>OX453077.1:13148924-13581529 GCA_949699795.1 Spicauda simplicius | reverse complement strand
GTGCGACCAAATGGAACATCAATTAGATATCGGCGGTAACCCGCGGTTCGTCTAGATGTCCGATGGTAGAAGGTAGCTGCAGGTATTAAATTGTGTAGTTCAGACGCACACTCTCCAAAATGTATTCGATAGAATACTGCCAGGCGAGCGACGTGGCGTCGATGTTTTGTGCTAAGTAATTTGGTGTCAAAAAGCACATCGTCACTAATAAGTTGTCTGGCTCGCCTCTCCACCGGGTCTAAGAGAATTATTATTTATTTTGTTTTCCGTATACAAAACGTTAAGCGAACCCTCGGCCGCGCTACATGGTAGGCGGAGTGGAGAGTATTAGGTTTTTTTCGTTACGGAATATGTTGATTCGGTCGCCGCGCTCAACCCCCACGATAAAAGCGATGCAATAGCTTAAAAATAAAAAAGGAAAAATAAAGGTCCTGCATAGTAAATTTAGATAAGGTTTTCTGTAAAGCCTCCGGCCACCATCGCACACAAGTGGACCCCAGCTTACACCGTTACCTAATTGAGAACGATAGCGACAGCGAACGCTCATGGAGCTGTAAAAGTTTGGCCGCAAGGAACGACGAAAATTAAAACTAACCTGTCGTTAACCCATTATTGTCCCACTGCTGGGCACGAGTCTTCTCAGAATGAGAGAGTTTTAGGCCATAGTCCACCGCGCTGGCCAAATGCAAATTTGTGGACGAACTAACCTAAAAAGTGAAATTAACCTAAAAAGTGAAAACTAACCTAAAAGTCTGATTAATAAATAATAAATAAAAAAACTACACTAAAATATATAGTTTGGATTGGCTCATGAACTGCTCTCATTAATTAGCTCTCATGCTCTGAAGGTGGTAGAATGTTCATACATATATAACCATATAGTATATATAACCACCTGGGGAGTTACACCGCTACACTACATACGTCCCTGTAGCCTCGGGGTCAGAATAGAGCTACGGTATCCCCTGCCTGTCGTAAGAGGCGACTAAAAGAGACTTCCGGGGTTGCAGACGGCTAGAGTGGGAGCTCGAACCGTTCGGTCAGGCAATCCCGGGAAGGACGGCGGTATGTGTGGTCGAATACCGTCGTAAAGACTAGACGGAGCGGTGGGCCCAGCCGCCCATCTGGGAGGAGCCCGATGGGGCAGCGCGCTCGGAGGATTCCGGTTGAAGTCGTTTCGAGATTCCGGAGTCCTCCTTTTCAGCGCCGAGGACGGCCACCGGGGGGGTTTTAGTGCGGTAAAAATCCCACATAACCCTGCGTCGCTCCCACGGCGTCGGGTACCTTTGGAAGGTTTCCCAGTCGAAAACAAAAAAAAAAGTACTACTAAGATGTATAAATAGATAAAATATTAGCACCATACCTTAGGTAAGAAATTAACTAATTAGTGTACATATTTAACAAAACTAGTCACCCGTCGCAACAGTCGAAATTTGACCGTAATTTAAATAAAAAAACCAAACTTCTTATTGTCCAAATTAGCACCAATATTTCTCTAATTTAAATAAATTGTAATAATTTTCAAGTTATTTTGAACGCACCTTAAAGGTAAATAGAGGTTTAATCAAAGCTGCATTTAAAAGCAATACTGGTATTTCGACAAAGACATCTGACATTTTTGACGTTACGTGTTTTCATAGTAAGTTATGACAATGTTCTACTTCGTTTAATGTGTATGTGTTTGTGTCAAATGCAAGGTACTGAGTGTAATGTGTTTTAATTGAATTTATGTATGTTTTATACATTATTCAAAAAAATATTAGCATTGCGCAATCCTTCTTTACATCAACTATAACCGTGCGTATTTTCCTACTCCTCCGCCTGCGGCAAGTATCTTAAAAACGAATCACAAATTTTTGCTTCACGTATATTAATACGTGAAGCAAAAATTGGTAAAAAATAGATTCTAGAGATGGACAGCAGCGTTTTTCTGCTTAATATCAAAATCCTCCGCGGTCACCCACCCATACGTCAGGCTTTTTATACAATTGAAGAAGCAAATGAGCATGAAGTCCACCTGATTGTAAGTGGTTATTGTCACCCTTGAAAATCTGTGATTGACTTCATATAAAACGGGTGTTCTACTAAATTACTGCGCAGAAAACGCAGAATTAGTTCACGCTAGAAAAGTGTTGCGTTGGTATCTTCCTGGTCGACCAACACCTGTTACGTTCATAAACTATGACTATATAAACAAGATAGTAAAAAAAACCAACCCACCAAGTTCCTTGCCCTTCTCAGTTATTGTCGTGTTCCGATGGTAAAAAATGTAAATGACAATTTGTAAGTGCCACTATATGCCTATTTCATTTCATTTTATTTCATTTCTTTTCTCCTGTCTGGTCGGGGTTAGAATCCGGAACTCACTGCATGTCAGACCGGTGTGGTAACCGCTCCGCCACTCGAGTCGGCGATGACCCTTCACCATTAGATTTCTTCTTCTACAAAATAAAAATCTAGTAATCCATCATACGGAACCTTAAACCCAATTCAAGATCCCTCTTAGCCAGTTTTTATAAAACAGGTGCGGTGGAAAAACTCGTTGGATATAATGGGCACCGAGTGGATTTTCACATTACATGACGTCATTATACTTTAAGTCGTGCCACTAACGCCATCTGTAAATATAAAAAGAAATGTCTTTGCAGAGAGATACGTACAAAAACTAAGGTAAAAAATTTTTGAGAATGGGTTCCGTTTATTATGCCATCCATTCATTAGCCTTATATATATATATATATATATATATATATATATATATATATATATATATATCTCAATATATAAAATCTCAAATATGCATTGTTTTCTGTTTTTGTTAGTAATATATATTCGTTATAAATTAGACCTAAGATTAAATATACTTTATTCTGTGTCTGAAGGTGGGCGTAAATGGCTGCGACACAGTTTTTTAACTATTGTAGCTGTTTACGATAATACAATCCGTGTATCATGTATATTTGATCAATAAAAATCTTTAAATCTTTAAATATATATTTTTTTATCTGACTGATGTAGCAAACGAGCATGCAGTCCACCTGATGATAAGTGGTCACTGCCGCCCATCGACATCTGTAATCAATTTCATATAGAACACGGGCTCCATCTGAACCAAATCCACAGATGCGTTGCTACTTCCGAGGACTATGATGTTCGCCTCATGTGAAAGTGTGCCGGCACACCCTTCTATCGATAACCAAGAAATGCTTCACGCTAGAAATAGGTGTGGCGGTGGTACTTCCCCGGTCGAACTACATTGGTTCTACCACCTTGGGGGTACAACAGATTATTGTCCCACAGCTAGGCACAGGTCTTCTCTCAGATTGAGAGAGTTTTAGGCCATAGTCCACCGCGCTGGATAAGTGTGAATTACCCTCTATAGGCTCACTGATAAATATAATGATGTACTTATGTAAGTACCACTGAGTACCACTGTCACATTTTTAGAGTATTTCACTTTCTTATGAAGAGACCATCTAGGTTCTCGGAAGTAGCAAGGCATCTACTATTTCAGATAGAAACCCTGTTCTATTTGAAATAACTTCAGGTATCATTGTCACTTACCATCAAATAGATTGTATGCTCGTTTGCACCTTTAATCTTATAGAAACGCCTTCTATTTTAGCCTGAAAAAGAAACGATTTGAAAACACGGATTGCCTACACCCGCATGAACGTAATTTAAATATGCAAATACGTACCTATATATAAAGTGTTGGACAAATACATGTTACACAAATATTTGGCCATTGTTGGACCGTAAGTTTAATAAAATACATATAGAAATCGGAAGATACCCCTATAGTCTCGATTATAGTAGAGCTACGTTATCCCTGCGTGTCTTTAGAACCGACTACAACGCCTTTGGAGTTACGGAAGGCAAGAGCTGGAACCGTCCAACCAGCTCTCCATGGATGTATGAAGTTCTATGTGACCTTCGTAACCACCAGATTGTGTGGTGGTAAACGCCAGACTGCTCGGAGCCCGAAAGCCAATGCGCTCCGGAATCCCTTTTTTTTACTACAGGGAAAACCCATCATGGGTTCCGCTCTGCACGGGAGGAGCTGAGAGTATATGCTGAATTTATACCAGTTAAAATCTCACGGTATTCCTTTGTACGCCTTGCGCGTGGACTGCAGGTACGCTGATAGTATTCGTCCGCGTTCCCAGCCGCGTCTGCCCACAACAGAGCCCATCTCTCTGATAGAGTTGGAGTTTCTCCATCCCACCATCTTTGAGGTGCGCGCGAGAACACCGCGCGCGCCACCTCGAGGCTTTTTACTTTGGCACAGGATACCCCCGTACCCTGCACCAATACCTCCGTTATGAGGGTACGAATCCGGAAAAAAAAACTCCTGTATCCCTAGGACAACCACAGGGGAGTTTTTACTGGGTAAAAATCTCAAATAACTCGACATCGTTCTTACGACCCCGGGTACCTTTTGATGGTATCTCCCTCAAAGACATCACCGCCGAATCAATGTCTGTCTAATAACATGGGTGCTGAAAGGATAACGTAATTATCTGAATCGCTCCAACGTGGTCAGGGGTCTGTGATGTGAAAGACATCTGTGACCGAGAGTAGATTTGCAATGTCCACGACAGTTGTCACTTACCATCAGGTGGACTGCATAGTCATACCCCTATCATATAAAACCAGTAAGGAATTTTAGGTTACATAAAAGCAAGATTATCTTAATCTTTATCCCAAAATAGCTAAAAACCGCAAAAGCACCGAAGAATCGTTTTAATACTAAAGATAACAATAACCTAAAATGAGATTGAAGGTTTCAGTAATACTCGTTTACCCTCGATAAGGTAAGTAGATGGAATGACGTCAATTACCGTACGTTTTAACGTTACTGGTAAAAGTGATTATTGGTAAACGGATTTGAGGCAATCTTGAATGGATAATGTGGGTAACAGCAAAATTGATATGAAAAACCTCAGTTTTTTTGTTTGGTGGGTGGGTTCAGGGGGTTTTATATGATAGACATAGCCAGACGAACATGCACTGTTGGACCACTTCAATTCTATAAAAAATACCTGATGGTAAGAAGCCACTGTTGTCAATACACGCTTTCTACACTCATAGTCCCACACTAGGATTTTCTTCTGTGTCGTGGGTACCATGGACACACCCAAGACGAATACATAAACACCCCGACTCTGAAAATGAATCTAAACTCATTATTCAGATACCTGTCTGACTGCGAATCGAACCCGGGACCCATTGCCCGCCAGACCGGTATGGTAACTGGTCCGCCACGCGGGTCATCAACGGACTTCTAAAAACAGCTTCATATAGAACACGGGTTTTATTTGAAGATAATCATAAACGCGTTGCTGCTCACGAAGAATAAGATGATCGCCTCATAGAAAAGTGAGCCGGCAACCACATTCTTCAACCGAAACGCAAGAACTACGTCTTGTTAGAAAAAGGCGTGGCGTACCTTCTTAGTAGAATTTCACTGGTTCTACCACCGTCATATTTATGCAAACGTACTAAATGGCCCGTGTGGAGTGATTTATATACCAATCTTTATAATACGCTGTGGGTTCGATCCCAGCTCGAACAGATACTTGAATGACGGAGAATTTCGGGCTCTGGATGTTTAAGTATTCATTTTTGTGTGTGTCCATGGCACCTGGATTTTCCCTCTAATAATAACCCATTCTAGACTATGCGCAGTGTTACGCGCTCCTGTGTTTTGGTCCTCAGAAATAGCCACGCATCTATGTCTAAATTTAGCTAAGCCTTTGATCTTATCTTAATTACAGATGTACATCGGCGGCAGGTGGCGGCACCGTCCACCAAATGGATACTTTTTTGAAAGAAAGAAAGAAAGAAAATACTTTATTCGGTACAGTACATAAGGTTATACAAAAAAGAAGATACATCCAATAGCAAACATGTGTTATTATTACTAACTAATACTTATTGATGTAAGTTACATTACATTGACCGAAAGGGTCTCCACTCAGCTTATTGCTGCAGATAGTCAAGGCCACCTGCAGCGCTGGTATTCTGTGGAGCCAATTTCCTTCGCTTGCGCGCAAGCGGTACAGGTATATCTAATTATGTATGCATGTGTGTATTTCAAGGTATGTATGTGTTGCGTGCTAGTACGTATCAACGTGTAAGTTACTGTGTATGTGAATGTAAAGGTATTTTAATTTGTTCATATATAGAAATGTTGTTTTTGTATATATATACTTATATTTTAAACATGTTTCCTAACATGCAATGCAAGTACTTATTTTGTTTCATAATTATAGGTATACTTTTTATAGTGTTCATATTTTTCATAGTTTCATTTTCCCAAAATTAAATTACATAGGGTCTTTTTGTTTGAGAATCAAGTACTTATGAAGACTAAGTTTGAAGGAACTAACAGTTTTCGAGTTTCTTATAGGAGGTGGTAGATTATTCCAACACTTGGTGGCAGAATATTTAAAACTGCCACGAAATGCAGAAGACCTATGCATCGGACATAAAAGCAGTTTGGGCATCCTTTTGTTACAATGCGAAAAATTAAGTTTGTCATACAAGTACCGTGGTTGCTACTTCAATATTACAAAAAATACTCCAGAAAATACTCAAAAAAGTTCTGGAGAACTTGTCAAGTCAACAAATACGCACTTAGCCAGATGGGCGCGTTATTTTTTTTTTACCTGAACTTCATACAGACTTCAGACAACTTCATACAGAACATGGGTTACATCTGAAGTCAATCACAAATGCGTTGCTACTCCCGAGGACTATGATAATCGCCTCATGTGAAAGTGTGCTGGCAACCAGACCCTTCTATCGAAACGCAAGAAATACTTTACGCTACAACTAGGTGTGGCGGTGGTACTTACCCAGTCGAACTACACGGGTTCTACCACCTTGAAAACCTCTTGTAAACCTCTTCCAAGTCTAAGAGGGAATATGTGCCCAAAAATGGCACTTATTATACTGCCTATAACACATAAATAGACACGACAGTGGTACCACAAAATTATCGCAATTGAGCCTAATTTTACTAACAGGACCTTAGCATTTCATTAACATTACGAAACCTCAATTAGGTCTGACTAATTAGTCAACACACATTAGTCAGTCCGCATTTGTCACATGTGTTACTGTGATTAATAGCGCAGTGTAATGTATTTTAGTACCAAGCTGAGGCGACTAATGTACTAAACCTCACTACGCAGGAATATAAGGGTTTGTGGATTCAAGGCGTATTGTTTTACAACAATTTAAATCCTTATTTATTAGTGTAAATTGGTATAGCGGTAGCGCGGCCGCAGCGCGTCAGCCGCGCGACTTGATGCTTTCTCGAGTGGCCACTGCCGACCATGGACATCTGTTATCAACTTCATACAGAACATGGGTTCTATCTGAAGTCAATCATAGATACGTTGCTACTCCCAAGGACTATGATGGTCGCCTCATGTGAAAGTGTGCTGGCCACCACACCCTTCTATCGAAACGCAAGAAATGCTTCACGCTAGAAATAGGTGTGACAGTGGTACTTGCCCGGTCGAACTACACTGGATCTACCACTTGTCAAATATATTAAGATAAGAAATAATCATATTAAACCCGGAATTTTAAATGTATTCCAAACAACAAAATAACGCAACGCTACGAAAATAATATATTCAAGCCTCCATTCCACATTCCGGCAAAATGCTAGCGAAATTGCCTTTGCTTCCCCCAAATACATATTCTCTATTGATACGCGTACATTGTTATCATACATAACATTGTTTCCATGGAGTCAAGTATATTTACATAAGCAGTAAGTTAAAATATACTAATATCGATTTCTTAATTCATAGGCCCATACTATCACTGTAATTACGGGATCAGAATAGGGCTACGGCATCCCCTGCCTGTCGTTTGAGGCAACTTAAATGAATGATATGGTGGGCCCATCCACTCACCTGATAGGAGATGAGACTACGCGCTCAGAGATCTTCGGTCGTGCGTTAGAGGTAACTAAAAGGGGGCCTTCGGGGTTGCGGGAGGCTAGAGTGAGAGCTCGAAACGTCCAGCCAGGCCAATCCGCAAAGAACAGCGGTTCCAGGAGTTACGGGTGATAGAAATGGGAGCTCCAATCGTTATCAGCCAACCAGAGAGATGACTCTGGGAAGGACGGCGGTATTTGTGGTCGCATACCATTATAAAGACCATACGGTGCGCTCAACCACGCATCTGGCTGCATTAAGGACGACCACAGGGGGACTTTCAGTTTGGTAACAATCCCACATAACCAGTCACTTTAGGCGTTGGGTACCTTTTGAAGGTAAAATACCTTTTTACCTCAAAAACACTTTTATATAAGGCGACTATCTTAGTCCTCGGAAGTAGCAACGCATCTGTAATTGACTTCAGATGGAAACCCATGTTCTATATGAAGAAGCATACGGATGTCCACGGGCGGCAGTGACCTCTTAACATCAGGTGGACTGCATGCTCGTTTGATAATTTTAATCATCAGATGTACTACTCGAATGCCAATTTTAATAAATAAATAAATAAGTAAATTTGTTTCCCGAAGTTGTTTATATTCAATGTTTTTTCTTTTTAGTATAATTGTTAGTTATTATAATTATTTGTATAGGTTATATGTATGAGTTTTAGTTAGATTATATTCTATTTAAATATAAAATATTTTGTCTTAATTTAGATATTTATGTTGTTAATAAAAACTTACAAACAATTAACAACGATTTTTAAATCTATATATTAATACGTGAAGCAAAAACTTGTGAAGTATTTTTAAGTAATATGCCGCGGACGGATTAGTATGAAACTTTCCACGGTTATAGTGAACGTAGAGAAGGAGTGCAGAATGTTAATATTTTTTTCAAATAATGCTTAAAACATACATAAAATCAACTAAAAACACATTACACACACCACCGTGCATTTGTCACAAACACATAAATAATAAACGAAATTATACATTCAACATACGAAAACATAGAACGTTAAGAATGTCAGATGTCTTTGTCAAAATACCTGTTGTTGATTTTAAATGCAGCTTTGTCAATTAAACCTCTTTTTACCTTTCGGGTGTAACAAAATACTTCAGACAATATCAAGTTTAATTTTTGAGTTGAATTACGGTCGAATTTCGACCGTTGCGACGGGTGACTAGTACATATAATTGCAGTATTACTTATTTGTCAATGCAATTTCCTAAAACATACTTAAAATTAAAAGGCTCATAAATAACAAATAAGGAGTCATAATACGAAAACCATTTCGATAATTGCTCTGGGACGGAACTCTGCTAATCATGTTAGGTGCCGGATGACACGCGTCCTCGTATGGATGATCTAATGTTGGTGTAACATTATTAGATATCTTTATTTATATCTTCCTTTATTTTTAGTGTGATATTAATGAGTAGCAAAACCTTTTTTTGATAGGTGGTAGAACTAGTGTAGTTCGCCCGGGGAAGTACCACCACCACAGCTATTTCTAGCGTGAAGCAGTTTTTGCGCTTTGATAGAAGGGTGTGGTTGCCGGCACACTTTCACATGAGGCGACCATCATAGTACTCGTGAGTAGCAGCACATCTGTGATTGACTTCAGATGGAACCCATGTTCTGTATGAAGTTGATTACAGATGGCCATTAACGGCAGTGACTACTTACCATCAGGTGGACTGTATGCTCGTGTGTTATTTCAATCTTATAAAAAAAAACCTATACCTAACATTAGTAAATAAATTATAACTAAATACAAATATTTAATTTGTATTTCAATAGGTAGTAATGTTAGCAAACGTGAACGCAGGTAACCTGATGGTAAGTGGTCACAGCTGCCCATGGGCATCTGTTAGCAACTACAAGTAAAACATGGGTTCTATCTGAAGTCAATGACATGCGTTGCTACTCCAAAGGACTAAAATGGTCGCCCCATAAAAAGTGTGCCGGCAACCACACCCTTCCATCGAAACGCAAGGAATGCTTCATGCTAGAAATAGCTGTGGCGGTGGTACTTCCCCGGTCGAACTACACTGGTTCTACCACCTGGTAAATACGAAAACCATTTCGATAATTGCTCTGGGACGGAACTCCGCTAATCATGTTAGGTGCCGGATGACACGCGTCCTCGTATGGATGATCTAATGTTGGTGTAATGTTGTTAGATATCTTTATTTTTATCTTCCTTTTTTTGTGTTATATAAGTGAGTGACATAGCGAAAATATATTTATTTTATTAAAAAAAAAACACACACACACGCTTTCTACACTCATAGCCCCACAGTAGGATTTTCTCCTGTGTCGTGGGTACCATGAACACACACAAGACAAATATACACAAACACCCAGACCCAGAACAGGAATCTAAACTCATCATTCAGATATCTGTCTGGAGGGTAATCGAACCCGGGACCTTTTGCGCGTCAGACCGGTATGGTAACCGCTCCGCCACGCGGGTCGTCGGTAACCGCTACGCCACGCGGGTCGTCTTATAGGTATTTATAGAGGTCGTTCAAATATTATGTAAGCACTACTGGGTGGTGGCGGGTCTTTGTCTTGTTCATTTTGGATGAAATGGGGGGGTCTAGATGTTGATTACATCATCGCTAGTTATTTACTTTTTACAATACTGTACAAAAGATACATTTTGAATTGAATGAAAAATGTTTACGTAAGCTTGGAGGAAGGAGGTTAGAGCTTTACTTACTTTTGCTGACAAGGGGAATGGGGGGGGGGGTAAATAATTGCAACAGATCTGCTTACGTAGTATTTGAACGGTCCCATATCCAAAATTATATTGAATAATTTGTGAGTTGTGTTGATTTCTCACCACCTTTGATATATATTATCTAAACAGCACGCATTGCTACGCCATCAAAAAAAAGTAAAAACACCAGAGACCTTCGCGAGCTCAAGAATAACAACTTTGCTAAAGATCATCACATGATCAAATGAATAGTTTACGGTTCTATAAAGGACATACAGACAAACATTTATTTTTATATATAGAGATTGCGTCAGAAATGTTTTAATGTGTTTTGTTCCTGTTTAAGTTTGTTTTTATAAATGGATATTTATTTCTTTGGCACGCACTGCCAAATAATTTAATAAGTGTCAAAGCGTAGCGTCATGCCCAACAAGCCTAATCCTTAGTAACTGTAACGCAAGATACTGGAGCTAACTTTCATTACAATGTAAAAAAAATATATATAAACAATAAAATATAAATAAAAAAAATATATAAAAAAAACATGACTGAAAAAATAAATAAAACAACATAACAAAAAAGACAAACCCGCTGAGTTTCTTGCCGGATCTTTTCAGTTGAGGTCGGGTTCCGATCCGGTGGTAGTGTAAAAAAAGTGTAACTGACCATTTGTAAATGCCCCCGTAGGCCTATACAAAATAAAGACATTTCATTTCATTTCACTGCAACCCAAATGGCATGATCATCCATCCATCCATCCATCAGCCTTTTGATGTCCACTGCTGAACATAGGCCTCCCCTAAATGGCGCCACTCCAACCGGTCCTGTGCCCTCTGAATCCAACGGTTTCCCGCTGTCTTGTTCAGGTCATCGGTCCATCTGGTAGAGGGGCGACCTGTACTCCTTTTGCCTAAACGTGGTCGCCACTCGAGGACCTTTCTTCCCCATCGGTTATCGGTCCTGCGAGCGATGTGGCCGGCCCATTGCCACTTCAGCCTACTAATTTTGAGAGCTATGTCGGTAAGCTTCATTCGTCTACGGATTTCATCGTAAATGGCATGATGAATTGTAAAATATGAAATAAAACTGGAATCGACTCAGTTGACGGAGTGATATAATCTATATCATTTATATATATGACGTCAAAGATAAAGAGAAGAAAGATACGTTTTCTTTTCTATTATAATAGTATTGGTATCAATTAAAGGTAATAAACAGTATACTAAAAATATCTAAAGACGTAAAGTCCAAAAAAACACCGATATCTTAATAAAACGAAACTGAAATCGTTTTTGTTTTTATACAACATCAAGACTTTTTGTAATCTTAAATCTGCAACTATATTTAATTTCCATCATCTACATACTACTACTATGGCGAGCAGTGATAGCCTAATGGTTAAAACTTGCCCTTTCGATCTGGAGGTCCGAGGTTCAAACCCAGGCACGCACCACTGATTTATGTGCGTATTATACATTAATTATCACTGCTTTTCGGTGAAGGAAAACATCGTGAGGAAACCTACACATCCGAGAGTTCTTTAAAAAAAAAAGTTCTCGGAGGAGTGTGAAGTCCACCAATTCGCTCTTGGCCAGCGCGGTGGACTATTGCCTAAACTCTCTCATTCCGAGAGAAGACCCGTGCCCAGCAGTGGGACAGTAATGGGTTGAAGACATACTATTATCCCACTGCTGGGCAAGTGTGAAACTAACTAGATCATAATCCACTATACTGGACAATTGCAGCTTGATAAGTTATACTAACTCAAACATTTCTACAAAACTTACAAGTATACCTTCTCTAGAAGAACAGTTAGAGACATCGATAATTACACCCGTATTCACAAACAATACTATGTGGCCTCATAGTGTTAGCTAACGCATAGTATGGGTAAAATTATTTCATAGACAATACTTAAGCAAAATCCAACGCTATGCGTTTGTCAAAATCGACGCATAGGTAAAGTAGCCGTCGAGCTATTTTATGGAACGCATAGCATCGTTTATTATGGTTCCGTAACCAAAGTGTAAAACCAAAACCCTATTACTTAAGTCTCCGCTGTTCGTCAGGCCGTCTGTCCGTCTATCTGTCTGGGCTGTATCTAACGAATTGTAATAAACCGTGACAGTTGAAATTTTCACAGATGGTAAATTTCTGTTGCCGCTATAACAACAAATACTAAAGACGAAATAAAAATAAGTATTTACGGGGGCTCTCATACAACCAACGTATTTTTTAAATGTTTTTTTTACAGATAATGTATGAAATATACGAAACCCTTAGTGCTCGAGTCCGACTCGCGGTTGGTCGTTGTTTACGTAACTTGGTTACAAGTTACCGAGTAACGCAATAATAATGATTTGTCAGTGTTGTCAAAAAGTCTAGAGTGAATGCAGCTACAACAAATGGACCAATTACAGAGTCCGAACCAACGCTATGGCACCTCATAGCAAAGTATTACTTGAGTTTCGTTTATGAATTAGATGGCTTGAGATGACGACCGCACAGGATAGTATCGCTCTTTGCATAGTATTGTTTCATTACTTAGGAAAGTATTGTTCTTGAATACGGGTATTAATCTTCTTTATAATACTTAACGGGTACTCACGATATGCGGTTTATGAATTCTTATAGAATTCTTTTTGCCGATATTTCGACCCAGTTGCATGGCAAAAAGAATTCTATGAGAATTCATAAACCGCATATCGTGAGTACCCGTTAAGTATTATAATGTATCAATTCCGCGATAATACTAGTCTAAAATCAATTATTCTTCTATCTCTAAATCTTCACATCTACCATCCAAAAGAATGTATAAAAGAAAGCCTTTGGCAACCGACAGCCTTAATCATGTTTAAATCAAAGGGGAAATTCTTCCCACGGCCTCTCATTAGAACGATTCAGACTTTACCATAAAGGCGGTGTGACATAAAGGCGCCTTTGACACCAAAAGTGTTGGCTTTTATGCCCGTGGCTCATTCAATATGCGTAAGTCGGTGCCCTTAGTTTATTTTCTTACGAGTTTATTTCCTTGGAACTATTACTATATTTCCGTGTTCCACGTTGAAGTATAAAAAATGTATGAAAATCACACATTTTTATAGTGAAAAGTGCATTTATTTCGTTTTGGCAAAACAATCATTAGTTCTGTTTTTTATCCTTTCATTGCAAATATATAGCTAGATGTCGCAGTAATACGAAAACATTAACTTTTAATGTATACTAGTCGTCGGAACGGTCGAAATTCAACTGTAAATAACAAAATTAAACTCCCAAAGTAGCAACAATATTTCTCTAATTTAAAAAAAATTAATAATTTTCAAGTTATTTTGAACGAACCCGTTAAAGGTAAATAGAGGTTTATTAATTAAGCTGCATTTAAAAGCAATAGCGGGTATTTTGACAAAGACATCTGACATTTTTAACGTTAAGTGTTTTCATAGTAAGATATTAATTGTTTTAATTTCGTATATTATGTATGTGTTTGTGTCAAATGCAAGGTAGTGAGAGTAATGTGTTTTTAGTGGATTTTATGTATGTTTTATGTATTATGTGAAAAAATATTAGCATTGCGCAATCCTTCTCTACATCGACTATAACCGTGCGTAATTTCATACTCCTCCGCCTGCAAGTATCTTAAAAACGAATAACAAATGTTTGCTTCACGTACTAGTATATAGATTGTAGATTGTATCTAATTTACTCTTACTAATGGCACAGTTTTTTAGAAGACATGTGTAGTTGTTAAGATAGAAAAAACATTCTATATGAATTAATTACCGTGGGTTATTCATTTATTAAGGATTGCTAACAGAAAGTACATGATGTATTCATTGGTTGGCGATCTTCTAAAATTATATAACAAAAGCAAAAGAAAATATTAGGCGCCTTTCCAATTATAAGCAACCTCAACTAACATTTTATTAATTCTCTAAGATTAATCTAAGATGATCTTATGAAAGTGCAACCACATCCGTCCGCCGACACACGCGAACTGTGTAACGCTTGACATTTGAAAGCAATGCTACGTTGATCTACGGCGTAGACATAGCTACGACGTAGTTTTAACGTAGACAAATGTCGTCTTCGTACTTTTAAAATGGGAAAAGTACGAATTCACACGTATTACACGAATTTATACTAAAAGTACGTTACTTAAAAAGCAATTATTTTTTACGTTATTGCACATATAAGGTGGCGGGAATAAACAAACATCACAGTAAAATCTACCATAACTATGTAACCAAACCCACATCTTATAAACATATATTATAACACCTATTATTAAAACACATATTATTCAAATTATAATTTCGAAAGTTTGTCAGGACTAATGAGTGTTTGTGACTCTTTCACGCAAAGTACCACACACATAATTTGTACTTAAATTACCGCAAAGGTTTTACCGCAATTCTTTACTGTGGTAGGGTACAACCCTTTATTGTCTCACTGCTGGGCACGGGTCTTCTCCCAGATTGAGAGAGTTTTAGGCCATAGTCCACCGCGCTGGCCAAGTGCGAATTGGTGGACTTCACTCCGAGAATTTTTTTTAAACAACTCTCGGGTGTGTAGATTTCCTCACGATGTTTTCATCACCGAAAAGCATTGAAACCAATTTCTAATATGCACATAAATCAGTGATACGTGCCTGGGTTTGAACCTCGGACCTCCCGATTGAGAGGGCAAGTTTCAACCATTAGGCTATCACTGCTCTTATCGTATGAGTCGTGACCGAAACGTTTTCAGCCGCATGATAAGCTTATAACCAACATATAAAACCAATCATCTGTAGCCTTCATCATGATCATAATTTACCTCTAAACAAAATTAATCCCTGTAGTTGTAGGTCAACGAAAGCTTAATCAGCATTTTTTCCGTTCGCGAGATTCAGATACGTTAATAGACTTATCGATAAATTCTTAGCTTTAATCATCCGTCCTTTGACAACTGCAGTTCGTGAGCCCTTCTAATTGAAGGGAAATGAGGCGAACTTCCCTTTTTGAGAAGAATTTTTAATTACACAAACATCCGCTGTATTACTTGCTGACAACTTAGTGAGGTCCTTTTAATTTCAAGGGAAAAACCTTCAAGCGTCCGAACAACTCTTGTTTATGTGGGATTCTTATGCAATAATCCAAGTGTTTCTCCACTGTATTATACATAAAACCTTCCTCTTGAATCACTATTTATAAAAAAAAAACTGCAATAAAATTCGTAGCGTAGTTTTAAAGTATACATAGGGACAGACAGCGAGAAGCGACTTTGTTGTATACTACGTAGCGATTAGGATGTTTCATCTAACTTACTACAACCCTGAGAAGTAAACCATATAAATAAGTCCCTACGAACACGTGTCAGGCTTGTAGCTGACAAATCGGGACGCGTCCGCCAAAAGTGACGGCACCCTCGTCACTGTCCTGTTTCGACATATTGATTGTATCTGGGAACTTACCCGAATCGGTAACGACTTTGTCAAACATACCATGATTGAGGTAGCAATGACGGTGTATATGTGCCCAGTGAAATAGTGTAAGTGTAGTGTATCCCAAAATGACTTCTAAGTTTTTTTTTTTAATATAAAGTAAAAGCAGACGAGCACGCAGTCCGCAGTCCAATGGCAAGTGGTCACTGCCGCCCATGGACATCTGTAAGAAACTTCATATAGAACATAGGTTGTACTAAAGTCAGTCTCAGACGTGTTGCTTTTTTTTTATTTGACTGGAGTAGCAAACGAGCATGAAGTCCACCCGATGGGAAGTGGTCACTGCCGCCCATGGACATGTGTAAGCAACTCCATATAGAACATAGGTTGTATCTAAAGTCAGTCTCAGACGTGTTGCTTTTTTTTTATTATTTGACTGGAGTAGCAAACGAGCATGCAGTCCACCTGATGGCAAGTGGTCACTGCCGCCCATGGACATCTATAAACAACTTCATGTAGAACATAGGTTCTATCTAAAGTAGATCACAGATGCGTTGCTAGTCCCGAGGACTAGGATGGTCGCCTCATATAAAGTGTGCCGGGAACTACACCCTTCCATCGAAACTCAAGAAATGCTTCACGTTAATAAAAAAATTTTGACAAAAAAATATCCTCCGACTTCCATGCCACAAAAAAGTAAAAAATAATTTAAATATATTTTAGTTTAAAACATACTCAGTACTTAGGACATAGTCCTGAAGTCGGTGCTCGACATATTTCGCTGGACGACGGAAACTATGTCCTATATGAGCACCGACTCCTCCCCGGTCGAACTAAATGTTCTACCTTTAGTTTATTTTTTCGATGGATGTCAGTCTTTCTGACACGGAGATCTATTGAAGGATTTCGTTTTAGAAAAGACGCTGATATATCAACCCAAGTTGACAAGTACTGGTGGTAGACTAATTTATCTTTTTATTTTCCTTTCTTTTATTCTTATATTATGGAATCTATCCGTATCACAAAACACAATTTTTAATTTTCGAGGGCGATCCCTTCAAAAGCTGCCAGCCGTCATATCACTAAAGGGGCCACCCTTCGATACTGTAAAAAGAATTTCGGGTTCTCCTGAGAAATGCAACCGGAATCTTTTGAGCACTTTGCCGTTTTTGCCTCCTCCCAGATGAGCGTTGAAACTTTTCGAATCATGTGACATTTATGCAATTTTTTTCCTACTCACCAAACTTTGCAGTGTTGTGACTTAGATAAATTAACCACCAGTTTCATTGCGATCACGACCCACGTAAACTAGGTCGAAAATCGGCACTAAAGAAATTAAAACCACGTACCTATTATCTATTAAAATGTAGAAGTAAATGAGTCAGAGTCATTCTGTTTTTATACAATCTACATGAATAAAAATGAATGAAATTTAACTGAAGAATAATGAAGTGAAATAGATGTATTAATATTTGAATGAATTTCTATTTATTTATTTATATACAAACATTTATTGTCCACAAATCAGTCCAGTCCACCAATTCGCACTTGGCCAGCGGGGTGGACTACGGCCTAAAACTCTCTCATTTTGAGAGAAAATCCGTGCCCAGCATTGCGACAATAATGGGTTGTACCCCCATACGAACACTCATACACACATACATAAATACATACACATTTTTAACGCAGTCAGATAAAATATTAAAAGACAAAAGTTAAACCATACGATCAAGCATTAGTTTCGCCCACAGGCGTTACAAAGCACAATTTCCGTTTCTAGTAGAAAATATCGAAAGCTCTCACGAAGCGCCTCGGGACTGTAAGCACAGTCACAGCTTCGCAGCTACAGTTTTATATCCATTAGCGGAGAAAGAAACTAAATGAACATCGCGAGAAGAAAACGTGAACTGAAAAAATGGAAGAGGTTCCGTAGTGAATTTATATTTAATCTTTGTATACGCGTCGTGCTTATTTGTAAATTTCACGATTTCTACATTAATTGCCGTGCACCAGGTTGTTCTCCTGTGTCCCTGTAGTTCCGGTAACAGAATAAGGTTACGGTACCCTGTGCCTGTCGTAAGAGGCGACAAAAAGGGCTTCCGGGCCTACGGGCGGGTAGAATAAGAGATTGAACCTTCCGGCCAAGCGACCCCGAGAAGGACGACGGCATGTATGGTCGCGTGCCGTCGTAAACACCAGAAGATGCGGTGTGCAGCGTTTCACGCCCACCAGGGAAAAGCCAAAAAGGGGCATCGCGCTCGGATAACTCCGGTTGTGTTCCGATGGAGATGCCGGAGCCCTCCACACAGTGCTGAGGATGGCCACCGGAGGGGTTTTAGTGTGGTAAAAATCCCACATAACCTGCGTCTCTCCCACGACGTCGGGTACCTTTTGAAGGTTTCCCCCTCGTAAACAAAAAAAGGTTGTTCTCCTGTGTTGTGGGTGCCATAGCCGTAAACAGATGAATACATTAGCACTTAGATCTAGAACAGAAATCTAAACTCATTATTTAGATGTGTGGTCGAGTGTATCAGACCAGTATGGTGACACGCGGGTCGTTGAAGACTAGCTTTTAGCTCAGGCTCCGCCCTCTGCGGTCATTTACCACACTAAAGAATATTTATTTGCGGGAACGTCTAACAATTCCTCTTATAAAATCACATTGGTATTACGATTGTAGAAGTACTAATTAGACTAGCCGTAGGTGGCTATTGTTCGACATGCACTGAGTTCCGTGTTCGATCCCCGACTAGAAAAAAAAATGAATGACGAGTGACGAATAAGAAAGAAGATGAATTTATCTTTCTGGGACTGGGTCAGAGGCTCTATCTCGTGTAGCGCCCGTGTGCAATAAAACCCTGGCGCCCCCTAGGACTCACCCCCCCCCCCTCACCGCGGCTATAACTAACTTTGCTGTCGTAACAAGATAACGTAACAAGGAAGTTTTTTTCATATTCCAACAAGCTATTTTATAAGTAAGTATAGCTTACGGTACGGTATTGTACGCGCTGCCTGGTCGTTTCTGTCATGTCATTGTTGTACCATGATGGTCCAAGACGATGCTCTTAGCTGTCTCAGTGAGTCCACGGCGGCCCTTGATACGGCGGCGCCCGTGTGCATTTCACACCCTGCACTATAGGGTAAGCCGCCTATAGTCTGGGTGTATGTCTATTCGCTGTGTGTGTCTGTGGCACGTACAAGACAGGAGAAATTCTTAGTGAAGATTCGAGTATGCGTTATAATGCAGCGGTTTTTCCAAAACTACGGAACCCAATCAAGGTAAGAACGACTTATTTAGTTCTATTTTATTTCGTTTTTCACAGTACAAGGTCCGAGCTCTGCTGATGTAAAAACATTTGTCTTAGCAAAAACAAACGGTTAAGATAAAAATCTTTTATTTATTTTCCGTTTTATTTTGACCTGTGAAAACTTTCTTTAGTATCTTTTCTTTACAGCTATGTCATCCACCCATTATTATACCATAGCTGGGAACGTTTTCTCATGGGACCTGACCGACGCCGTACCCAACACCGTGGGAGCGACGCGGGTTATGTGGGATTCTTACCGCACTAAAACCCCCCCGGTGGCCGTTCTCAGCACTGCGTTGAGGACTCCGGGATCTTCAACCGAACACAATCGGGGTCCCCCGAGCGCGATACCTATTTCAGGCTCTTCCCTGGTGAGCAAATATACTCAACGCACCTTCTGTTATTTACGGTGGCATACGACCAAACATGCCACTGTCCTTCCCGGAGTCGCTTGGCTGGACGGCTCGAGCTCCACGCCTCGTACGACAGGCAGGGGATACCGTAGCCCTACTTTGGTCCCGGGACTATAGGGACAACTAGTTCTACTACCTAATAAAACTAAAAAGCACGCTTGTTTGCTACATATTTGAAAGATGAAAATAAGCACCTCACCCAACCAGTTGCAATAAACTTGTAGATCCGCAAAGTAGAAAAAGAGAAAAGTTGGTATTTTCGGATATTCGACGGTCCATTACACGACAATTTATTAACTCGAGAAAGTAATCTTGCGAGAGGAAAGTTATTTGTCGTCTGTTTGTTGTACTTAGTGGCGTTTTTACTTATGTCTGTAACAAACTACGTTTTTTTGCTTGAAGCAACTCACATATATACACGCATATGCACACGCGCGCATACATAGACAATCGCGCCCATGCATACGTAAAATACGCATTCATATACATGTATATGTGCACATCCACATACGAACAAACGCACGAGCACATGAACGCACACAAGCACACACTCACACATACCAATACAAAAGAAGGTAATTTGTCCGTTTGTTATAAGCTAGTAGTATTCGCTACTAAAGATGAAAAAAGATGAAAAACTTACAAACATAATATAGGATATAAATAAAAGAATAAAATAGAGGAACGTAACATTGATTTGTCAATTTTAGCATAAAATCGTTACTTTTATTTCACGGTAATAATGTTGAATTTAACATCATTATATAAGCTATAGTTTCAAGTATTTAACTAGCCAAAATTTCAAGTCCGGTTCCTAACGTTCTCCACAGAAATATGCTAAATATAATAATACCAATTTATAAAAGACAAAGGAGCCGCAGTACTGCAGAATTATAGTAAATTCTCTGTTCTGTTAGCATAGTTTTGTAAATTAGTTCACAGGAAATAATTTACACGTAATGAGGGCGCGCGCTAGACTGTAGTCTGTGCAAATGTGGTCGTATGTCTAAAATACATTAGAATAATAATTGCAAGCGTCAGCTCAGCGTTATCTTATAAGGCTGCAAATTGTAGCTAGAAATTTACCAGGTGGTAGGACCACGTTCATGTATTTCCCGGATCAGATTCCATACATCCATCAGCCCTTTGAGGTCCATTGCTGAACATAGGCCTACCCTAAATGGCGCCACTCCAACCGATCCTGTGCCCTCTGAATCTAACGGCTTCCCGCTGTCTTCTTCAAGTCATCGGTCCACCTGGTAGGGGAGCCACCTGTACTCCTTTTGCCTAAATGTGGTTGCCACTCGAGGACCAAGAGGATGTTAATTTCAATCATTTTTAAAAATTAATATAAAGTTTTCCGAGGCGTCGTCGTGCCAAGATTTGATACACTACTAAGACTCAAATCTTTTCGACTAATCTATGTGATTTCGCTTACAATATTGCATACCAAAGAACATAGACGGAACAGGAAAATTCTGATATCTATTCTTACTTTTCTATATACATCTGTTTATCCACTTGTAACCTGTAGGTAGATTATATTTTTCTTGTATTTGTTCCATATATTACCCACACTACTTCGGAACAACAAAATAAGGGTCGGAGGAACCAAAAAAAATGATTTCGCAAAGGCAATCGGGTAATAAATTGTGATACACATTTTCTTAGCATTATCGGGAGAAATAACCGAATCGTGTACCGCAAGGAACGCCTTATAAATCACAGGGCACGCCGATAAAGATTTGTGACCCAACTGAGAACATGCTCCTTCGGTAGGATGACCGTAAAGTAGAGAGATAGTGCACTTTCCTAGAATATTTTAACATTATCAAGAATTGAGATTTCTCGGCATATTCCTTTTAGCATTTCACGATTTTAGAGTGAGGAATTCACCTAAGCAGTTCTTTATTTCGATAAGGATTAATACAGAACAAATAATAATACATAAATAATTTAAAAAAGAGAAAACGAAGAGAAACGAATTAAAACAAATTAAATAAACCATCTAAAATGGCCGTTTGAGTCATAGTTCCCAAAACACTGGCGACATTACTTTGCTGTACGGCGAGGCATAAATGTTGTGCAAAGTAGTCGCCAGCTCTTTGGTCTCCAGAAGAGTGAGTATAATATTTATGCTAGAGCACAGCGACTTTAAATGTTTAAAGCAATTAGTAATTGTTATTCGTAGTTTAGTCTACTGTACCAGCCTATTTGGAACTGAAAAGTGTAATGAAAATGTATTCGCACGACGAACGAAACTAGGCTATGAAATCTTATTTATTATAATGAATAGTAATGCATGTAGTACACATTACAGTATTTTTTTTTTATTTAACTGAAGTAGCAAACGAGCATGCAGTCCACCTGATGGTAAGTGGTCACTGCCGCCCATGGACACCTGTAATCAACTTCTTACAGAACATGGGTTCCATCTGAAGTCAATCACAGATGCAACGCTACTCCCCAGGACTATGATGGTCGCCTCATGTGAAAGTGTGCCGGCAACCACACCCTTCTATCGAAACGCAAGAACTGCTTCACGTTAGAAATAGGTGTGGCGGTGGTACTTCCCCGGTCGAACTACACTGGTTCTACCACCTTCGAAAATGGTCATATCTATGAACATCTAATCAACCGCGTATATTACACACGCTTTTTATATACGCTTTTGTCATAGCCCCACTCTAGGTATTCTCCTGTATCATTTGTACCATGGACACACACAAGACGAATACACAAACACCCAAACCCAGAACATGAATCTAAACTCATCATTCACATACCTGTTCTGGCCGGGAATCGAACACGGGACCCAATGCGCGTCAGTCCGGTATGGTAACCGCTCCGCCACGCGGGTCGTCTTCGTATACGTTTTCGTTTAAGGATCTACTCTTAGGCTTGCAACACAGAGCGATTATGGGGCACCCAAGGACACTCTTCACCATCCACTCTTAACACTGCTTTTATTAAACACAAATCGGTATGACTTTCATACGTCAATCAAGCTCTTACGTCTACATCCAGACTGTCTACGACCGGTAAGAAGCACAGCCACCCTACTCCAGAAAAACGTCGTATTGATAAACGAAACCATTATTTTCCTTCAAACTGTCGCGCTGAAAGGAACTAACTTCAAACTAAGCGTGGATTAGGCCTAACCATTATTTATAGCGGTGATAACTTAGCGGGTGGAAATTAAGCCTCTCAAGCTGGGGTGATTAGTTTAAATTCCAAGCGCTTCTAATTTTTCAAAGTTATACATAACGAAGTGAATGCGTGAAGTGTGACGTCAGGATGGCCAGGAGTCTTCATTATTTTCCTTTCTTGAAGATTTCATGTAAAACACAGCAGTATACTTCTCCGATTTATTCACAGTTGAGGAGGTGCGATCGCTTCGACGGTTAAACAAGAAATCTTTTCTACCGGCGTTCGCTCGCCTTTTTATAACAATGTTTGGTGGTGTGACAATTTATGGAGGGTAAACTAAATTACAATTCTAAAAATCATTAAATGTTGCTAATTCAATAAACAAACAATTTTCGATCTTTAAACTAACTAAAATAATTATTATCGGCGACGTGTTTTTCATAAATACGCGGTGTCGCGCCGACATACATATAATGATTAGAAATTTATCATTAATCAACGTGAAATGGAACATGGTTTGGATACCTGCTAGCCTGAAGTGTAAAAAAAGTTTTTTGAAGTCTACCCAGTGGCATAGCGTGGAGGAGTTAGGGATTCCATGGCTCCGAGCGGCATATTAATTTAGGTACCCACAAAATATTTAGTATTGCCGTTTTTTTTTGGTAGTCAAAGATCAGAAATAGGTGTTAAAAACTATTAAGATTTCACCATGCGCTTCAGGCGGCACGTACCCACACTACACCACTAAGTTTGCCGATCTGCATTTGACCAACAAAAATCACTCAAGGACGTACAAACACTTAAGAACGAATAGTTAATTCTCTATGTAGTTTACTTGATAGGGTTTTGAACCCAGAATCCAGTGCGTATACATAAGACTGGTATATTAATCTTTCAGCCACATTTTAGTAGAATAAGTATGCTTACTTTCTCCTTAACTATTTCTGATTTGAAGCGGTTCATGTGTCGTTGAAAGAATGTGGATGCCAGCTCACTTAAATACAAGGATCGAAATATTTTCTTAACTGAATAGCTAATCTATGATCAACATCAGGTAACACCCCTAATACTATGGAAACAACAGAAATACAAATATCCATCGACAGTACTATTTATCCACAATTATACTTGTTTGCTACCTCAATTAAAAAAATACTTATTGTTGGTAAGCATACACCAACAACATCGTGCATCCATTAATTATTATACTATAATATTATAAAGGCAAAATTTTGTGAGTGTGTATGTTTGTTACTTCTTCACGTCTAAACGGCTGGAGCGATTTTCATGAAATTTGGTAGGGAGTTAGCTCATACTCTAGATTAACATATAGGCTACTTTTTACCGTGGGAAAATATCGATTTTCTAATGCAGGCGACGCTGTGGGTTTCAGCTAGTATAACAATAATACTCAAAACAAACAACATATTTATTTTCAGAACTGTACACCATTTCAACAAAAAAAAATCTAATAGCTCAAAAGTAGAAAAACAAAAGCAATTATTTATTTTAACAACACATTTTCAAAATGGCTTCCATTCCGTTAAATCACGCGCACTCAGCTTCGTGCAACAAAATGGCGCGTCTCACGTACCGGAAGTGGTAGAAACTGAACACCACTATGAATGAGAACAGGTAGACCACTGAAAAAAAAAGATTATGTATTACGAAATGTCCATACTCGTATTTTTTATTACCTTTTTTTTCTGATTGTAGCAGCAAAAGTAAGATGCGAAAAGAGCTCTCCTACAAAGCCGGCGATGCATTGGCGTCTCCTCTGGTGTTGCGAATGTCCACAGGCGACGGTAACTACTTTCTATCAGGTAGCCCGTCTGCCTTATCGTTAGGTTAAATTATAAAAACAAAAAGGAAACGAGCATGCAGTCCACCTGATGGTATGCGGTCACCGCCCATGGACATCTGTAAGCAACTTCATATAGAACATGCGTTCTATCTGAAGTCACTGAAGTCAATCACAGATGCGTTGCTACTCCCGAGGACTATGATGGTCGCCTCATATAAAAGTGTGCCGGAAACCACACCCTTCAAACGAAACGCAAGAACTGCTTCAAGCTAGAAATAAATGTGGTGGTGGTAATGCCCTGGGCGAACTGCACTGGTTCTACACCTTCTGCTAGAAATAGATGTGGTGGTGGTACTTCCCCGGGCGAACTACACTGGTTTTACCACCTTCTACTAGAAATAGATGTGGCGGTGGTACTTCCCCGGGAGAACTACACTGGTTCTACCACTTTCTAAAGTAAAGAAGTTGAAGTAGTAAACGTGTATCCATCCATCAGCCCTTTGATGTCCACTGACAGACATAGGCCTCCCCTAAATGGTGCTACTCCAACGGGTCCGGTGCTCTGAATCCAACGGTTTCAACGTGTATCCACCTGATGGTAAGTGATTACCATCCATGGACGTCTGCAAGCAACGTCGTTTAGAGCAGGGGTTCTATCTGAAGTCAATCACAGATGCATTGCTACTTCCAAGCACTAAGTCTGTGTCCCCAGAAGGCAATCTGTTCGCGGCCGACTGAATTTGCGACGTATCGAATTAGTACGCCCTGCTATATTTGAAATGGAGTGCCCAAAGTTTGCTAGCTTGCGCTTACTGTACGCTGTAACGCTATAAACTGTATAGCCAACAGTCACCGTGACGTTCCGAGGGTCGCCGTTTAGTTTATTACAATCTAGCTGTACCCTGCGCGCGTTGCTACGCCATCCCAGAAAAAAATACACCAGAAACCTTCGCGAGCTCATGAATAACAACTTCGCTAAAGATCATCACATGAACAAATGAATAGTTTACGATTCTATAGAAGACATACAGACAAACATTCATTTTTATAAAGAAGAAGAAGAAAAAGAAGAGGATAATCAATTATCCATTGCTTAAAAACGCAATGAAATAGATTACGTACATACCTTTAAAAACCTTTATTTTAATACATATAATCTAGATGTTATAAGATATTTATATATATTTTTTGTTTTCTAATAGTTTCATTTACGAAAGCAGCCTTTATATGGACAAATATGCTATGTACATTTCTATTTATCTAATCTCCATCAACCTTTTGTCTAATCAATCTTAAAAACAAAATCACGAGCCGAAACTAGCTCTATATTTTACTTTCAGCAATAGCTAAAAGCGATCCAATCAGAGAAATTAGTAAATGGATGCATTTACCTAATTACACGCCCGCGGACGTCGCTTTGAAAATGTACGAAAATGGAAATGTCAGTTAATTTGGCGGTAAAGTGATATCCATTAATAGCTCTCATTAACTTCAGTGAGTTACGGGAATAGTAGGTATATATATAAGATATATATATGTAGGTAGATATATAAGATACCGATAGACCGATATATAAGGAAGAGATGAATAGAAACTATTGAATTTAAAAGGCTTACGTTTAGTCATATTATATGGAATAATTCAATTAACTAGTCACCTGTCGAAACGGTCGAAATTCGACCGTAATTTAAATTAAAAAACTAAACTTCATATTGTCCAAAGTAGCACCAATATTTCTCTAATTTAAATAAATTGTAAAAATTTACAAGTTACTTTGAACACACTTGTAAAGATATAAGGAGGTTTATTAACTAATAATAAGCTGCATTTAAAAGCAATAGCGGGTATTTTGACAAAGACATCTGTCATTTTTGACGGGGTTTAGTGCGTTAAAAGTCCAACATAACCGTGAGTCGCTCCCACGGCGTCAGGTACCTTTTGAAGGTTTCCCCCTCGAGAAGAAAAAATATTATAATCTTATCCAAATAAGCGATATAGCGGATTCAAGGGTGTGATCGCACATTTAAAACACCACGATATTATAACTCGATAGTTCACATCAGTACATATAATTTTTTCCAACCATGCGGCCACATACACGGTGACTCCTCGTCTAGAGATTTTTAAAAGTATCTGATCTGATCGTGATCGGAAATATCTCACCATGAAAATATAACGATAACTTACCATAATATAAAATAATGGTTACTAGTTCATACTATTATTTATTAAATTATCTATATATTAATACGTGAAGCAAAAACTTGTGATTCGTTTTTAAGATACTTGCCGCAAGCGGAGGGAATTACGCACGGTTACCTATAGTTCGTGTAGAGAAGGATTGCGCAATGCTTATATTTTTTTTCAAATAATGCATAAAACATACATAAAATCAACTAAAAACACATTACTCTCACTACCTTTCAGTTGACACGAACACATACATAAACGAAATAGAACATTCAATGTCTTACTATGAAAACACATAACGTCAAAAATGTCAGTGTCTTTGTCAAAATACCGCTATTGCTTTTAAATTCGGCTTAGCTAATTAAACCTCTTTTTATATTTAACGGGCGCGTTCAAAATTACTTGGAAATTACATTTTATTTGAATTTGAGAAATATTCGTACTACTTTGGACAATATGAAGTTTAGTTTTTTAATTTAAATTACTGTCGAATTTCGACCGATGCGACGGGCGACTAGTACAAAAAAAAGGTAAAATTTATTAGATATTCCGCTATACCTCTTGTGAGCAACGAAGAATTCAAGCCTGTGTAACGTCGCACAGGGATTGATTTTCCAGGCTAGGTACATATTACAAAGGTCTAGACAAATACCGCTCCATTTTTCCTAAGATAAGGACGAAAGGATTAAATAAAATAAGTTAGAAGCTAGGAATGTCATTCTGCAAAGCAATTCGACATTTGATACATAGAAACTCAGTCAAATGACTAAGACAAAAGAAGCTTTTTTTGATTTTAGGGATAGATAAATTAACTAAAATGCAGTTATAAAAAATATGAAGTAAACCATTTTCATACGGATCCTTTTAAGCATATTTTTTATAAAAATTACTCTAGGTCAAATAAAGGTACAAATGACAGCTACATGTCAACCAAGAGACGAACCCATAAGGGGTGCTGCGCTAGGGGGCACCGGCGCGTTCCATAGGAGATCCTGGGGTCGCCTACAAACACTGAGGAAGGCCACCGAGGAGGTTCTAGTGAGTTTTTGGCAAAGGGAGATATCCCGCCAGGCTAGGTGATCATGCACCCTGTAGTTCCGGGACCAGAATAGGGCTACGGCATCCCCTGCCTGTCGTAAGAGGCGACTAAAAGGGGCTTCCGGGGTTGCGAGCGGCTAGAGTGGGAGTTTTTAGCGCCGAGAACGGCCACCGGGGGGGTTTTAGTGCGGTAAAAATCCCACATAACCCTGCGTCGCTCCCACGGCGTCGGGTACCTTTTGAAGGTTTCCCCCTGGACAAAAAAAAAAAAGCCAAGGTGATCATGCCTGGGGAGCGGCCGTGCCCCAACAGTCTTGTTCATAACTTGTACATATGCGGGCTATTGATAATACTTCGATAGCGTGTTTCAGAATACTAGTAGCGCCATCTCTTGATGAGTACCGGGAGGTCGCCACAGGTAAAAATCCCACACTACCCGGAGTCTCTCCCAAGGCTCCGGCATACCTTTTGAAGGTTCCCTTCCCGTCAACAAAAAAAAAGGTAAAATAAAGTTTAGGGAGCCTATTTTCAGGAGAGACTTGTATTTATCAGTGTACAATTTTGAAGAATCCATAGATGAACAAACTTAGTTACTCAATTTCTTTGGAACAGCGATAAAGATAGCTCTGTTCACATGAACGCTTTCTCGTATATTTTATAAAATTTCATTTAACTTTAGTTGATAAAATCAATCAGCAAATGGGAGCTGGATTAAAAACATTTGCTCTAGCGAACTGAATATGCTATGTACCGACGGCGAGTAAGCGAGTAGCGAGTAAACGAGATAGTTAAATCAAGCATTTAAGGTTATTAGTATTACGATTCTCGTCACGAATGTCATAATGAACCTTTCTAATATATTTTGTTCTCGGGTTTCAGTCTGCCTTAATACTCATAAGTGGCAACGCATCTGTAGTCGACTTCAGTTTGACGACCCACGTGGCGCAACGGTTACTATACCGGTCTGATACGCAGTGTGTCCCAGGTTCGATTCCCAGCCAGACAGGTATCTGAATGATGAGTTCAGATTCATGTTCTAGGTCTGGGTGTTTGTGTATTCGTCATGTATGTGCCCATGGTACCCACAATACAAGAGAAAATCCTAGTGTGGGGCTATGAGTGTAGAAAGTGTGTGTGTGTGTATGTTTAAGATCGCATGTCTACTCGATACACCAAAATAATTTAAAAAGCTTAGTGTGTGTGTGTGTGTGTGTGTATGTGTGAGTATGCGTTTGTGTCAGTTTGTATTTACGTGTATATGTGTTTGGGTGCGCGTGTTTGGCTGGACTTCAGAAGAGCAGCTAATGTAAAATCGTCTTTTAGCTTTCACTTAAACCAGGTATACAAACCGGGATATATCTTTAGTTTACATAGGTACCTGTGTAAAATGGACCATTGTGCGATGTGAATCATCGCTAAACAATCCCATCTCTCATCGCCTACAATAGAACCGAAGCACAGTTGATCTCAACTAGATGTGAAATACAACATACGTACTAATGGATTAAGTTTAAAGTTTAATGTCGGTTACTGTAACATATTTATGTAATCGCCCATCCATTGGAAGAGATTTGCTGTCATTCCCGCTTGGCTTGAGGAGTGATATTTCGACGACCCGCGTGGTTGAGCGGTTACCATACTGGTCTGACGCGCATTGGGTCCCGGGTTCGATTCCCGGCCGGTATCTGAATGATGAGTTTAGATTTCTGTTCTGGGTCTAGGTGTTTGTGTAACCAATGCATCGCTGGGTTTTTTTATTCGACTGAAGTAGCAAACGAGCATTAAATCCATCTGATTATAAGTGGTCACTGCCGTCCATGGCTACCAGTAATCAACTTCATACAGAACATGAGTTCTATCAGGTGTCAATCACAGGTACGTTGCTATTCCCGAGGACTAAGAGGATCGTCTCATATAGAGATGAGCCGGGAACCATACCCTTCCGAAACGCAATAATTGCTTCACGCTAGAAACGAGTGTGGAAGTCATTACCTTTCGAACTTCACTGGTTCTATCGACAACCCATTATTGTCCCACAGCTGGGAACGGGTCTTCTCTCGAAATGAGAGAGTTTTAGGCTATAGTCCACCGCGCTGGCCAAGTGCGAATTGGTGGACTTCACACACCTCCGAGAACTTTTTTTAAAGAACTCGGGTGTGTACGTTTCCTCACGATGTTTTCCTTCGCCGAAAAGCAGTAATAATTAATTTCTAATACGCATATAAAACTAGTGGTGCGTGCCTGGGTTCGAACCTGGGAGCTCCCGATTGAGAGTGCAAGTTTCAATCATTAGGCTATCTGGTTCTACCACCTCCAAAAACTTTGAAGGGGAGTTCTCTTTACACCTTTCTTGAAGATGACATAGCGCTTCGTGAATATATCAATAATAATAGTCACCCGTCCCAACAGTCGAATTCGACCTTAATTCACCTCAAAAACTAAACTTGGTATTTGAAGTGAAACTTCTTTATCGGGGTTGGAAAAAAATTTAGTGTAACATTTTTTCGTTACGCGCCATCTTTTTCTTATCCCTACCACGCGTGATATTATATAGATTATTATAGATTAGATTATTAGATAAAGTTTAATAAAAGCCTTTTATTAAACTTTATCTAATTTAACTTTATTTAACCAATTTCTATAAAGTTGCATATAGTACCTAAATTATTTTTTGAAAAATAACGTCATAAAGAAGTTTCACTTCTTACGAGTGTACGCTAGTACACGCACACATTTTTTTTTATCTGACTGAAGTAGCAAATGAGCATGCAGTCCACCTGATGGTAAGTGGCCACTGCCGCCCATGGATATCTGTAATCAACTTCATTCAACATGGGTTCCATTTGAAGTCAAATTATATAAATTGTATAATGTTTTGTTTTGTTGTAGTATTGTCCAAAGTAGCACAAATATTTCTCAAATTCAATCCATACTAATATTATTAATGAGAAAGTGTGTTTGTTTGTTCCTCTTTCACGTCGCCACATAGCTATTATATGATATTGTTTATATGCTGAGAGATAGTTAAGAGGGCGAAGAGTGACGTAGGCTACTTCTTACCGCGCTCTCTCATTCCCATGAGAATATCGATGTTTTGCTAGTTGATACATATTTAGTAGTTCCCGACGTTGTTAATAGATGGCGTTAGTAAATTCATTTGCAAGTTAGTTCCCGTTGAGCGTGAGGGCAAAGCCGCGGGTAAGAGCTAGTTAAATTATAATTGTATGTATAAACAAATTAACGAAAACTTAAAAATACATACCAGCTCCCAAAAACGTGAACAGTCCACTAACACACGCTAGGTTAGCCAGCCGGTGTTGCTCGTCCTTTATTTTCGTTGCTGGAAATTGAAAATTTAAATTGAGTTACATATGCAAATTTTATTTCACATTTCAATTTCAAAACGACCGTTCGTATCGACATGTTTTGAAATAGAGTTACGATTGTGCAGATATGTCATTATGTCATTATGTATGTATTAGGTCTAATAACGTCGGGTACCTTTTGAAGGTTTCCCCCTCGAGAACAAAAAAAAGGGTCTAATTACAGGGGCTTTTAGGGTAAAACTCTTTTTTATCTGATTGAAGTAGCAAACGAGCATGCAGTTCACCTGATGGTAAGTGGTAACTGCCGCCCATGGACATCTGTAAGCAAATTGGACATCTGTAATCAACTTCAAAAAACATGGATTCTATCAGAAGTCATTCACAGATGCGTCGCTACTCCCAAGGACTAGGATGGTCGCCTCATATAAAAATGGATTTCACAGAAATAACAACACAAACACAGAGATCCCTAACAAAAATTTAAAATCATTGAGCACGTGTTGCCTAACCGGGGATCAAATCCGGCACCCACTGCATGTTGTAGTAAAAGAAAAGGTCACGGAAATTATGTTCCACGCATATGAAACGAATACAAAAAAGCGTATGACAAGCAATATTTAAATAAATTTTACGCGCAAAAATGGCGCCGAATATTTTTACCTATATTACCTACAAAACATTAGACAAACTCGCTGAGTTTCTTGCCGGATCTTCTCAGTTGAGATCGTTATCCGATCCGGTGGTAGTGTAAAAAAAATGTAACTGACAATTTGTAAGTAGGCCTATACAAAATAAAGACTTTTCATTTCATCTGCGAATAAAAAAACTTAATCCGCATATACTGAAAACGCTTTTACTGTATTTCAATAAAATCCAATGGAAAAAGTATATTTAATTCCTCCTAAATCCGTAATTGCCCCTTTTAAATAGTGTATTCGATTACTGAAATAAATTTAGTTTGTCCATTTGTCCAATAACAACAAAAGAAAACATGCAAAATAATTAATTGGCTAAGTGTGAACGTGTGTGAACTACCATCTTTGAAGTAGTTGTTTTTTTATCACAGGGGCTATGGAAATTTAAAATGTCTGTCTGTATTTATTTATTTAAAAAAACAATATTGACTACTATGCTATAAAAAATAATAAAAAAAAATAACAAAGAACCCCGAAAAATGTGATAGACAAACGATGTTTTCTGTCCTCAACCCATTATTATCCCACAGCTGGGATGCTTTTATTTTGGAGTGGAAACCTTCTTTAAGTACCCGACGCCGTAGGAGCGACGCAGTATGCAGTTATGTAGGATTTTCAACGCATTAACCCCCCCCCCCCCTCCCGTGGCCCTCCTAGGCGCTAAAAAGACTCCAGGGTCTCCAAAGGAACGCAACCGGAGTACTCTGAGCGCGTTGCCCCATCGGGCTCCACCCAGGTGAGCGGCTGGGCCCACCGTATCGTCTGGTTTTACGACGATATACGATCACACATACCGCCGCCCTTCCCGGGGTCACCTGGCTGGCTCGAGCTCCCATTCTAGCCGCCCGCGACCCTGGAAGCCCCTTTTAGTCGCCTTTTATGACAGGCAGGGGATTCCGTAGCCCTATTCTGGTCCGGGAACTACAGGGGCAAATTTAGTAAATACTACGAACTCTTTTTTTAAGAAATTTTAGGTGTACAGGTTTTCTTACGGTGTTCTTTCACCATAAAGCACTGATAATTAATTTCTAATACGTGTACGTATTACGTACATACGTCATTAAATAAAAATCTGCCTGGGATTCAAATCTCGATCCCTCGATTGAGAGTCCCAATTTCTACCATTAAGCTATTCTCTCTCGCCATTATTTTCCAACTGCCGAGCACGGGTCTTCTGTCAGAATGAGAGAGTTAATTGGTGGACTTCACACACCTCCGAGAACTTTTTTTAAGAACTCACGGGTGTGTAGGTTTCCTCACGATCTTTTCCTTCACCAAAAAGCAGTGATAACTAATTTTAGAAAAATCTGTAGAGCGTGCCTGGGTTTGAACCTCGGACCTTCCGATCGAAAGAGCAAGTTTCAACCATTAGGCTATCACTGCTCAGGCTCTTTGCTCTGCTTTAGGCCTTTTTTACGAAACCCAAAAAACAAGGGCCTTCTGGGCCATGTCTGCTCTGCGCTTACGGATATGATTATGTTATAGCCATATTTTCATTGAAATATTCGGTGGCCACTCGTTCAATTTAATTAAATCGGCACGTGGTTAAAATGATATTAGGCAGGCGGCAATGACGTTTCGAAATAGATTTTATAATTAAGTTTGTATTTCATTTTGTTACCGACTAGTTTTGTCGCGCGGTTTTACTGCGTTTAAAAGATTAAAGCTTTAAATTGTCCCAGCTTAAGGTGGATTTATATTTGTCTGAGGTGTCGTGACGTGACGCATCAGAAGGGTATCGGTTTCATACATTTAGTATGGTAACTGATGAGACACAACAGAAGCCATCACAACACATTGCGCATTACTAGTATGAACGTTACCATACTAAATGTACATATGAAACCGATACCCTTCTGATGCGTCACGACACATCAGACAAATATAAATCCGCCTTTAGACAACAATGGAGTCATAAGGCAGGCACAGGCGGACCCAAAGGCACAGAAGCTGAAGCTCCCCCCCCCCCCCAATTTAAATGCGACTACAGAAGTCCATTACAGACATAGCAAATTTTTCGATATAAAGAAACCAAGCCCTTTTACACTTCCTAAAATTAGCATATGTAATTGACTTCTAATAGAACTGTCCCATATGAAGTTTAGTTATAAGACCCTTTAAGTCCTATAGAGCAGTGATAGCCTAATGGTTGTAACTTGGCCTCTCAATCGGGTCGTCCGAGGTTCAAACCCAGGCTCGCAGGCACTGGTTTATGTGCGTATAAGAAATTAATTATCACTGCTTTTCGGAAAAGGAAAACATCTTGAGGAAACCTACACACCCGAGAGTTTAAAAAAAAAGTTCTCGGAGGTGTGTGAAGTCCACCAATTCGCACTTGGCCAGCGCGGTGGACTATGGCCTAAAACTCTCATTCTGAGAGTAGACCCGTGCCCAGCAGTAGGACAATAAAGGGTTGACGTTAGATTATGACCTTACCGTCTTTAAATCGTACACAGGCGCGACCAATCTTCGTGACCGCCAGTGAGAGTATCCCAAGAAAAACCATCGATGCCACCAGGAGATAGACCTTTAAAATAAATAGACGTAAGAGTGAAAGAAAAGAAAGAATGAAAGATAGTTTGTATCATCATCATCATCATTTCAGCCTTTTTCGCCTTAATAACAAGGCTAATCAACAAATTAGCCTTGCTATTCAACGATGTAATGTTGCCAGCATTCTGGGAAATCATCCTCGGGACAGTAATTTGGATGCTGCTTTTTATATTGAATTTGGCATTTTGTTTTTGAAGTGAAACTTCTTTAGGCGCATGAGGGTAAAATTTTTACAGATGAAACGTCACGCCGGTATGCAACGGAAGTGTCGGAAAAGAGAGAGAGAGTGATCGAGACCGATTGAGAGAGAGTAAGACAGGGCGAACGTAGCATGAGCAACTAGCCGTGGAGTGAGAGTAGGGAGCAAGCGAGTGAGAAAGATTGAGAGAAAAAGTGAGACAGAGCGAACGTCGTATCACGCCTTTTTCCCTTCCTCTTAATCTTGGAAATTTAAAGTTTTAGATTTGTATAAATATAAACAAGATTTATAAATTAGTTCGCCAAAGAAGTTTCACTTCTGACATGTGTACTTTGTACGCACGCATGTTTTTTTAACTTTAAAGTTATTCTTTCTTTACATTATTTTATACATATAGTTATAAAAATAAGTTATTTGATATATTAATTTTGTCATTAAAAAAAAAAACTTAGTATTTGGATTTCGGGTTTAATGTATTGGTGTCTGCTGGCAAAACGGATTGTCCAGCAGTGGATCTTGAAACTATAATAGATGTATTATGGTTCGCGCGAACTAAAGCGCGGGTTCTGTTGGTTTTATATATAGAAAATCAACTCACAAGCATAGCACGGCAGTTCTCAGTTAGAGCGACGATCATCAGCAACCCTCCAGCGCCAATTACACCCGTCAACACAGCACCGGTAGCCATACTCATAACTAGAAAGCAAAATCACTTATAAAAGATATAAAATCGATCGCTTGTTCTTCGTAGCGATTACTGTGGTAGCTGGCTGATTCAAAGAGTTGGACATGTGGTAGTAACAACGGTCGTTGCACTTTAGCTGCCTTAGCAACTAACCATGATGTACGTCAATGAAATATGACTATTAGGCAGATGTAACAATTCACCATTACACACGCACGCTTTCTACACTCATAGCGCCACAGTAGGATTTTCTCCTGTGTCGTGGGTACCATGGACACACACAAGACGAACACACAAACACCCAGACCCGGAACAGGAATCTAAACTCATCATTCAGATACCTGTTTGGCCGGGAATCGAACCCGGGACCCATTGCGCGTCAGACCGGTATGGTAACCGCTGCGCCACGCGGGTCGTCAATTAATCAGCGTTGATTAAAATATTCAATAAACCAGCATGAATTCGTATTTGGTGTGTATCACTCGTGTAGTGCCTTCATACTCCACAAAACTACAAAATAGACACGCACCTACAGACATCAATTTTGAAGTTGATAAGATTGAAGCAAACGAGCTGACAGGGGTCACTGTGGCTAATGGACATTTGTAAGCAACTTCATGTAGAACAGGTATTTTATCTTAAGTTGATCATAGATGCGTTTATTTTAGGACTAAGATGGCCTTTACATATGAATGTGTACCGGTTTCCACTTTCGTTCGAAACGTGAGAACAACTTTATGCTATAAATGGATGTGACGGTGGAAGAGGTTCTTCCACTATAAAGAACTATACTCGTTCTAGCAACATATAGAATAGTAGAATTCGAATGGAAAAATGGAATATGTATTTTTATTTATTTAATAGTCGTATTTGACGACCCGCGTGACGGAGCGGTTACCATACTGGTCTGACGTGCAATGGGTCCTGGATTCGATTCCCGGCCCGACAGGTATCTGAATGATGAGTTTAAATTCATGTTTTGGGTCTGGGTGTTTGTGTTTTCGTCTTGTGGGTATCCATGGTACCCACGACACTGGAGAAAATCCTAGTGTGGAGCTATGAGTGTAGAATGCATGTGTTTATTTGTACCCACCTACTTGGCTACTTTTGCCGAAGATCATGCCATATGGTGTCGATCTCCAATAGCACTACTCACTCTCTTCCCAATTTCGTAGGACCGTTTTGAAGGTGGTAGAACCAGTGCAGTTCGACCGGGGAAGTACCACCGCCACACCTATTTCTAGCGTGAAGCATTTCTTGCGTTTCAATAGAAGGGTGTGGTTGCCGGTACACTTTTACATGAGGCGACCATCATAGTCCTCGGGAGTAGCAACGCATCTGTGATCTGTGTGTTCTATATGAAGTTGATTACAGATGTCCATGGGCGGCAGTGACCACTTACCATCAGGTGGACTGCATGCTCGTTTGCTACTTCAGTCAAATAAAAAAAAAAAAACCAAATACGAAATCTACATAGGCGGCAACGTCTACCTGTCATCTACACTTTCTACGCCCACTAACACGCTTACTGGCTGCGGTTTCACAATTTTGTGAAGTTGTTCAACAGTAGATCTTAGAAATTAAATTGATCGATAGAGATCTGTTGCAAAAACTAACTTTGAGAACTAGACGTTTGGTGCATCTCATCATACTGTTTTCCATGCGTCAACACGAGGGTCATCAGGACAGAACCCACGAGGACCTGGCTGAAGGCGATCAGCAGGACCCCAGGGAACAGGTTGCAGATGCCACAGCAGCTCTCGAAGTGGCAGCCGGGCTTGTGGACGGAGAAGTGCAGCGGCACTGTCGTGGACCGGCTGGAACTGCGGCGTTTATCGCTAGACTTAGTACAGTCTTCGGTACCGCTTTTTGCCATTTTAAATAGTTCGACGTTGACAGTGTCATTACAAAGCATGTCACAGAGTATTGTTTTACAATGTTGGTATAGGACGTAGATACAAAGTACAACAAGGTTTATTTGAAATGAAATGTCTTTATTTTGTTACTATAGACACAAATTGACAGTTACAATGTGTTTTCTTACACTATTAAGTGGAACATGATCTCCACTGAGAAGATCCAATAAGAAACTCAGCAGGTTTCTGTTTTTTTATGTATGTATATGTTGTTGTTTTTGTTATGAAGAATAGAAGTTAGCTCCAAAATCTTTAGTAGTTCCAATAGCTTCAATTCTCCAGTATTTATGCCCCTGTACGAGTTTTCTCAAAACAGTTTACTCACCTAAACATTGCAAGGTATGATCAAAAAGAAAAACCTTTTTTTTAAGTTTTCGAGGGAACCTTCAAAAGGTACCCGACGCCGTGGGAGCGACGCACGTTATATTTTACCGCACTAAAACCCCCTGGTGGCCGTCCTCGGCAATGAAAAGAGGACCCCGGGATCTCCAAAGGAACGCAAGCGTAATCCTCTGAGCATGTTGCCCCATCGGGCTCCCAGATGGGCGGCTGGGCCCAACGCTCCGTCTAGTCTTTACGACGGTATACGACTACACGTACCGCTGTCCTTCCTGGAATCACCTGGTTGGACGGTTCAAGCTCCCACTCTAGCCGCCCGCAATCCCGGAAGCCCCTTTATGTCGCCTCTTACAACAGGCAGGGGATACCGTAGCTCTATTCTGATTCTGCAACTACAGGGAGAAAAAGCGTGCAATACACGGGGTAAAACGTAAATAGTGATGGTTTAGAGCAGCTTATAGATGTCCAGAGGCGGCAATGTCCATTTGGCATCAGGTAGACTGCACGCTCGTTTGCTCCTTTAATATTATAGAAAAACTACCAGACAACCCCTGCTCGAAAGGACCAACCTAGGCTTAAAACTATTAAACCTTAAAAATGATGAGTCTTTTAACAGTAGCTGAAGTGGAAAATTAAATCGCCCATAGATTCGCGTTTCGGTTGTCAATTCCCAACCCGTCAGTTTTGTCAGCCCTGTCAATTCTTGTCGTTCATCATTAAAACGAACTTTCAGGTTTTCGGATTTAGACTTTAGTCGTTATGTCGAAAAAAGGACGCCAAAAAATACTGGTTGTTGCCTGGAATTTCAAACGGAGGATGAAATAAATATAAATTTCTGTTTCTTAACGCTCTACATAAATAAATTTGTATGTGTATGTAAAAGAAGAAGAAGAATTTTAGCGTATGTATTACGCTAAAATTCTTCTTCTTCTTTTCGAAAATGAATGTTTATCTGTATGTCCTCTATAGAATCGCATAATATTCATTTGATCATGTGATGATCATTAGCAAAGTTGTTATTCATGAGCTACGAAGGTTTCTGGTGTATTTTTTTTATCTTTTTTTGTGATGGCGTAGCAACGCGCGCAGGGTACAGCTAGTCTTCTTTATAAAAATAGATGTTTGTCTGCATGTCCTCTATAGAATCGTAAACTTTTCATTTGTGATGATCTTTAGCAAAGTTGTTATTCATGAGCTCGCGAAGGTTTCCGGTGTATTTGTTTTTGTTTTTTTTTTGTGATGGCGAAGCAACGCGCGCAGGGTACAGCTAGTACTTACATAAATACACACATACAATATATGCATACATACGCTCGATTAACATTATTTTCCTTCTGTAGCATTCGGGTACATGTACAGAAACCTATTGATTTCCTTGCTTATTTCATGGAATATGGTTCTTCAACCATAAATCATACCCCTTTCAAAGTGCTAATCCGGCACGTATAACCAAACAGCTAACAATACTCACCTTCACATCACTCTTAATTACAGCCTGCATTTACCTTGAATGTAATTGGACTAAACTAATTACCTCGAAACAACGAATTATCCGCCGCAACTCGATAGGTGGGCAAATTAACGTTAATTAATTGAAATGAAAATGTCACTACGGAATATCAAGCTTAACCCAATTAAGCAAAGCGTGGGAACATGTTTAGGCATGTTAGTGTCGTTAATAGTCGAATGAATGCATGCATTGATATTATCATGTTTGTGTGATTCATACAAAGCATCGCTATATACTTGATACCTTACAACATTATATAAGAATATTTTGTACATTTTTAAAGGTGGACAACCTTTCATGTTTCCAAAAATGCATTATCATAATACATTTTCTTTTTATTTCGAGGGGGAAACCTTCAAAAGCTACCGAACGCTTTGGAGGCGACGCAGGGTTGTGTGGAATTCTTACCCCACTAAACCTCTCCGGGGGTTGTCCTTGGACTCCAGAATCTCCAGAGGAACTCAACTGGCGTCCTCTGAGCGCATTATCACAACGGGCTCCTCCCAGGTCAGCGGCTGGGCCCACCATTACACCTGGGTTACGACGGTATGCGACCACATATACCACCGTCCTTCCCGGGGTCGGCTGGACGGTTTGAGCTCCCATTGCTGCCGCCCTCGAAAATACTGAGACGTATTAATCACAACCTGCAATTACCTTGAATGTAATTGGACTAAACTAATTACCTCGAAACAACGAATTATCCGCCGCAACTCGATACGTGGGCAAATTAACGTTAATTAATTGAAATGAAAATGTCACTACGGAATATCAAGTTTAACCCAATTAAGCAAAGCGTGGGAACATGTTTGTGCATGTTAGTGTCGTTAATAGTCGAATGAATGCATGCATTGATATTACCATGCTTGTGTGATTCATGGATATTTGTTGTTAAGTAGCCATGCCACACAATAAAGATTACTGCCTTTTTTAGAGTTGCTCGATATTTTGTTATTAAAAGACTAGTTATAAAAGCTAAAAGTAAAAAAATACGTAATTTAAAAAAAGTACTGTTTAATATTTTGGTTGCGGTCAGCCAGCATGTGTTTAAGTTGCGCTTTGAAATTATATACTTTTGATTTATTTTTATATGTTTTTCGTTCTAATGTGCTAATGTGTTCTAATGTGGTTTAGAACTAGTCTAGTAGTAGTACTGTCTCGATTTTACAATCCTCGTACTGCCTTGTAAAATTAAATAGGCATCAAACTCTGACCATTTTCTATCAAAAGACCATTAGGCTGTGTGCCAACGTAAGGCTAAGTTTAAACTATCGTAGAAATTTAAATTTTAAGTAGTTTACGCTTCTTTTCAGTTTTTTAACCCAATTAGTGGCCTTACAGTGCAGAGACTAATTTATTAATCTTTTTTCTGTCTTTGCTTTTAATTATAGTAATCGTACGGTAAATGTTTTAGTAGATTTTTCGACAATGTAATTGTGAAACCTTCAGAACCGTTTAACTTCTATTTTAGTATAAGTATTTCACAATATATATTTTTTTCTTTTCGGTTTAAGGTGGACATGTTTTTTGATTCTTGTAGCTACATTTTTAATGCTTTTTGATAGTATGGGTATGTATATATTTTTGTATCGATCAATTTTACTTCCCATACTGTTAAAATAATAAAAATCGGCCCTTGCCCCTTCTCTTATTTGTGTTGGCAAGCGCCATGTTTAAAAAATAATAGTTTCTGTCACTCTGACAACTGAGTCGATTCCAATTATATTACATACTAGCTGAATCCCGCAGCTTCGCCTACGTTAACAAAAATCGATTGTCCCGTGGGAATAAGATATTTTCACACAGTAAAAAGTAGCCTATATGTTAATCCAAAGTATCAGCTAACTCCCTACCAAATTTTATGAAAATCGGTCCAGCCGTTTAAACGTGAAAAAGTAACAAACATACACACTCACAAACTTTTTTTTTTTTTATTATAACACAAAAACTCCACAGACTGATCGTCCGTGCCTTTTGTCACAATAGTTCTTCTTTTTTTTTATTAACAATAAGTCTTTATTTCTTAGCTCCACGTTAGGCCATCGCTGTCACCATCACACTGTCGTGTGCGATGGTGACAACGTTGACAATTAAAGAAATCTTACAATTACGCTTAATATATATATAGGACCATTCATAATTTTTATTTACATGGTATGTATAATTCAGTGCATTGTACATAGATGTATATGTGTTGTAATTTTGTTTTTTTTTTTACGTATAATGCTAAGCTATTGTATATAATTCTAAGGACACTACACTCTAATTACATTGTTATTACTGTAAGTTGCGATTTAATTCTTTCCGGAGGCCACTTCGAACGTGCAATGCACTCACAAACTTTCGCCTTTATAATATTAGTATGATATATAGTATAGTATATAGTATAGTATAGTATAGTATAGTAAAGTATGTTACAATCCGTAATATCGTTGGGACCGTAGCGAGCTTGAGTGAAACTACTTAAATGGAAACAAACATACATGTATATAATTATAGGCTCAAGAACATCAAACCTCCTTCTGATGCAGTCGAGTAATAAATCAATAAATACATAAATATATATTTATATACACATGTAAATACACACAAACACACATAGACGGGTAACACTTACAAATCATCAATAAGTTTTTCTAATATTAATAACTTTCGAAACTGATTCATTTACCAATACCCATTTTATATATAGATACGAGTACTGAGCAAAAGAGAGGAGTGAAATGGAATTATTGGAAAACCGATCGAGGTAATTAGGAACGGACAAAATAGAGACGAAGAAAACGACGGTTGCCACGGAGTTGCGAAACATAGAAATACTGTTATTGTGAATAAATGAAATGTGTTGCTTATATTTCAAATAATATTAATATTATAAATGTGAAAGTTTGTAAGGTTTTAATGTCTTTTTGTTACTCTTTCACATAAAGTACCATTAGATTTAGCTATTTAGCACACTGATAGCTTATGACCTTATTCAAACCTTCAAAAGGTACACCTATTTCTAGCGTGAAACTTTTCTTGCGTTTCGATAGAAGGGTGTGGTTGCCCGCACACTTTCACATGAAGCGACCATCATAGTCCTCCGGAGTGGTAACGCCTCTGTGATTGACTTCAGATAGAATCCGTGTTCTGTATGTAGTGAATTACAGATGTCCATGGGCGGCAGTAGCCACTTACCATCAGGTGGACTGAATGCTCGTTTGCTACTTCAGTCAGATACAAAAAACAGTACCCGACGCCGTGGGAGCAACGAAGGGTTATGTGGGATTTTTACCGCACTAAGAACCCCCCCCCCCCCCCCCCCCCGGTAACCGTCCTCAGCGCTACAAAGAGGACTCTGGAATCTCCAAAGGAACACAATCGGAGTCCTCTGAACGCGTTGCCTCATTGGGCTCCACCCAGGTGAGTTTGCGCGATTTTATTTAAAACATCAGTTCACGTGATTTTATTTATAAGATTAAGATTAAGTATGCAGTAAGTAATTGTCGGTAAGGCCAAGGAAAATTAAAAGATTCAAACAGGATTTAAGTGTTACTAGAGATAAGGCACCATATCACACTAAGTATGACGATAAGCCCTTAGGATAATCCCTCGGGATAATAAAGTGACGTACGAAAACGCCTAACCGATAAGCTTTACTATAAGGATACCTATTTTCTTGTTTTTAGGGCGGTACGTTTACGGTTTTAGTTTATATTTTGGTTAAATTTCTCCGTGTTCTGCTAAAATAACCGAAAACTATTAAGTATAAAAAACAGACATTAGATACAGATCAAACAAATCATAATTCTGGCCTGGTTTCGCAGTATATCCATCCATCAGCCTTTTGATGTCCACTGCTGAACATAGGCCTCCCCTAAATGGCGCCACTTCAACCGGTCCTGTGCCCTCTGCATCCAACGGTTCCCGCTGTCTTCTTCAGGTCATTGGTCCACCTGGTAGAGGGGCGACCTGTGCTCCTTTTGCCTAAACGTGGTCGCCACTCGAAAACATTTTTTCCCCATCGGTTATTGGTGCTACGAGCGATGTGGCCAGCCCATTGCCGCTTCAGCCTGCTAATTTTGAGAGCTATTTCAATAAGCTTCGTTCGCCTACGGATTTCATCGTTGCGAATCATGTCTCTTAGCGAAATTCGCAGTATATATTCGCCATATGTCTATATAATCTATGTCTATTCTAATGATATGTCATAAGATACAATCAAGCGTTTTGGGCTATTTAGCCAAAAAATGGATATACACACGTACAAACATACCTACAAATATGATTGTATACATATGCTCCTTATGACATAGTCGGATAAAATGGAAGGTATTGTGTTAATTTCAAAAATGGTCAACCAATTCGTAGCTTCAAGTTCCTTGATGTAAAATATTACCTCCCACTGACTGGGAACTATTTATACTATGGGAGTAATTTAATTGCTTCGACGTCAGCCAATTGCTGTTCAAGAAAAAGAAAAGTCGCGATAATTGATCTGGAGCTTTGCGCTGAAAATGAAATAGAATAAATGGACTAGTTAAAGGAAATCCGACTATCACTACGTAGTATAAAGCAAAGTCGCTTCTCGCTATCTGTCCCTATGTATGCTGATCTTTAAAATGACGCTACGGATTTCAATTTAGTTATTTTCTAGACAATGATTCAAGAGGAAGGTTTTTATGTATAATATAGTAGAAACACTGATAATTTTAGATTTCTCACTTTTAGATGGAACGAAGTTGACTATAAACTTAAATAGTATGTTACTTTTTAACCGACTGATTAACGAGGGTAACTTGTGTAAGTTTGATATAGAAATCGAGTGCAGTGTACCTTCAAAGGTAGAAACCTCTGTAGTTCGACTTTGAAAGCTCTACTGCCACCTATTTCCGTCTAGCCACAAAAGCGAAACTACACAAAGAGTTCTTTAACACATTCAATGCTAGTATGATTTTGTCGAATACTTCCTCAATGCCCTTTGAGTGCATCTGGCGAGTTGCTTGCATGGCGATAAAGTTTACAAAAAATATGTATGAATGTATAAATGTATATTATTATGTGCGAAGATCTGTGCCCAGCAGTGAGACAATAATGGGTAGACTGCAACAATTTTTATCAGGTGGTAGAACTATTCAACCATCTGATTGAAGTAACAAACAGGCATGCAGACCACCTGCTGGTAAGTGGTCACTGCCGCCCATAGAACTTCATATGGGTTCGATCTGAAGTCAATGTCAGATGCGTTGTTACTTCCGAGGACTATGATGGTCGCCTCATATAAAAGTGTGCCGGCAACCACACCCTTCCATCAAAACGCAAGAAATACTTCACGCTAAAAATAGGTGTGGCGGTGGAACTTCCCCGGTCGACTACCCTGGTGCTAACCACCTTCTGAAAGAGCTTCCGGTGAGGCAGCGCCTACGGAGCTGAATCACAATGGGCTCTACTGTACCACTTTCAAAGCCATAAGCCGTTATCACCATTGGAGAAAGCTTCTATAGATTTTTAAAATTATAAGAAACAATGCTAACTCGAGCTCATCAGATTAGGATAATAGGAGATGACAACCTAAAATGTGTTGTATAAATTTATTAATCTGACGATTTGAGCGTAACCTAAGAGGGTGAGAGAATAACAAAGTTCCCCTGAGTATTCTCCCCTATATTAAGGGCTCATACTGAAGATACTCATAAATGTGTAGGGATACTTTATATATTAATCTGCTGTGCTCGAGTTACTCCCGAAATGGCCTTAGCTCCCCTATTATTAGTAAACATCAACGTATTTCAAAGAAGTGCCCATTGGAATATATTAAGGCGATGTAAATCGTGTAATCAGAGCATCCTGCGGCGGAGCGGTTACCGTACCTGTCTAGCACGGAGTGGGTCCCGGGTTCGATTCACGGCCATCTGAATGATAAATTGAGATTATTGTTCTGTATCTGGGCGTTTGCTTTTTCGTCTTTGTACATGTCCATGGCACCCACGTCACCAAGAGAAATCCTAGTGTGGAGCTATGAGTATAGAAACCCTTTATTTGCCAGAAATAAGTCAGGCGATACTTCTGAAGTTAAAGCACTATGGGATTTACCACCTTCAAAGCCGTATTAAATTAGTACATATAGTCCAAACGGTTATATTTAATGAAATAATGGAGAACATTTAGGTTCGTATGAAGTATGACATATGACGTTATGACGTCAGATGGGGCCGATTCGTCGCAAGTTCACGACGAGGGTCGCAATTTGACAGTTTATAAAGCTTATCTGCCCTGGAATATCTTAATGTGATGTAAGGACGTTTAATCAGAGCGTCCTACGGCGGAGCGGTTACCGTACTGGTGTAACACGTAGTGTGTTTTGGGTTCGATTCCCGGCGAGACAGACATCTGTACGATGAATTGAGATTCTTGTTCTGGGTCTGGGTGTTTGTTTTTCGTCTCCGTATGTGTCCATAGAACCACGACACATAGGAAAATCCTAGTGTGTGTGGACTCTACTACCTTCAACGCCATAACATATTTCCAAACGCTTCTATTGATTGAACTACGAGCTATGAGTGTAGAAGGCGTTTATTTGTCAGCAATAAGTGAGGCGATTCTTCTGAAGTTAAAGCACTATGGGATTTACCACCTTCAAAGCCGTATTAATTTAGAACATATTTCAAAACAGTTATATTGAATGAAACAATGGAGAATATTTATGTCCGTGTGACGTATGACGTCAGATGAGGCCGATTTGTCGCAAGTTCATGACGAGGGTCGCAATTTGACAGTTTATAAAGCTTATCTGCCCTGGAATATCTTAAGGCGATGTAAGGACGTGTAATCAGAACGAGTGACGGGGCGGTTACAATACTCTGACGCGCAGTGGTTCTGGGTTCGATTCCCGGAAAGAATTTTAAGGATGTATTTAGATTTCCGTTGTACTGGGTGTGTCCGTGGCACCCACGACACAGAATTCTTGATCCGTGTTGTAATACACTAATCTAAAAAAGCCTTTTTATAATAAAAATAGCATAAATTAAGCATTATTTAGTCAGTTACTAATTTGACAATTGATGCACTTGAAAGTGTGCCGGCAACTACACCCTTCTATCGAAACGCAAGATATGCTTCACGCTAGAAATAGGTGTGGTGGTGGTACTTCCCCGGACTACACTGGTTCTGCCACCTTGAAAACTAATAAAGAAATATCTCTCTTATCAAATGTACTAAAATTAGGAATTATACCGCATAACACTGCTATCATAAAACAATACTATTAATTGTGATGCCCCAGAGCCAAAACACAAAGACTTCTCTAATCAAAATGCGTAATTTAATCTAATTACAGGGAATCCACCTGGTCTTATGAGGCTTAATAATTTGTTTCAAACAAGGCGAGACGACTGAGCGGGCTGCTAAAGAATTATCCGCTCAAACTCAGATAAAACGTAATAATCGTTTACGCGACGCAATTACAGGAAAACGCGGCGTTTTAAATACAGCGTTTAAAACGCTGCATTATTTGCTATGGTGGTTATTTAGTTACGAGTGTTAATAAATACATTTCTGCATGTTTGTTATCATTTTAACAATGACATATAAATTAGCTTACCTACAACTCAAAAATTTGCACCTATCTGTCCTAAGCTACACCAATCTTTAGAGCATTGAAGCAGCACCTGGCGAGGGTAAAATTGTAGGAAGAGCCCCATTCCCAGCAGTGGGACTTAAAAAGGGTTTGCTGCAATCCTTATTATCGCGCATATTAGTGCTATATGCCCAGATCTATTAGGATTTTAATGATTTTTATATTAAAAGGAACAAATTCACAATATAAATTTTGTTGTTTCGTAACAATTATACATAATCGGACTCACAGGTGCATAAACAAGAAATTTAATATCGCGTTGAATTGACAGAGTGCGTACCAAGAAAACGTTTACGCACAGTTTATTTTGTTAAACGTGTTTAATTAAAATATTTGGACTTGAAAATATACAGTACTTTTTTTCTGAAATAATCGCGGCTTTTTGCAGTGACCTTAATACATAGACTCAAAATTGGCTGCAAGAGGATGGAAAAATAACTTTAAAAAGGTTAAATTACACAAATACCACATGATATTGTTATATAGCAATACGACATTGATGTATTAAAATGTATTATTTGTATGTAATAAATATCATATATAACGAAGTGAAAGACTTCAGGAAGGCCTGGAGTCTTTGTTTTTCATAAATACGCGGTGTCGCGCCGACATATACCATTACGACATAATCCACCGTAAATATATGTTTTCACTTAAAATTGGGTTCCGATATTAGCAACAAAACTACGTTTGCATTTCAATAATCTTATTATTATGAAATTTATTTCATCAAACTTATTTCTGCTGTCGCTAAATGAAAAACAGGGATTATACCTACAAGACTTCTGAAACTGTGCGCGTATACTCTGTACTCTGTGTTCTTAAGGCTTTTTATTATACAGGATTATTTTATTTATTTATTTTTACAATTTTTACTCAATAATTATTTAATGTTATTTTCTAATTTTAAAAGAGCGTAGATATTCTCCACTTAATATAAACATTTAAGAAATTATGTCATTTCGAAACCACTATATAATTATTAAATATCTAAATATCTCAACATTCGCCAAACAAATTAGTCCGGGGATTATTTATAAAGAAATGGACTGCTCATAATTTTTAGTATTCCATTTTTATACATCACTAAGTTATAGAATCCTAGTCATAGAATCCAACAAGAAATATTTATCTTGACAACAAATGCAGCGTTTCCGTGCATAATAAGGACCCGTATATACACACCGTTAACGTTTGAGAAACCCCTCAAATATAATCAAAGAGGAATTCGCAAACCATTCATGGTTGGCCCGAATACCTCAAAGAATATCTTTTTTAATATATTTCGCAAGTACCCAGTAGTTTTGGGAAAATCTTTTCGGAGGCAAAATACGAGTAATATACGAATAATTTTATTTCACTTATTTATTCTTGCGTTTCTTTCGTTGTGGTCGGCAACATGGAAAATATAGGCTTCAAGTTTTTCAAATAAACACTAATTGAATGTGAACACGCATGCCAAGCATTGACTATTGGCAAAAACCCTCATTAGGGGAAGCCTATATCTATCAGTGACGTAACGAATTTTTTTTTAATGAAGTAGCAAACGATGACCACCTGATGGTAAGTGGTCACCACTGCCCATGGACACCTGTAAGCAATTTCATATAGAACATAGTGTCTAAAGTCAATCACAGATGTGTTGCTACTCCCGAGGACTAGGATGGTCGCCTCATATAAAAGTGCCGGCAACCACACCCTTCCATCGAAACGCAATGAATGCTTCACGTTAGAAATAGGTGTGGTGGTGGTACCTCCCCGGTCAAACTACACCGGTTCTACCACCTTCAATATTCGCATTCGCGAATGCGGTTGGGTACCACCCATTATTGTCCCACTGCTGGGCACGGGTTTTTCTCAGAATGTGAGATATAGGCCATAGTCCACCGCACTGACCAAGTGCGTTTTTTTAAGAACTCTCGGGTGTGTAAGTTACCTCACGATGTTTTCCTTCTTCAAAAAGCAGTGATATATAATTTGTAAGCCTCAGATCTGAGATTATTTTCTCATTTTTCTGATCCTACTTACTGTAAAATGAATCTATAGCTATTTACCACAAATATCACATACTAGATTAAGTAAGCTTGATGTGCTTATTCTAACAAGTATTGTACTTTGACGACCCGCGTGGCGCAGCGGTTACCGTACCGGTTTGACACGCAGTGGGTCCCGGGTTCGATACCCAGCCAGACAGGTATCTGAATGATGAGTTTAGATTCTTGTTCTGGGTCTGGGTGTTTGTGTATTCGTCTTTGTGTATGTCCATGGCACCCACGACACAGGAGAAAATCCTACAGTGGGGCTATGAGTGTAGAAAGCGTTATGAGTGTAGAAAGCGTTTTCTAATACGCACATAAATCAGTGGTGCGTGCGTGGGTGTGAACCTCGGACCTCCCGATTGAGAGGGCAAGTTTCAACCATTATTCTCATTCGCGAATATTCGCATGTTTTTACATTTACATTCGCAAGAATTTTGCTAATGTTTTGCCAATATAGAATTGCAGTGCTTAGCAAAAAAGGTCGCCAAATATATGTTAATTTAAGTCGAACTGCAGTTTATCTACCAAAAAAAAGTCATTAAATCTACATCTCACAGCCCCAAAAACTGAAAAAAATTCTTATCGCATTCGTGAACGTTCAAATAACATTCGCTACATGGATTATAGCATGGACCTAAAAAAGTGGGATGGAAACATTAGATCAACTAGAAGAGATTTTATTTTTTTATATATTGATATATATACGTATAATTATGTGAAAATGTTAAAAGTTATATGTCAAGTTATAAATAATGTTGACCCCAAACTAGTTCCAAAAAGAACACAAACAAAGTAAATGTAAATAATTTATATAATTCTGTTATCAAAAAAACATTAACATAAATACACTACACTTTTAGCCCCACACTAGGATTTTCTCCGGAGTCGTGGGTATCATGGACACACACAAGACAAATACACAAACACTCAGACCCAGAACATGAATCTAAACTCATCATTTCGTCTGGCCAGGAATCGAACCCGGGATACATTGCGCGTCGGACTGGTATGGTAATCGCCCCGCCACACGGTCGTCAAAGTACAATACTTGGTAGAATAAGCCCATCAAGCTTACTTAATCCAGTATGTGATATATGTGTTAAATAGCTATAGATTCATTTTACAATAAGTAGGATCAGAAAAATGAGAAAATAATCTCAGATCTGAGGCTCATAAATAATTCAACCTCGAAAGCCTTTTATAACGGATTTACCTTACTGTTCCTATTGCCAAAGGTAAGCGATAAACGATTTGCTAGCTTCAGAAAACAGTAATTTATTGAATACGAATAATATTTAAGGAAGACTAAAAATCAGAAATCTCATATAAACTATGAAATATTATGCATACATTATTGTAAAATTGGAGGTTGCAATTACCTATATGAGAAACTCCTTTAACTTCTACTCCTTTTACTCTCAAAAACCAGTAAAAAAACCAGATCATATTTAATCTTGCTCAATTATCAATAAAATATTCTAATGAAATTTAATAAAAGCAACGCTCAATAAACATATATGTACTTAGCTACACACATATAGAAGGATCCAAGTACCCCAACCAACCTGAAAATGTATAATCCTAGTTGACCCGGCGAACTTCGTTCGGCCTAAAAATAAAAAATCCAAACTTATCAGTGTTCCTCAACTATATTAAGCACATAAAATACATAAAATCCTTCCTGTTAAATCAATCAGTCTATTAAAAAAAACTGAATTAAAATCCGTAGCGTAGTTTCAAAGATTTAAATATACATAGGGATGGAAAGCGGAAAGCGACTTTGTTTTATACTATGTAGTGATACATATATAAAGCAAAACTTCTCGGAATGGCATTTTTTGATCTTTTCACAACATCCTTTTTTTCCAGCCTAACGTAGACTACATTAGACTGTTCAAGAAAAATAAAATCCTAGATCAAGCTGTTGAGGGACCGCAAGGCTTTTCGATGTGAGATGCTGCCGTATACATAGATTTACAAGACGCTTTCTACCCTCATAGCCCCACAGTAGAATTTCACCTGTGTCGTGGGTTCCATGGACACACACAGCGATGAATACACAAACACCCAGACCCAGAACAAGAATCTAAAGTCATCATTCAGATACCTGTCTGGCCGAGAATCGAGCCCGGAACCCACTGACCATGTCAGACCGGTATAGTGACCACGCCGCCACGCGGGTCGTAAAAATAATTTGCTCTAAATTATTTGTTTAATTTAGTAGTACGAAAGTAGTTCATTGTTAGCTTCATTGACCGCTTATAGTTTGCCAGCATCAATACGACAAATGCCTAACAGATTAAGGAATAGTAATTAATTCCCTCAGGATCTACGTATTTTATTGATTCAACGGAAATTAAATTCAACTTTGTTTATTTAACTCAGTTGAAGAATTGCCTTTAACGTAAATCTATTGTAGGTTTGTTTTTCTAAGTGATATTACAAGATTAGATTTCAAAAATAGACAATATCGCTCCCTTAACTTAGCTTGTACAATTTTTGGTATCTTATTTCCTTTAAATATTAAAGTTTGAGAGAGTCATATGTCTTTGCTACTGTTTCACGCTCAAACCAAAGATCGCATTTCGTTGAAATTGGCACACAAATGAATGAACTGGATGAACACATTTCGAAACATGCAATGCCTCGCTAATAAAAACGTACATTCATTGGGTGCTAATCACAGCTCATAAAAATAATAGTCAATAAAAGCAAGCCGGCAACGAAACTATTCCGTCAAAATGCAGCAACCGTTTTACGCAAGAGATAGGTCTGGCGGTGGTACCCGAACATATATTTTCTACCTTGCAAAGTTATAGAAGCAGCCAGCGAGCATACACTCCACTTGACGGTATGTGGCAACTGTCGCCCATGGTCATCTGTAAGCAACTTCATACAGAACAAAGGTTCTATCTAAAGTCGATTACAAATGCTTTCATCAAGAACTAAGATGATCGCCTTAAAAAGTGTGCCGGCAACCACACCCTACACCGAAAAACAAAAAAAAAAGCGTGCGTCACTCGGGGACTGCCGCGGTAAAGTTATTGCATAGCATTTTTATTTTCATGTTCGTACTGTCGTACCATATACATACACGTTAAGCAAACATAAGCAAGCTCGGCCGCGCTACTGGGGGGTGTTAGGTTTTTTCGTTACGGAATTTATTGATTCGGTCGCCGCGCTCGAAACCCACAATAAAAGCTATGCAATAGCTTAAAAACTTCACGCTAGACCCCGACGCCGTGGGAGCGACGCAGGGTTATGTGGGATGTTACCGCACTAAAAACCCCCCGGTGGCCGTCCTCGGCGCTGAAAAGGAGGACTCCGGGATCTCGAAACGATTTCAACCGGAATCCTCCGAGCGCGCTGCCCCATCGGGCTCCTCCCAGATGGGCGGCTGGGCCCACCGCTCACACATACCGCCGTCCTTCCCGGGATTGCCTGACCGAACGGTTCGAGCTCCCACTCTAGCCGTCTGCAACCCCGGATGCCCCTTTTAGTCGCCTCTTACGACAGGCAGGGGATACCGTAGCCCTATTCTGACCCCGAGGCTACAGAGACGCACCACAGGGTCCTACCCACGTCATTATTATATTATGACACGATGGTACGTGCTTAAAGGCTCTATGCCTACAAATAGCTTGTGTTAGGTCTATAAAATTGTGACTCGGGTCTCTAAACTTATCGGTCGTGTCTGTATTCTGCGGTTGACACACTAAAGTGTCGTTCTAAGGAATTTATGATGCTGTTAATCATATTTATGGGGTAAGTCTTGTTATGGCAATCGCCTCTGAACACAATAAATTATGGTAGTACACTTTATTTTGAACTTACTTTAAGCTTTTAGTACCCTGTCGTTCCCGTGACTTATTTAGGTGGTACGGACCAAGTTCATTCATTTGTGTGCCAATTTCAACGAAACGGGATCTTTGGTTTGTGCGTGTAACAGTGTTAATAACATATGAATTCTCTTAAATTTTAACATTTTAATATTAACCCGCAGCTTCACCCGCGTTTACAAAAATTGATGTATCGATTATCCCGTAGGAATAAGTTATTTTCCCACAATAAAAAGTAGCCCATATGTTAATCCAGAGTGTCAGCTAACTCCCAACCAAATTTTATGAAAATCGCTTCAGCCGTTTAGACGTGAAGAAGTAACAAACATACACACTCACAAACTTTCGCCTTACCAATTTACACACTCGCAAATTTTCAAGCTGTTTTGAATGCACCCGTTCAAATTAACTTCAAAAAATTATTACAATTTATTTAAATTAGAGAATTGGTGTTACTTTGGACAATATGAAGTTTAGTTTTTTAATTTAAATTACGGTCAAATTTCGACCGTTGCGACGGGTGACTAGTGTACTAAATTCTGCAAATCTTTGTTATTTACATTCAAAATTGAATAACACATATCCCCATATCCCAATTCCGACGCGCAGAATATTCCCGCTCTTTTCAGCGGCCATTTTGTGCAATTGATAGCTGTCAAAAGTTGGGAATCTGCAGGTGATGGACGTGGCGTATTTATTTTGAATCCGCGAATAAAACCTGTTTGCAAATGAAATGTAAATAAATCGGGGAGTAAACCAATTTATATTTATTAGCATTTTTGAATTTCTACTTTTAGCGTTGGTTTTAAGTGAACTTTTATTGAAATGAATTAGCAAACAAGCATGCTGGGAATGTGTTGGCAATATAATATAGAGTTAAAAAAAGAGTGTTTATTATGTCAGAGCACATGTCATCCTATAGCCGGGAGTAGAATACGGCTACGGTATCCCCTACTTGTCGTAGGCATAAGAACTACTACTGCTTATCGTAGGCGGCTAGAGTTGGAGCTCGAACCGTCCAACAAACAACCCCTAGAGGGCGGCGGTATGGCTGCATGTCGCCGTGAGCACCGGATGGTGAAGAGGGATAGTACACGTCCCCCAAGAGATGAGCCCGTAAGGAGCGTCACGCTAGGGGACACCGGTGCGTTCCATTGGACATCCCGGGGTCCCCTACAAGCGCTGAGGAAGGCCACCAAGGAGGTTTGAGTGGGTAAAAATCCCACGTAATCTGGAGTCTCTATCAAGACTTCGGTGTACCTTCTGAAGGTTTTGCTCCCGTCACAAAAAAAGGTCCGTGCACTAAGTAATCTCATACAGAACAAGGATTATATCTGAAGAGAATCAGCGCTACGCAAAATCCGCTTCATGTTAGAAATAGTTAAGGCATTGTTACATAACCGATCGAACCATGTAACTTACATGTGCTCGCTTTCACACGCATGCATGCAGTTGCACGTTTTCTACACATACACACACAAGCACACACACACGCGCACGCACGCACATACACACACATATTTATACACATTTGTAATTAATTTGTTATTTATTTCTTTAAACTAATAATATGTAGTTACGGAAGAGCAGAGCCGCCTAAAACAAACATTTTGTTTACTAGACGTCTCCAAACCACTAATTTGTAAAAACACAACAACATATCACACCTTTATATTTTTCATTTGTGAGTTAACTATCTAGTTCGTTCGCTTTATGGTATAAATTCACGAAACACAAATTTTGAGTTATTTCTTTTTATGATATAAGAGGCGATATGTTAAAAAAATAAATATTTTTGATTTTTGATTTAAGCTCTACCACGTTGCAAACCTTTTAAAAGGGACTTGACCAGAGCATCATTTCTATCGAGCAGAATAGAGTACAGCCATGTATGTATAAATCAATTTCGCTATTTCTCAAAATTGATTGAAGCTTACACGACCATATTTGGGAATAAAGCCAACCCAAGTTACAAAGTGCCTAGCATGTACTAACTTGATTAACGGCAGTGAGATAGGTACATCGTAGATATAGTAAGGCAATAATAACCCCCCGTGGCGAGGCGATCTCCATACCGGTCTGAAAAGTAATAGGTCCATGGTTCGATCCCCGGCAAATCATATTTTTTATGATATTTAAAGGTTGTAGAACCAGTGTAGTTCGACCGGGAAGGTACCATCGTCACACCTTTTTCTAACGTGAAGCATTCCTTGCGTTTCGATGGAAGGGTGTGGTTGCCGCCACACTTTTATACAGGCAACTGCATGATCTTTTGCTACTTAATCATTATAAAAAAATAGCAAACGACCATATAGTCCAAGGGATGGAAAGTGGTCACTGTCGCCCACGGACATTAGTAAGTATTTTCACGTAGAATATGGATTCTATCTGAAGCCAATCACAGATGCGTGAAGCTGTGCCGCTCAGCACACCCTTCAATAGAAACGCAATAACTGCTTCACGCTAGAAATAGCTGTGGCGGTGCTAACTCCCCGATCAAACTACACTGATTCTACCACCCTCGTAATTTCTGAACGATTAATTAAATTTTTATGATGAAATTAAAGAAAATGTTATCTTTCTATGATTATTTTAATCATCATAGGTGTAAATCAATCGAATTTGTCTTTTTAAACCAAATGTTATCTTTTTAAACCAAATCTGGACTTCTGGTAAGAATTTATTTACATTATTACACTACTACACTACATGTAATAGTTTTTTAGAGTCAAAATTTACAGGGAGTCAACATCACCACTTGGGCATATTTGACAACCAAATTCATTCCCGCTTTCAACCTTCACGCCAAGTGAATGGCTAAACCTATTTTGATAAACGTGTCTAAATGTAATATACTCGTCGTGCTCATTTGATACTTTACTTGTGTATACTTAGCAATGTTGGATTATTCACCCTCACAATTAGGTAAATTCATTTAGGTAAACCAATTATTCATCCCCGCTTTCAACCTTCATGCCAAGTGAATGGCTAAACCTATTTTGATAAAACGTGTCTAAATGTAATACATATACTCGTCGTGCTCATTTGATACTTTACTTGTGTATACTTAGCAATGTTGGATTATTCACCCTCACAATTAGGTAAATGTGAGGGTGAATAAGAGAGGTAACTTACCTAGTAAAATACTGGCCCGGTTTTGAAAAACATGTCAACGGACCATTGCTAGAAGACATGGTTCTTTATAAGTAAAGATGGTTCATCTGATTAATGCCACAGACACACATAGCGGTCAAACTTACAACACACCTCTTTTTGCGTGACGCTTAAAATCATTTTTTACCGACTTCCAAAAAGGAGGAGGTTATCAATTCGTCAGTATGTTTTTAATAAAAGGAACAGCATGTAAGGTACCTACTGCAACATATAAACGGTTGCTAATCCCTGATATAAATCTTCAAGATTTATTTGTTACCAAAATTCATGAATTGCACGTATCTACTTATAACATTTAAATAATTTATCTGATAAATTATTAATACCGATTTTGATTTAATTTATCAGTAGTTAACAAAGATAATACATTGTGTTGATAAGCTAATTCTTTTATAACTGTTAATCGTTGGGCTCGATTGCCTCGGTCAACATGTTGCGAATTCTCGTGATTTTAACAACGATTTTGGCTTTCACTAATGGCCAGATTGTAAACTCATGTAAGTATAATTTTTACTATTTTTTTGTTACATTGAAGTACCAAAGGAACATGCGGACTGCGCGCTATTTTGTTAGCTAGCGGTAAGTGATTACTGCATAACATGGGTTCTATCTAAAGTCAATCACAGAAGTTCCTTCCTACTCTCGAGGACTGTGATGGTCGCCTCATGTGAAAGTGTGCCGCTTCACGCTAGAAATAGGTGTAGCGGTGGTACTGACCCGGTCGAACTACACTGGTTCTACCACCTTGAAACATATAGTCTGGTATATGTATAAGTGAGCCAACAGCCACTCCCTTCCACTGCGAGGCAGGAATTTTTTTACGCTAGAAATAGGTTTGGCGATGGCCTCCTAGTAAATTCAATTATATTCATTTATTCATATTGGTAGACGTAACCGAGCCGTATGAATAATAATGATAATTGTACATTAATATAATTTAAATTTCTATATTTTATAAATTTGCGTGCCTTGACAGGTGGATCTTGGCGAACTGATATGTATATTTATATAACGTTTTACTGTAGAACATTAATAAATAAATAAATAAAAAAATAAGGAATAACCTAGAATTCACTTTTTCACCTACCATAGCGTTAGTCAATGTGCCTACATATTTTTTCCAGGCATAATCTCTCCCATAAAAACTTAATTACAAAATTTGATTCAACGTTATTCATCCATTTCTCAACCTTCTTAAGTCCACTGCTAAACACAGGTGTACCTTAATGTGGACTTTCACCAATACCCAATACCTGGTACACGTGTTGGTCACCTTTACCTTTGCCTTTTTAAAGGCAATCATATTTTAATCACATGCTACAAACCGATGCCTTCATTGCCTCATATCTTATTCCAGGTAACCGCAACCCTGGGGTGCTCCCCCTCACCACGACGGTGGAAGGCTGCAGCTCAGCGCCATGCAACGCTCACACCAACAGGGCTGTCAACATCCGCATCACTTTTAGAGCACGTAAGTTTTGAAACTACTTCGGAAGGAATATAATGACTTTACCTCCTTCTACGCACTCCATCTTTTCTATACACTCCTACAACATTACACTCCTTCTGAAGCAGTCGTCAGAAGGATTGTGGGATGTGGGAGGTTGATTTTTATACATCACTCCGTCAAAAAGGTGATGTTCTGTGAGATATTTATGTACGTTGTACGTATTAGTGAGGTAACGAATGTCTTTATTCGAACATTCGCAAATGCGAATATCTTTTATGGACATTGCAAATGTGGTTTTTGGTATAGGGTGCCGGAGGATCTAGATTTGACGATTTTTTCAGGTCATCAAATTGCAGTTCGACTTCGATTTGGATAGATTTGGCGACTTTATTTGCAAAGCGTTGCAAATCAATATTCGCAAAATGCATGAATGCGAATATCTAAAGCATGCGAATGTGATACGTTACATCACTAGTATGTATATGTGTATGTACCTCCATTTGTTTTGCACGAACTTCAGCCCAAAGCTGGAAGATTGTAACATGTGAAGTATCATTAGAATAATAATAATAATAATAATATACTTTATTGTACCCAACAAGGAAAATAATACAATGAAATCTTAATATTAGAATACAAAAGGCGGCCTTATCGCTCAACAGCGATTTCTTCCAGGCAACCTAAGGTTATGGAGTTAAGATTAGGGTGAAAATAAAGAATAGGTAGGGTGCAAAAATCAGGTTAATGAATTAATAGAATCAACTCAATTGTCTCGTACTTTTTAAATATGACGCCTGCGATCAGAAAAAACGAATTTAGCGTTGTAAGTTTTAAAGAAATTTTGATTAAAATCGCTTAAACTTGCAGCAACACCTATTTCTGTGAGAGCAACCGTCATAAGCGCTGCTGTATTCTGATCTGTGGTGTTAAGAAAGATTTTCATATCCAAACTTGAGAGAGGTTTACCAAGTGATAGAACTAATGTAGTTCGACCGGGGAAGTACTACCGCCACACCTATTTCTTACAGGTGGTAGAACCAGTGTAGTTCGCCCGGGGAAGTACCACCGCCACACCTATTTCTAACGTGAAGCATTCCTTGCGTTGGAAGGGTGTGGTTGCCCGCACACTTTATCCTTATCACGGCTCTTAATCCTCGGGTGTTGCAACGCAACAGTGATTGACTTGACATACAATCCCTCTGTTCCACATGAAGTTATTTATAGGGGTCCATGAGTGACAATGATCACTGGCCATCAGGTGCACTGAATGCTCGTTTGCTATTTCAATCGAATAAGAAAAGGAATCCATGTTTTTCAGTAGCCCCTTACTATCAGGACTGCTCGCTTGATTACTTCGTTTATAATTAAAATAATCTCGTGTTTACCACCAGCCCGTCGCCTCAACAACATGCTTACCCTGGTAACCGGATACATGAACGTGGGCGGCATGCTCTTACCGATGCAGGTCAACCTGGGTTCCGCCGCGTACACCTGCAACAACTTGACCAGCCCCAGATGTCCGGTCAACCAGGGAGATCTGGTCACCTACACCTTGAGGTTCACTGCAGGTGGCATACCTATGGTGAGTGACCATTAGTATCACTTATAATAGAATTAGGAATCCGCATTGTATTTTTAAACCTTTGCAAAAAGAAAATGAACGGTTTCCCGCCTGGCAACTTAAAATTTGTAATACCGGTTAATATGCGGTTAGAGCAGTGACAGCCCAATGGTTGAAACTTGCCCTCTTGATCGGGAGGTCCGAGGTTCAAACCCAAGTACGCACCACTGATTTATGTGCGTATTAGAAATTAATTATCACTGCTTTTTGGTGAAGGAAACATCGTGAGGAAACCTACACACCCGAGAGTTCTTAAAAAAAAGTTCTCGGAGGTGTGCGAAGTCCACCAATTCGTACTTGGCCAGCGCGGTGGTCTATGGCCTCAACTCTCTCATTCCGAGAGAAGACCCGTGCCCAGCAGTGGGCCAATAATGGGTTGATGAGAATGCGGTTACCAATGCGGTTACACGCAGTGGGTTCCGGGTTCGATTCCCAGTCAGACAGGTATCTGAATGATGACCAGGGACCCATTGCGCGTTTAACCGGTATGATAATTGCTGCGCCACGCGGGTCCAGTGCCAGATTAAGTCAGCGCGGGGCCTGTAGCAAATTCTGACAGGAAGCCCATAGTTTTCCTTAAGTAAGGGTAGTAAATAAAACAAAACTGTTACAAGTAATCTTTTCTGGATTTAATCTGGGAAAATTTAGAGGTGACACTTCCTATATCTACTTCTTTCAGATATATAAATAAGATAGTAAAATATGAATAGCAGGTAGGTGTTGGGCTGCGGTGCCCGTAGCATTTGCTACTCTTGCTATGTGGCTAATCCAGCACTGCGCGGGTCGTCAAATAAGATAAAGGTGGGAGAACCAGTGTAGTTCGACCGGGAAAGTACCCCCGCCACACCTATTTCTAGCGTGAAGCATTTCTTGCGTTTCGATGGAAGGGTCTGGTTGCACACTTTCACTGAGGCGACCATCATAGTCCTCGGGAGTAGCAACGAATATGTAGACTTAAGATATGTTCTGTATGAAGTTGATTACAGATGTCCATAAGCGGCAGTGACCACTTACCATACCAAGTTAATACCTTCATTTCATTGTCTGTGAATTCCAATGAATAATTTCACCACTAATCTTTATGACAGATGCACAACATCCAATTTGAGTTCCGGATCGTCGACCATGGACCCATGGTGTGTTTTATGGTGCCTATGAGGGTAATAAGCTGAAGAGAGCCGGAGAAACAGCTCTTTAAATTGAGGCTGATACGGCATACATAAATAAATAAATGAAATAGTGTTTTGTTGTTTTTTATTTATAAATAGCTGTATGCCATCACAAAAAAACAATACACCAGAAACCTTCGCGAGCTCATGAATAACAACTTTACTAAAGATATATGATCAAATGAATAGTTAACGATTTTATAGAGGACATACAGGCAAACATTTATTTTTATATATAAGAAGAAGAAGATAAGGAAGTAGTAAACGTGCATGTCCACCAATTCGCACTTGGCCAGCGCGGTGCACTGTGCCCTAAACTCTCTCATTCTGAGAGAAGACCCGTGCCCAGCAGTGGGACAATAATGGGTTGACGAGAGAAACGTGCATGCAGTCCGACTAATGGTAAGTGGCCACCCAAGGACTCTATATTCAACCTTATAAAATATCAGCATCTTACCTGAGGTTAGTCACGGATGCTTATTCCAGGTGGTAGAACCAGTGCATTCCTACCGGAGAGGTACCACTGCCACACCTATTTCTAGCGTGAAGCATTTCTTTCAAAGAAGTTTCACTTCTGACATGTGTACTTTGTACGCACGCATGTTTTTTTGTTATTTTATATCTCATATTTTTAACATATTTACAATCATGTTTTTTACGTGTTAATAAAAGTTGCTTACAGGTAGATGTCCATGCGCGGCAGTGGCCACTTACCATCAGGTGCACTGAATGCTTGCTCATTTTTTACTTTAATTAGATAAAAAAGATACATTTCTTCCTTTGAGGACCAAGTTGGATCCTACCGGATAATTATGACCTTCAATATTGAATACGACAGCACTTAGTACTTCTTTATTTAAATAGGTGTGACGGTGGTACCAGAGTGGAACCACAAAAGGTTCTAACGTAATTAGTAAAAGTGCATGCCCTTTCATCCATTGTTGTAAGGTCTGTCTAATCCCAAAAAGGGACCATGTAATCCCTTTGCTGAATGTAATTAACCTAACTTGTCTTTTGATGTTTATTTTTAGCTCAGATCAAAAAAGGTGGAGTGACCCACTCGAACGATATATGAAAACGTAACAAAATTGTCGCGTCGTATGTTTTTGTTATAAGATGATGATATTATAAGAATACAAACGAGTATGCATGTAGGATATACACGTCTACCAAGGGGTGGACGGCTAAAGACGTTTTTTGTATGATAAGCGACAACAGCTAAGGCACAAGCAGGGCACGTACCTTTGTCTGCGTACAGCCTCGATGATCTCCACCTACGCGTAATCCACGCTCGGGATGATGTAGTGGTTCAAGTCTCCTGTTGACACAGCTAGATGAGGACACACATACTCGTGAATGTTCCTTAAATTTGCTGTGATGATCGAAGAAGTAGTACATCTCAAGTCATTCTTGACAGATGCAGTTTTTTGTCCGTGGCCGTTGTGGCCAATCAGTAGGCGAGATGAGAGCATCGACAATAGATTTTGTATTACGTTTTACGGTAACGAAACAATGCAGTCCATCTATTGGTAAGTGGTCACTGTCGCCCATGAACATCATAAAGAACATGATTTCTATCAGAAGTATACATCTAACCACAGATGCGTTGCGATTTTACTCCGAAGGACAGATGGTCGCCTCATATAAAAGTGTGCCGGCAACCATTCCCTTCCATCAAAGCTCAATAAATGCTGGACGCTAGAAATAGGTGTGGCCGTGGTACCTCCCCGGTCGAACTACACTGGTTCTACCACCCAGTAAATTTACATATTGAAACAAAACTAGTCACCCGTCGCAACGGTCGAAATTCGACCGTAATTTAAATCCAAAAACTAAACTTCATATTGTCCAAAGTAGCACGAATATTTCTCAAATTCAAATAAAATGTAATAATTTTTAAGTTATTCTGGACGCACTCGTTAAAGGTAAAAAAGGTTTAATTACCTAAGCTGATTTAAGCTAAGCTATTTTGACATTGACATCTGACACTCTCGACGTTACGTGTTTTCATAGTAAGACAACGAATTTTCTATTTCGTTTATTATGTATGTGTTTATGCCAAATGCAAGGTAGTGTGTGTAATGTGTTTCTAGTTGATTCTATGTATGTTTTATACATTATTTGAAATAAATATAAGCATTACGTAATCGTCCTCTACATCAACTATAACCGTGCGTAATTTCGTACTCCGTCTGCGGCAAGTATCTTAAAAACGAATCACATGTTTTTGCTTCACATATTAATATATAGATTCTGTAATGGGCTATTTGACAGGTTTTTAAAATCCATTTTATATTATCTAGCAGAGGTTAAGGAACCCAGTAAAAGTTGTTTTTTTTAATTATGGTACATATTTGCTGAAAAATATCAAATTAAAAATTCAATATTTAAATAGCGCGCAAAAACGCTACTTTGACATATGGCGGGTTGGTGACGTCACTTGCCTGTATTGTCATCTGTGGCTCATGTAATCCACATACATTTGTTGTAAACAAAAAACGAAAGTTTACAAGCAAGTGACGTCATCATAAACCCGCCAAATCAGGAGCATTTTGTGTCACGTGACAAACGTTTAAAAAAATGCATTTTTATTTAAGGATTTTTAAATAAATTTAATTATTATTTTCAACTTATGTTAATAAATGACCATTCTTAAACTCATAATATATACTGATAACAGTAATTGACACTTAATTTTTCGTATTGTCAAATAGCCTATTCTTAAGTAACTTTAACAATGAAGAGCTATATGTCACATGAAAGCCTTGTTATATTAAGTTAGTTATGTTTATATTATTGTCACAACTCTAGCATGAGATGTACCAATTAGTAAAGTTTAGCTTGGGATGCGGCTCAATATTTGTACTGGCCTTGTTAAAACTTTGCGATGTTTCCAAACATACAGACAGATTGAGCGAGCAAACATATTTCGCGCAAATTTATGGAAATTCTGTTCATGAGAATTAATTTAGGCTTCTATTATGTACAAATTATGCCTGTTAGCAAAATTATTTAATCTCTACTTATTATAAAACAAAGTCGCTTCTCGCTGTCTGTCCTTATGTATGCTTAGATCTTTAAAACTACGCTACGGATTTTAATGCAGTTTTTTTAATAGATAGAGTGATTCAAGAGGAAGGTTTTATTGTATGATAGATGTATGATATAGTAAGTAAACACTGATTATTCGCCGGGTCAACTAGCAATAATTATAGCTATTTTTTTGGATTAAAGTCTTACATAAGGTCGATTTCTAAATCTGACACTAAGCTGTGTCGTTGCATGTGCTGGGTGTAATATTAGTAGTCCGTGTAATTCCGGGATCAGAATAGGGCTACGGCATCTCCTGCCTGTTATAAGAGGCGACTAAAAAAAAGCTCCCGGTATTGCGGGCAGCCAGAGTGGGAGCTCGAACTGTCCAGCCGTGCGACGCCGGTAAGGACGGCTCTATGTGTAGCCGCGTCGCAATGATCAGACGGTGCGATGGGTCCAAGCTGCTCATCTGGATACAGCTTGATGGAGAATCGCGCTCAAAGGTCTCTGATTGCGTTCCGTTTGAAATCCCGGAGATATCTTTCCGAGGACGGCCACCGGGGGTTTGTTGTCGTCGTCAACCCAATATTGTCCCACTGCTGGGCACGGGTCTTCTCTCAGAATGAGAGAGTTATAGGCCATAGTTCACCGCGCTGGCCAAGTGCGAATTAGTGGACTTCACACACCTCCGAGAACTTTTTTCTAAAGAACTCTCGAGTGTGTGGGTTTCCTTACGTCTCACGATGTTTTCCTTCACCGAAAAGTAGTGATAATTAATTTCTAATACGCATATAATCTTCGAAAAATCAGTGGTGCATGGGTTTGAACCTTGAACTTCCCGATCGAGAGGGCGAGTTTCAACATTAGGCTATCATTGTTCCGGTCGGGGGTTTGTAGTGCGGTAAAAATACCACATAGCCCGGCCTTGTTTCCACGGCGCCCTATCGCAGACTTCCCGGTCGAAAAACAAAATTGTACATTGACAATTTACTGTGTTCAAATATCTGCATTGTGTGCGTAAACAATCTGTCGTTTCTATTGCATTTGTAGAACATTACTTTTCCTATATTTTTTATAAGATTGTAAACGAGCATGCAGTCCACCTGATGGTAAATGGTCACTGCCGCCCATGACATCTGTGAGCAACTTCATACAGAATATGGGGTTCTATCTGAAGTCAATCACAGATGCGTCGCTACTCCGGTGAACTAAGATGGTCGCCTCATATAAAAGTGTGCCGGCAACCACACCCTTCCATCGAAACACAAGAACTGCTTCATGCTAGACATAGGTGTGGCGGTGGTACTTCCTCTGGCACACTACACTGGTTCTACCACCAATCTACGTATAATATGATGGTAATTGACCACTGCCACACTTAGATATCTATTAAATCAAGTAGGTACTACTACTAGATTAGTAGGACTTGGAAATTCGAAATGTGTCAAAAAATATTAATTCAGTTAAAGTATACGTACTAAAAATGAATTTTGTGATAACAATATATATGTTTTAACAAACAAACACAAGTTAAGGTTATCACCTTAAAAAGTCTTAATAAAACATCTTAATTATTATTTGGAGTAACCTCGACTTGATTACGATCTTTTCAATTTGCTGAAATCCCCTACTACGAAAACATTAGGAATAAAAAAAACGTGCAGCACTTGGGGACGGCCGCGGTAAAGCTATTTCATAGCATTTGTATATCAACTTATAATTATTTATTTATGTATTTAGTATTTTTTTCTTTGATATTAATCAAGTCCGAGTAGCTCGTCTTGATCCGTGCGACCATCGTACTGTCGTACCATAAACATGCACCGCTACGTTACCGCTACGTGGTAGGCGGAGTGGGGGGTGTTAGGTTTTTCGTTACGAAATTTCTTGATGCGGTCGCCGCGCTCAAAGCCCGCGATAAGCTATGCAATAGCTTAAAAATATTAAAAGGATTTATATTTACTTTTAAAGGGTTTATACAATGTATATGTTAGAATAATATGGATAAAAACGCACATGTAATATTTAAATCTTATTCTCCTGGTAACTGTTGAACAGTTACCAGGAGAATGCAGTACGTATAAGTAGAGAAAAACTAAGAATAGTTCCGTCGAGAATATACCCTCGCCACCTTACTCGTTTAGGACAATCCAGTACATTAGTTGAAATGTGTACATACCACCTGACATTTTTATCTTTTTTATCTGATTAAAGTAGCAAACGAGCATGCAGTCCACCTGATGGTAAGTGATCATTGCCGCTCATGGACATCTGTAAGCAACTTCATATAGAACAAGGATTCTATCTGAAGTCAATCACAGATGCATTGCTACTCGCGAGGAGTACGATGGTCGCCTCATATAAAAAGTGTGCCGGCAACCACACTCTTTCATCGAAACGGAAGATATATTTCACGCTAGAAATAGGTGTGGCGGTGGTACTTCCCCTGCCGAACTACACTGGTTCTACCACCTTCAACTTTCTTTAGAATAAGAGAAAAAATCATAATATATTTTAATAAACCCCTCTCCCTTTTCCTCTCTACTAAAGAATGCGACAAAAAATACGAGAAATTTCCTGTTCAGTTTAACCATTCCGTAAATCACATCAAATCTAACTTCGAGTAACATTAGTAAATTTGTTGGTCTTTTAAATTAAGTTAACAGAGTTTGGACCCTTTAATATGGGGTCAGATTAATAAAAAAACGGCCTTTTGTACCGCCTCCGAGTTTGAAAGTGCTTTTTTACTCGGTACGAAATTTTAATTTAATCAAGAATTAATCTTTTGCGTAATGGACGACTGAGAACATTTTATGGAAAGTAGAAGGCTCAGGTTTTTGTCTTTTTAGGTAATAATGCAAAAAATGATAAGAAAGGAAGTAGGTATATAATATTTCGTAATTCGTTGCGTATTTGGTTCGGTCAAGGAGGTATGGCCCCTATTTAAGGCGTATTTTAATTTTGGCGATTCCGAGGATGCAACGCGTCTATGTTTGACTTAAGCCAGAATACTATCTGCATCGATACAGAAAAACCCATTCAGCGTCTGAAAACTGACCGGTGAAAAAGAGCGCTCAATTTCAAAATTGAGCGCTCATTTCAAGTAGTAAAATTGTATTGCTTTTTGCGAAAAGCGCTGTAAATACAACTTTAGATCATGGACGTAAGGTTGTATATCAAAAAATGGTCGTTAAATAAATAAATCATAAATAAAATAAATCATAAATCCATCTTTAAATAACTACGTACAATTGACGACAGTTTTAGGTGTCATTTTTGTTTGAGACTATGTATCTAGTGTATTTCTATATCGATGAACTTCTGCTAATCTTTTACTTATATTAAAGACATCTCTCTGTAAGGAAACGGCAAGGCAGTAAGCGCTTAATATGAGATGGACATATATGTTTCAAATCAAATCAAATCAAATCATTTATTATTAGTGGAACATGGGTACAATAAAAGTTATGACATAGTTCTTGTAATCCTCCATATTCCCGCCACAGGTGGGCATACAATAAAATATACATAATGATAAGACGCTAACATTTTTAAATATAAATACAAAGTTGTATGACGAATTTGGAATATACATTTATAATACATATGTCAACTATAAATACATATGTCAAAATTAATATTTATTAAACATTGATATTAAGAAATAGATATATCGATCAGAAATTCATTAATCGTGTAATAACACTTGTCATTTAAAAAATTATGAAGCCTTCGTTAAAATATGTTTGCTAAGTAAAAAAATATTTTTGCTTTTAACAATACCAAGTTATATTGCTTTGATAAAAAAAGGGCTGCATAACAATTATCTGTGGTAATTTTACTAGAAAGTATAAAATAACAGTGTCAAACTTCACTTGTTGACATAACACTAGAAATTTTTAATACACATTTTGGAAATCTTTTCGGCACTTTTGGTAACGAATTTTGAGTATATTTATCTATTATTAAATTAAATGTCAAAATAAATTAAGGAATAAAATGTCGCTAAATTCACAATTGAACAAACTCAAGGAAATTCTAAGCCAAGAATTTTCGAAGCAAGAATGTGCTGTCCCGAGCTGCAATCAAGAACATTGTATAACACCATGGCACAAGCCATGTATGTTGGCCAAATATGAGCTAGCAGATAAATTGTGGCCAATGTTGGCGCTTGTTGGCAGCTTGGAAATTGTAGTGGGAACTGTTTTAGTCATTTTAATGGTGTTGTATGGAAATGATTATGATGGCCTGTATGGAACGGAAGATTCTAAAGGTGAAGGGAAGCAAATCTTACTAATATTATTAAATGCAAAAGTTTTTGAAGTGAAACTTCTTTATCGGGGTTGGAAAACAAAAGTGAAACTTCTTTAGTGTAACATTTTTTTGTTACGCGACATCTTTTTCTGTTACGCGCCATCTTTTTTTATTTTCCGTTACGCGCCATCTTTTTCTTATCCCTACCACGCGTGATATTAGATAGATTATTATAGATTAGATAAAGTTAAATTAGATAAAGTTTAATAAAAGGCTTTTATTAAACTTTATCTAATTTAACTTTATTTAACCAATTTCTGTAAAGTCGCATATAGTAAAATATTTTTTGAAAAATAACGTCATAAAGAAGTTTCACTTCTTACTAGTGTACGCTAGTGCACGCCCACATTTTTTTTTATATACAGTAACGCTTACACTAATGTCTGCCAAACTGTTCAACAGTTTATGGGCATGTTCCCGTGGATAGGGATTTTTACTCCAACTAAATATTAAAAAATAATCACTGCTTTACGATTAAGAAAATCGTCCTGAGGAAGTACACATATAAAGAAATACATTATACCCGTGAGAGTTCTTTTAAAAAAGGTTCATAAAGATGTGTGGAGTATGGTATACAATTAAACGACGTGTAATGCAGTACAATTGTAATACAATTGTAATACAATAATTGAACCTACTTATGCAAAACAGAATCATCCCACAGAAAGACAGTTTTGAGAAAAAGCCATTTTTGTCAAAATTTTGTATCCTGTATAATTTTAGGTTATTTTTAATAAAATCTATTTACAAGGTTGCACAAAATAATTTGTTCTATGTATACAAATATGATATTATTGAAAATCACCAACATTTTTAATTATACAGGAGGAAAACTCCTTTGTTGTAAAGTCTAGACGGAGCGGTGGGCCCAGCCGCCCATCTGGGAGGAGCCCGATGGAGCAGCGCGCTCGGAGGATTCCGGTTGAAGTCGTTTCGAGATCCCGGAGTCCTCCTTTTCAGCGCCGAGGACGGCCACCGGGGGGGTTTTGGTGCGGTAAAAATCCCACATAACCCTGCGTCGCTCCCACGGCGTCGGGTACCTTCGGAAAGTTTCCCCCTCGAAAACAAAAAAAAGGTCCAATTGTAATACAATTAATACAATTAAACATTTTTTAGGTATATCTCGAGCTTGTTTAAGCGGATCTGTAATTATGTGGATTACTGCATGTATGTTGATAATATCAACACATTGGAAACTACGGCGGTTAATGCTGGTGAGTAATTTCATATTCTCAAAACAATGGTACAAATCGTAATTCTGTCATTGAGGATGTGGTAAGGGAGACAGACTTATCCAAGGTGTTCCATTTTTCCTCAGAGGTAGCAACGTCAGATAAGACTGTTATTTTATCTGGGGTTGATTACAGATATTGGAAGGCGGTAGAACCAGTGTAGTTCGACCGGGGAAGTACCACCGCCACACCTATTTCTAGCGTGAAGCAGTTCTTGCGTTTCGATGGAAGGGTGTGGTTGCCGGCACACTTTTATATGAGGCGACCATCTTAGTCCTCGGAAGTAGTGACGCATCTTTGATTGACTTCAGATGGAACCCATCTTCTGTATGAAGTTAACTACAGATGTCCATGGGCGGCAGTGACCACTTACCATCAGGTGGACTGCATGCTCGTTTGCTACTTCAATCAGATAAAAAAAAAGATAGGTGTTAGTGGCCAAATACGGTCAGATGGAGCACAGGTTCGTCTACTTCAACACCATAAAAAGTTCTGCGTTCCTATTTGGCTTCCAAGGTTCAAACTCCTAGCAAAAAGCGCTCATGTACGGAATTATGTACATATATTTTGAAAATAATTCATTATTTCAACATTGAAAGGAAATATCGTGAGTAAATCCATGAGGAACTGGATTCTTTAAAAAAATCCTCAATGGTATTTTAAATCTTTAAAATTCACAATTTTTGAAGTGAAACTTCTTTAGGCGCATGAGGGTAATATTTTTACAGATGAAACGTCACGCCGGTATGCAACAGAAGTGTCGGAAAAGAGAGAGAGAGTGATCGAGACCGATTGAGAGAGAGTAAGACAGGGCGAACGTAGCATGAGCAACTAGCCGTGGAGTGAGAGTAGGGAGCAAGCGAGTGAGAAAGATTGAGAGAAAAAGTGAGACAGAGTGATCGTCGTATCACGCCTTTTTCCCTTCCTCTTAATCTTGGAAATTTAAAGTTTTAGATTTGTATAAATATAAACAAGATTTATAAATTAGTTCGCCAAAGAAGTTTCACTTCTGACATGTGTACTTTGTACGCACGCATGTTTTTTTTTTACGTAATTTAATTTGAGCGGTGGTCTTATTGTATTTTCAGGTGTACGTATTTATTTCAACTATACTTGGCGTCTACATATTTGTATTGTCCGTAATTAAAATGCAATACGGGCTTTCGATAATTCAAAAAGGTATCGTTTATTTTTTATATTTAAATAAATTGATATCTTTCATCGGTAAACAAGACTGGCTTTTTTCCTGTCACAATGTTCTTTTCCCACCTTCACGCGTGAGTTATTTGTCGCAGCGTCTACGCGACCGGCGTGGGTTTTCTCACAAGACGTCTATAAGACACCGAAGAAAAGCGTTTATAAAACACTATGATGCGAGTAGAACGCATGAGGATAAGTTTTGCACGCGAGAGCAAATCCACGTGATAAAAAAAATTGAAGATGCGTTAACCGTTACGCAAAAATGATGCAATAATTTCCTATTATTATTTTTACAGACTCTTTGAACATAGGTGGTTGTGGAGGAAACCAGAATTTTCTGTCTAGTGCACCCTGTCTGCTTGGACTTTTAACTCTATTGGGTTCTGGTAAGAAACCCTCAATAAGGATATTTTTCGACCATGCGGGTTTGTATCCGTCAGCTGTTGCACGTGTTACCTACAGTTTAATAGCAACACGCTTGACGCGAAGACGTTATTGCCAGTAAAGACACGCGTGCAGGGGTGTAAATTACGAGGAGATAAACCTGCGTGCTAGGAAACACGTCCAAATAGTAGTTGATATTAGTAAAACATATATTTTTGCCGAGTGACATTTCTGCTTCCTATATAAAATATTTTTAATAACCTTTATATATGACGGAGGGGGTGGTTCTTTTTTGCTCATCGTATCAGGATAAATTGCAGACTTGATTTTAACACACAGTATATTGCCGAATTAAACTTGTTACAATCACTGAATTAATTAGCACTAAGAACGCGGGATGATTTTAGAGTCGTCTGCTTCGGCCGACCGTCAACGATAGACTGAGGTGTCGGCCATTAAACTGGTACAACCCTAACTTCATCGAACGCCACAAGATGGCGCTGGCGTTCCGGTGTTGCCACAATACCGCCATTTCCGACATATATAAATCTATACTCGGGGAAAACACGATATGGAATGTTTAATAACAAAGCGTTGCTTAGCAACCACTGACAGGCAGGGGAATGCAACTTTTTGTTGTTTTATCAACCGTCTTTTACCTATTATTAACTTTTATCTGTAACTTATAATAGGTTACAAATCCCTTCGTGGAATCAAGGTTGTAACATCATTAGTTATACAATGACGATAATGGGAATTAAATTTTGTTTGGCTGGTTTTAGTATATTATCTTGCAGTAGGTCGTTATAAGTTAATCAACTCTTCTAATTAAATTACTTCGTGAAAATTTAATGCATACTTTTGTTGAATATACAATGCATTTGTATACAAATTCATGCAAGTTATTGATAATCCTATATCGGAATTTTTATGGTTTGTTTACATTTATTCCAGATCGAATTTGCCTCAAGTATAGTGTGAAATATAAAATCAGCAAAAAATATGAACGTTAAAAAATTTTTCGACAAAAATACGTAACTAAGTTAATAACTTAATCAAAGTCAACCTGAAGGGAGGAGAGTTTGCTTTTTAAAATCCATTAATTCGTAGATACAGCTGGATTCATTTCAGAGAGTGTTTTAAAAAATATGTGGAGCAAAGTTCGTCATTCGGGCCGCGAATAGCTCGTGGAAAAGTGTAAAACTGGACCGATAGACGCTCCAGTTTTACATTTTCTGTCCATCTGTACCTATTTACTGTTTTATTCCTTTTGGTGCATTTGGGAAAATACATGAGGGTGTATTTTTCGAAGCAGACCGAAAATTCCCACGCTGATGTCACACATAATCTATTCGTTATTTACTTTTGTCTTATGATGTTTTGTACAGTTACAAGTGAAGACCTACCTAAGGTCAGCTACAGATGGGTTGCTACTCCTGAGGTATAAGTTGGAAGGCCTTGTATCTCCAAGTATCACTTATACTTACATATAAGAGATACTTGCCATCAAAAAGTTGATCTCTTAGAAAAAAATGTTGTTTTATAATATGAAATTATCATACAATCATGCGGTCCATTTAATGATAGGTAGTGCCACCCATGAGCATATGTAAAGTACTCCAGATAGAATTAAAACCCTATCTGAGGTCAGCTATAATTACGTTGTTACTAATGAGGGCTTACTAATTGAAACGTTTTATGAAAATATCAGACCTCCCCCTCCAAAGCAGGACGCTTAACACTGCTGTTATAAAGCAAAAATGAGAATGGCGATACGTCTGTAATTTAACAACGAAAGTATTTGGAGGATAAACTAAAACGTATAACTTTAATAATATTTTACCTTTTTCTTTCAGCTGTTCACTTCATTGGCAACATCATAGTATTTACCTATTATAATCTAAAGTTTATACAACCTTGTATAGTAAAATGTAACGATACCAGTTGAAAAAAATAAAATCATTATGAGGAAGTAACATTTTTCTGTTACGTAAAAATGTTTCCTTTTCACTTTGAACTGACTAGGTGGAATGATGATGCTGGATTGAAATGGCTTAGAACCGATCGGAGTGGCGCAAATTAGAGGGAGCCTATGTTCAACATTGGATTTTCAAAGGCTAATGGATGGATAAATGTATGGATTTTACTTTTAGGTATTTGAATCAACTCTAGGTATCAAATGACAAACGAACAATAATCTAAAGATTTGACGTGGGGTTATTAGCTAAGGATCCGCGCCCTGTGTATCGTCGTCAACCCATTATTGTCCCACTGCTGGGCACGGGTCTTCTCTCAGAATGAGAGAGTTAAGACCACAGTCCACTGCGCTGGCCAAGTGCGAATTGGTGGACTTCACACACCTCCGAGAACTTTTTTTTTATATAAAGAACTCTCGGGTGTGTAGGTTTCCTCACGATGTTTTCCTTCACCGAAAAGCAGTGATAATTAAAGTGTAATACGCACATAAATCAGTGGTGCGCGCCTGGGTTTGAACCTCGGACCTCCCGATTGAGAGGGCAAGTTTCAACCATTAGGCTATCACTGCTTATCGGTGCTACTGCTGTGTATAGTAACTTCATATCACTTAGTAGCCGTTTGGGTTTGGAAAAAGTCTACTGAATTACCTTAGCTTCAGCCTTTTCAACGTGCAGCACTTCTTGCGTATTGATAGAAAGGTGAGGTTTCAGGCTGAATTTTATTTGAGGGAACCATTTTATTCCTCGAGATTAGCAATGCCTTTGTAATTGACTTCACATAGAACCTTTTTTCTGTATGAAGATGCTCACATTTGCTCATTGACAGCAGTTACAATTTACCGTCCAGTGAACTGCATGCTCGTTTACTACAATAATCCTATAAAAAACACCTAATTTAATCTTGCACATCTCTGGTAGAAAAGTGCTCACTAAGTGTAGAATGTTAATTGCTCTGCGTTGCAAGCATCAACGTTTAGCGTTACAAACGTTTCAAATATACGTCTAATGTTATATGTATGTCTAATGTGACAGTCAGTAAATTGCACAGCAAATTGTATCAAAATTTGCAATCAAAGTTTGAAATGAGACTACAGTGCTCAGGTTAGACCCAAGCTTTAATTCCTTTCCGTGGGTGCCGTAAACATTCAGATAAAAAGGTAAGTATACAAACACCCAAACACTCCAAAAAATCCCAAGCCTTTTTCAAAGCATCGTTTAAATTTAGAACATGTAAATATAATTTACTAGCCCACCATCGTGGTCATCGTTTCCTACGATTGTTAAAATCTATTTATTTTCATGCTACTAATCCTCTAGTCCAACACCTATCAAAATAATTGCACTAATTACTAAACAGAGAAACACATGTTAAGTTTTAATTATTTAGGGAATGCAAATACATTATTGTTAATAGTTTTCGTTTAACCCAAAAGGGCGAAGGATACGAAAAAGGTTGGGTTTTGACAAAGGGTCCTTGTTTTGCACTACAAACCATGGCGTGACAAATTTAGGGTACGAATGGAGCTCTAAAATTATTAGTTAAAATCTAAAATTATTAGTAAAAGGGCTTGAGTATAAAGATTTTATGTAATTAGAACTTTTGTAAAGTCGGTTGAATAATTAACGTTGAACTTTACGTAATTAAACTTTAACGCCCTTATATCAGCAGTGTTAAGGGCCCTGTGTTCTAGTTTAAAGGGTGTTAGGGAGATTCAGAGCAGTGATAGCCTAATGGTTGAAACTTGCCCTCTCGATCGGGAGGTCCGAGGTTCAACCCCCGGCACGCACCACGGGTATTTCTAAAATTATGTGCGTATTAGAAATAAATTATCACTGCTTTTCGGTGAAAGAAAACATCGTGGGGAAACCTACACACCCGAGAGTTCTTTAAAAAAAAGTTCTCGGAGGTGTGTAAAGTCCACCAATTCGCACTTGGCCAGTGCGGTGGATTATGGTCAGCAGTGGGACAATAATGGGTTGACGACAAGGGAGATCAAGCCCTTCTAACTTTATGCTCAAGACTGACAATGCGGCCAATCGCCCTGGAGTAATTAAGACTCGAGTGCTAAAAGTAGCTTTCCTGTCACGCATGTTTATGCCCTCATCCTTCATACCTACACTCATTTTTCATTCACTCACTTACACAAAACGAATGTATAATATTGGCATGTAATAGTGCATGCATAATAAACACGCGTGACAGGAAATAATTATATCAAAACAGCTATAAAAGATGTCTATGTTCAGTTGCCTCAGCTCGTTTGCTACGAAAAAAAAGTTTTGAGAAATAGGGAATAAGTAATAATAGAAATATCTACAATTTTATAATATTTGAAAGTGTTTTTGACCAAAGAGGAGAAATAAGAAGCATCCAGAATACTGTACAAAAAATTGGAAATTATTAAAGGGGAAATGCACAAGAACATACCAATTAGGTAATCTTCTTTCATGGAATATTTATACGTACACAAAATAGGGTAATGATGTAAGCAAGGGAATAATTCTAAGGAAAAGGGAGAGGAAAGAAAGGCAACGTAAAAGTCAATCGGCGCAAAATGAAAGCTTATTTTGTGATTACATCTTATTTACTTTGAGATACATGGTTTGTGACTAGCGTTGCTGATGTCAATTTGCGCAGAATTTCTCGATTTCAGAAGTCGAAGAACATAACCTGCCCACACTAATTGGGACTATCCGCTGGAAACACAAGATTTATTTAAACAAAACATGCGGCACTCCGGGACGCCGAGGTAAAGCTATTGCATAGCATTTTTTATCAATTTATGCAATTATGTGATAGCCTAATGGTTGAAACTTGCCCTCTCGATCGGGAGGTCCGAGGTTCAAACCCAGGCACGCACCACTGATTCATGTTGTCGTCAACCCATTATTGTCCCACTGCTGGGAACGGGTCTTCTCTCAGAATGAGAGAGTTTAGGCCATAGTCCACCGCGCTGGCCAAGTGCGAATTGAGCCCAGCAGTGAGACAATAATGGGTTGACGACGACGACTGACGATTATGCAATTATAATTATAATATTTATTTATTTGTGCATTTTTTGTCTTCGATATTAATTCAAGTTTTTTTCTTTGATACTATATATTTTCTCACAAACAGCTGCTTAAATATTCGTCCGATTTCCTAGCAGCTCGTCTCGATACGTGCGAACTTCGTACCGATGTACCATATACATTAAACAGGTAAATTTCGGTGTCTATTTAATCTAGACCCCCCCCCCCTTCTACTCCCTCGTTAGTAAAGGTTGAGAACTAAATCAATGACTCTATTAGTAGTGCCACAGAAATGAAACCAGTCCTTAAATACGGTCTTTCGGAGGTCACTCGCAATCATATTCAACATACTTTAAAAGGTTCTGTAAAGTTTATCAATAAAATTGTGCTAAATATTTTGTACTTAAGTGTTTTGTCGTATCGTTAACGATACAAAATGAAATAAATATCTGTTTTTTTGGAATACAGATTCAATCGCCGCGCTCAAAGCTCGCTATAAAGGCTATGCAATAGCTTAGTTTGTCGGGATGTAGGTATATATATTTGTTACTCTATAACGCAAAAGAATGTGGAAAGTTGGTCCACACAAAGTTTATGACCAGAATTAAGGATACATGTTACCATGATAGACGTGACAGAAGCGGACGTAGTTGCGGAAATAATTTAGTCATTACATAGTATAAAACAAAGTCGCTTCGCGCAGTCTGTCCCTGTGTGCTTAGATCTTTAAAACTACTCTACGGATTTTAATGCAGTTTCTTTAATCGATAGAGTGATTCAAGAGGAAGGTTTTTATGTATAATACATGCATAATATAGTGGAAGAACACTGATAATTTTAGATGTTTAACTTTTAGGCGGAATGAAATTCGCCGAGTCAACTACTTAAAAAAAGCTTTCTACACTCATAGCCCCACAGTAGGATTTTCTCCTGTGTCGTGGGTGGGCGCCATGGACACACACAAAGACGAATACACAAACACCCAGACCCAGAACAAGAATCTAAAGTCATCATTCAGATACCTGTCTGGCCGGGAATCGAACCCGGGACCCACTGCGTGTTAGACCGGTATGGTAACCGCTGCGCCACGCGGGTCGTCAACTACTTAACTAGTACGAAATTAATTAGCGACTATCGTACTTTATCGCCTATCGACATTAGTACGACAATTGGTTTAAATGCGGTTCCTTTGACAAGTGGTCCGGAAAATATACAATTACTCAATTACCTTCCTTTGACCAATTTGATCTTTGTAAAATGTAATATTTAAGCAATAATGAAATCGAATTCCTTGGTGACTAGTGGTTTCAATTATTTCAGCTTTTTTATTTCGTTTAACTGTGTTGTCCTGCGGTTTGACTCGTGTTTAAGAAAGGTAATAACTGTAAATTAGCTATTAACACGACCAATTCGCACTTGGCCGCCAGCTCGGTGGACTATGGCCTATAACTCTCCTATTTTGAGAGAAGACCCGTACCCAGCAGTGGGACAATAGTGGGTTAGCACCAGCTATTAATAATAGGTCGACGTTCTTTCCCATACGGTCGAACAACAAGAACAATCTACCCATGCTTGTCTGTAAGATTAAAGTAGAAAATGAACACACAGTTTGTCTGGTGGTAATGGTGTCTGATGTTGAGTGGTCACTGCCACTCACAGCTGCGCACGGATCTTCACAGAATGAGAGTTGTAGATCATAGTCCAAGGAGGACTGTAGTTCCGAGATCAGAAAAAGGTTATATCCTCTGCCTGTCGTAAGAGGGGACCAAAATGGGCTTCCGGGGTCGCGGGTTACGGGTGGCCGGTGGTGGAAGTTAGAATCGTTAGGTCAGGCGCCCCTGGACAGGACGGTGGTATGTGTGGTCGCATACCATCGCAAAAACCAAACGGAGCAATGGGCCCAGGCGCTCACATGGGAGGAGCCCGACGGTTCAACGAGGTCAGAGGACTGCGGTTGCGGTCCTTTGGAGATACCAGAATCCTCTTTTTAGCGCCGAAGCCGGTCATACAACCCTGCGTTGCTCCCACTGCGTCAGGTATTTTTTGAAGGTTTCCCCCTCGAGAACAAAGACAAAAGATCACAGTCCATGCACCACAGATAGGCCAAGGTCGAATTGGTAGACTTTGCACAGACTTAACTTAGACTTCACCTTCTAGGAAATTTTTCGAATTGGTAGACTTTACACAGACTTTACTTAGACTTTACCCTCTAGAACATTTTTTAGCAATCTTTAAGGCGTGTAAATTGCCTCAAGATGACCTTCACCAGTAGGCAATGATAATTTTTAACACGCTCCTCTTTCAAAACAAATCTGTAGTACCTACTGTAACTAGGATTCGAACCCGCAACTCTCGATTAAGAGACCCAGTTTCGATCATTACACTATTATTGCTGCTTAGATTGACGACCCGCGTGGCGCAGCGGTTACTATACCGGTCTGACACGCAGTGGGTCCCGGGTTCGATTCCCGGCCAGGTATCTGAATGATGAGTTTAGATTCTTGTTCTGGGTCTGGGTGTTTGTGTATTCGTCTTTGTGTGTCTCCATGGCACCCACGACACAGGAGAAAATCCTACTGTGGGGCTCTGAGTGTAGAAAGTGTTTTTAGATATAATAAACTTCTCTCATAGTACTAGTATGGATAGAATTACATCAACGAAATATCGATGCGGGTGAAATATTTATGACATGGGGCCCTTTGAAGAGATGTGTGGAAAGGCAATAAATCCAGGACACGTAGAACCGTTTGGCAATTTGTTATTTTGGACATGAATTCCCAGTTTATTTACATGGAAGTGTGAAAGATAGGAGCTTTTATATTCCACTCAGGTGGGCTTTGAGCATTCTTTTAGAGCAAAGTACTTTTTTTTGTTTTCGAGGGGGAAACCTTCAAAAGGTACCCGACGCCGTGGGAGCGACGCAGGGTTATGTGGGATTTTTACCGCACTAAAACCCCCCGGTGGCCGTCCTCGGCGCTGAAAAGGACTCCGGGATCTCGAAACGACTTCAACCGGAATCCTCCGAGCGCGCTGCCCCATCGGGCTCCTCCCAGATGGGCGGCTGGGCCCACCGCTCCGTCTAGTCTTTACGACGGTATGCGACCACACATACCGCCGTCCTTCCCGGGATTGCCTGACCGAACGGTTCGAGCTCCCACTCTAGCCGTTTGCAACCCCAAAAGCCCCTTTTAGTCGCCTCTTACGACAGGCAGGGGATACCGTAGCCCTATTCTGACCCTGAGGCTATAGGGACGAGAGCAAAGTACTACCTTTATCTAAATGACACGTGGTAGAACCAGTGTAGTTCGGCCAGGGAAGTACCATCGCCACAACTTATTCTAGCGTGAAACATTTCTTGCGTTTCCATAGAAGGGTGTGGTTGCCGGCACACTTTTATATGAGGCGACCACCATAATCCACGGGAGTGGCAACGCATCTGTGATTGACTTCAGATGGAACCCATGTTCTGAAGTTGATTACAGACGTCTATGAGCGGTAATGACCACTTACTATCAGGTGGACTGCGTGCTCGTTTGCTACCTCAGTCAAATAAAAAAAAATCTTATTCCTCTGTAGTAGCAACCTATCTGCAACTGACCTTAGATTGAACCCCTGTTCTGTATGAAGTGGCTTGTCCTTAGGCGGCAGTGATCCCTTATCATCAGGTGGACTGCAAATTTGATTTTAAACCCTTTGTGATTCATCGCCACCACATTTGTGTTTAATGACAGTGGTTTTTAGGGCTGCTACCTATGTACTGGTTTAAGCAAGATTTATGTATAACAGCAATGTTGAGACGCTTGAAAAAGAATTGAAAATAAATTGTGGATTCAAATTATTCTTAGATTTTTATATTCCGAGGGGTTCCTAGCCCTCAGCGGTAGCAATGCATAAGTGATCAATATCAAGTAATCTTATTTAAGGTCGATAATTAATAGACACCTACGGATGATAGGCGTAGTTTATTTTTTTGTAATTTCTGCTTTTCCCCTTTGTCTCCATTATCTGCTTTTCCTTCTTCAGTTATCTATTTTATAGCAGTCGAGTTTCATTAATTTTAAAATTGATGTCTAGTCAATTTTAAAGTTAATAAAACTCGACTATTCACGCGGCTTCGACGGCTTCAGTTACGTCTATGGTAGGCGTGTGGAAATGAGTATCCTATGTGTTAAGATATTGCATACCTTATTGTTCTCAAGGGGGAAACCTTCAAAAGGTACCCGACGCCGTGGGAGCGACGCAGGGTTATGTGGGATTTTTACCGCACTAAAAACCCCCCCGGTGGCCGTTCTCGGCGCTATAAACAGGACTCCGGGATCTCGAAACGACCTCAACCAGAATCCTCTGAGCGCGTTGCCCCATCGGGCTCCTCCCAGATGGGCGGCTGGGCCCACCGCTCCATCTAGTCTTTACGACGGCATGCGACCACACATACCGCCGTCCTTCCCGGGATTGCCCGACCGAACGGTTTGAGCTCCCACTCTAACCGCCCGCAACCCCGGAACCCCGGAAGCCCCTTTTAGTCGCCTCTTACGACAGGCAGGGGATGCCGTAGCCCTATTCTGATCCCGGAACTACAGGGACGAAGCTATGGCATATCTAGATCATAAACTATGTGTGTATCAAAATTTAACGAAATCCGACCTTTTTGCTTGAAAGAGTACAAACAGGCATACATTCTCACAAACTCTCACATGTATAAAATTAATAATATTGAATTCAAGAGACAACCGTCTAATTTCAAATTACCATTGCCTCATCCATTTTCGGTAAGTTACGAGCATTGGAGATCCCTTGGGTGCTATAAATATCAATAATTGTGACTTGGACCCCGCGCTAAACAGCTTACAATGTCTAGAAGACATATTACTCGTGTCGAGCGATACTTAGAAAATATTTTAAGAAGACCGAAGTAACAGGTACAATCCCTAAAATATAAAGGTGGTGATAATATATAATAATAATAAATTAAAAAATTAAAAAAAACGCTTTCTACACCCATAGCGCCACAGTAGGATTTTCTCCTGTGTCGTGGGTGCCATGGACACACACAAAGACGAACACACAAACACCCAGACCCAGAACATGAATCTAAACTCATCATTCAGGTACCTGTTTGGCCGGGAATCGAACCCGGGACCCTCTGCGTGTCTGTTAATGTGGGGATTAAAACAAGTTAAAATTGTTCCTGTGCTTCTATCAACATAGCACCATAACATAAATCCATTAACATAGCTCCAAACAAACACACACACTTATAAACAGTAGTTCTTAACACCTGCAGGATAGTAACAACATTTCTACAAACAGTAAATATAATGATCACACACACAAAATATATTTCTTCCACCTCTTAAATTACAAAAATGCTGCTCACTTGGCATGCGCCCGTGAGCATTATTGATAGCCGATTTATGTTATAAATCGAGATTGGTATTAATAATAATAATCCATCCATCAGCCCTTTGATGTCCATTGCGGGACATAGGCCTCCCCTAAAATAAATGGCGCCACTCCAACCGGTCCTGTACCCTCTGAATCCAACGGTTTCCCGTTGTCTTCTTCAGGTCATCGGTCCACCTGGTAAGGGGGCGACCTGTACTCCTTTTGCCTAAACGTGGTTGCCACTCGAGGACCTTTCTTCCCCCATCGGTTATCGGTCCTTCGAGCGATATGGCCGGAACACTGCCACTTCAGCTTGCTGATTTTGAGAGCTATGTCGGTAACCTTAGTTTGTCTACGGATTTCATCATTGCCAATCATGTCGCGTAGCGCAATTCCGAGCATAGCCCCCTCCATAGCACGCTGAGCGACTCTGAGCCTTCGAATGAGGCCTTTAGTGAAGGACCACGTTTCGGCGCAATAGGTCATCACTGGCAACACACATTGCTCGAACAATTTCGACTTCAGGCACTGAGGAATTAACAATAATAATAATAACTTTTAATTCAGACGCTGTTACATCCATATACACACACACACAAGCACACACGCACGCATATAGGTACTTCTGTTTAGCTATTTAATGTTTAACATTAGTGTTACTTTTATATTTTTTTATTGATTAACTTTGCATAAAGGCAATTAATAACCCTACATTTAAGACCGTAACTGTAACAATAGAATCGGGAAGGAACTGTCTCCCAGTCCACAGCTCACGCGCTTCTGGGAGTCAGGGCTCTTCGTTTCAAGTATATTAATTTATGGTCAATAAACATTTGTATATTATTAGTACATTAGTAACAATTAAGTAGTGCTTACCTAAATCCTGTGTTAGTATTTTAGTATTTATTTTAGACCAACGGCTGTCTCCACCCAGTGCCTCTGTATGGGGCAGTCCAGTCTAGCAGCAATCATCTTTAGAAGCGGGTATTTAAATGTGCGTTCTTCCCCTCACAAATATTCGAAAAAAAGGCAATTATATAAAATATTGGCACAAAAAAAATATAGTACTGACTTTTAAATATAAAACTGTAATTGATTTAAACAGTAGGTATTGGTTATGTACACAGATCGCTTTGAAGGCACTTGAAAACTTCTCTCATATTTTGAAACCAATTGAAATCTATTGAATCTATTTAACGAACGTATTGTTTATATTAGCTTTCCTCCACGATTTTACTCTTTATAAAAGTCACGTGATAATTGATACACATCAAACTATAATATTTTGAACAATTGAAATTCCTACTTTGATACAACCAGGCCGCGACAAATATTAAAAAAAAAGTTTTGACTTTAAACTAAATAAATAAAGACTAAATAAAATAACTTGAGATACGAACTATAAATAGGTCCCCATTTAAAAGATATTCCTTTAAATCAATTCTGCACTTATGATTTGCATAAATTTAAAACATGCAGACAAAAATCTTTAAAAAAAACGCTACAGTAGGATTTTCTCCCTTATCGTGGGTGTCATAGATACAGACAAAGACGAATACACAAACATCGAGACCGAGAACGAGAATCTAAACATTTAGATACCTGTCTGGCCGGAATCGAACCTGGAACACACTGCACATCAGTCGGGTATGGCTAGGGATGTTCCGGTACTCAATTGATATCGATATGAATAAGTAGGTATCGATACCATAGGGGTATCGGAACATCCCTAGGTATGGCAACCGCACCGCCACGCGGGTCGTGACATCAACAACAATCTTAAAGTGATAGAATTACATAAGTATGTCTCTAATTACTGTTTATGCATACATATTAAATCTATAGGAATACAGGCATATACAACCGACAAAGGAAAGGGCCATAAATATATTTCAAAGGGCCATAAATATACGTTTAGTTAGAGAATATAAATTTATCGTCCACATTTTGATTCATCAAATTTTGGCATGTTACATAGAAATCCATATATTCATTAAAGTTTTTAAAAATTAAAAGACCTTTTTGTCATTTTTTTAAACACGTGTCAAACCGCAAAGCCCATGTAGCAATAAATATTATTCGATTTACATGATTGCCTCATATCACGCACATTACCTATAATATTAAAATGATTTTAAGCTTCTAGACAAAACACTAGTAAGATATAAATTAATTTGACCAACGCCTATATTCAAAGCATGGGTAGGTATCTTCGAATAAGTTTGAGATGTTTTACTAGCCAGATAGAAATCTGTTAAAACAATGAAATGAAATGAAATGTCTTTATTTTGTATAGGCCTGCGGGGGCACTTACAAATTGTCAGTTACATTTTTTTTCTTACACTTCCACCGGATCGGAATACGACCTCAACTGAGAAGATCCGGCAAGAAACTCAGCGGGTTTGTCTTTTTTTCTTATTTATATTCATTTTTTTAATATTATTACAATCATGTTTTTTTTACATGGTAATGAAAGTTAGCTCCAGTATCTTGCCTTACAGTTTAGTAAAAGAGAGCCCACTTTGACATTTATTAAATATACTATAGCAATGCATATTATTATCTAACAATGCAAACTGATTTTAATTGTTAACAAAAGTGTAACAGTGTGTTGAGGAGCTTATGTTTTATTATCTGTGGGCGATGAAGTAGCGGTGCGGTGAGGAGAGTGGCGCCAAATTTTCGCGCGCTTTTGAGAGAGAGAGTTTGACAATTAAAATAATTATATAAAACTAAAAATAAACATTTTCAATTTTAATTTAGTGTTTTAATATTCAGAAGTGGCATTTCGTACCAATTTTAAAATGAAGAGAGTAAAAGATATAAAGGGATATTATGTGCGGTCAAAGAAAGGAAGGAATGATCAAGTAAGCGGGAATTTTTGTAACAAACCAATAAATAACTTGGTAGACGAAAAAGCCATCAAAATGTTAATGAATAGTGAAATCAGCTTACAAAATACCGCGAAGCTAATACCGGACTTCGATCCTGACAATAAGGATTTAAATGTTAAGAATTGGATAAATAAAATTGAGCAATTAGGCGAAATATATAATTGGAGTGAAGAAGTAAAATCTTTTAATCTTCAATCTAAACTACAAGGCCAGGCTCGTGTTTGGTTTAATCGCTTGGAGTCATATAATCACTCCTGGGAGGAATGGAAGTCGTTGCTGACAAAAGCATTTCCGCGGCATCACGATTATGCTACTCTTTTAGATGAATTAATGAACAGAAAAAAATATTCAGGTGAAACTATGACCAAGTATTACCAGGAAAAGTTAGCTATGTGCTTTAGGTGCCAATTGAGTGACCAGGCCTCTGTATCTTGTATAATAAGGGGGTTACCAATAGAACTACAGACGAACGCACAGGCATTTCAATGCTCTAGACCTGATGAGCTATACGAGGGTTTTTTGTCAGCTTTTGATACCTATCAACCAAGGGTAATAAATACGCCATTGGTCAAGACGCTTAACGGGCCACGGGTGACTGGTAATTCTAAAGAGTATAAGAGTCAACATATACCAATTTGTTTTCGGTGCAATGAAAGTGGACATGTTGCGCCGAATTGTTCTAGGCCAGAAAACCGTAAATGTTATCGATGTGGTAAAATTGGTCATGTGGCGACTAACTGCACGCAGGTTACGTCAGAGCTTACCGATGCTGCTAAGAAAATACAAATTTTATCCAATTTAAACGAAGTATATAAGAAAATTGCCAAAGTGAATGATGTTTACGTAAAGGCGTATGTGGATACAGGCAGTGAAATGAATGTCATAGCTGAAAGAGCTGCTGAGGCTATGAAGCTTAAGTTAAATCCTACATCATTTATTTTAAAAGGGTTCACAGGTAGTTCAGTAAAAGCAATAGGAGAAGTTGAATTCAATCTAACTGTGGATGATGTTCAAATCAAAACCACTGCTATGGCGACCGATGTTGATTTGGGAGAGATAGTACTGATTGTTGGACAACCCGTTATTAATAATGCTAGTGTCACGATGAATGTATCAAAGAAAGGCGCAATATTGCGAATGTTATCCCCGAACACGTTAAACTCAATAGATACAATTGAAGAGCCAAATAGTTTCAAAGTAGTTGTAGCAAGTGATGCTGAGATTCCTATTGGTGATAGCCTAATCCAGGTAGTAGTGGAAGGTTTTCCAGGTGGCGATGTAACAACTAAGCCAAGGCGATACAGCTTGGGCAATGTGGTCTACGCAATTGCTAGCAGTATTCTTCGGGACGGCCGCGGCTATTTGCGAGTATGTAATATTGGCAACACTTCAATAACATGGAAAAAAGGCGAGATTATCACTAGAGCAGAGAGGTGTGAAGAGATCCTAGAGGTGAGTGGTAACTTACTTTTAATGAGGAGAGGTGAGAATGAAAATATATTGTCGGACAGTATAGGCGGTATTAAATTAAACGAGATCAATATTGGAAACATTAATAATAATGATAAAAATATTTTAGTAGATTTGTTAAAAACTTTTTCAGATTGCTTTGCTAGTTGTCCTCAAGAGTTAGGGTTGACAAATCTAGGAGAAATGCATATTAAATTATCCTCTAATACTCCTATCAATAGAAAACCTTATAGATTAGCTCATGTAGAGAGAGGTATAGTTGCTAATAAAATACATGAAATGTTAGAAAGTAATATTATACGAGAATCGTCTTCTGAGTACGCGTCCCCAATTATACTTGTGAAAAAAAAGAATGGCGACTACAGATTATGTGTAGACTATAGATCACTTAACGCAATTACAGTTAAAGAAAGATTTCCTATGCCTCATATAGATGATCAGTTGTCAAAATTAGCAGGTAAACATTATTTTACGAATTTGGACTTGTACTCTGGTTATCATCATGTAAAAATTAGTTCAGATTCAATTCATAAGACGGCTTTTGTTACCCCTGACGGTTTGTACGAATATACAAGGATGCCATTTGGGCTTGCTAATGCGCCAGCAGTTTTTATGCGGGTCATGCAAAAATTAGTAAAACTGGTAGGTAGCGAAGATTTGGTTGTATTCATGGATGATATGCTACTATCTAGTTGTACCACTGCCAGTGCACTACAATTACTGGAAAAAGTTTTAATTAAAATAAGAGGATGCAATCTGAAATTAAATATTAAAAAATGTTCATTTTTAAAAACCGAAGTGTCATTTTTAGGCTATGATATTAGTTCAAGTGGAATAAGACCAGGGAATGAAAAAATTAGAGCGGTTGATAATTTCAAAGTACCGTCCAATTTACATGAATTACGACAATTTTTGGGTTTATGCAGTTATTTTCGTAAATTTATCAGAGGATTTGCTTTGACAGCGAAACCTTTGACAAATCTTACGAAAAAGTCTTCTGAATGGTCATGGGGAACTGAACATTCAAAAAGTTTTAATACATTGAAGCATCACTTGTGCTCGCGACCTGTTCTGGCACTTTTCGATATAAATTTACTTTCAGAGATACACACTGATGCTAGTAAGGATGGTATTGCTGGAATTTTGTTACAAAAACAAATAAATGGAGATTTAAAACCAGTTTTTTATTTTAGCCGGGTCACTAGTCGAGAAGAATCCTTATACCATTCTTACGAGCTTGAAACTTTAGCTGTTGTTGAATCGTTAAAGCATTTTCGTGTTTATATTTTGGGGAAGCCCGTGAAAGTTGTAACCGATTGTTCAGCAGTTAGGTATTCCTTGACTAAGAAAGATTTAGTGCCTAGAATTGCTCGGTGGTGGTTGACTATCCAGGAATTTGACATAGAAATTGAGTACAGGGCCGGGGAACGTATGAAGCATGTCGAAGCTTTAAGTAGGAATCCTGTTCAGAGTTGTTCAGGTTTGGGCATTGAGAGTAACAATAATTTCAATGAAAAAGAAAAAGTTATTAACATAAATGTCATAACAGCAGATGATTGGTTTTTAACCGTGCAAATGCAGGATGATAAGTTACGTAACATTATTAAACAATTAACAGAAGGCAATGCTTGTAATGATATCATAAATAATTATAAAATACTTAATAATCGTCTATATAGAAAAACACTGAATGGAAATAAATTAGTTGTTCCTGCATTCGCAAGGTGGAAACTTGTGCAAAAATTTCACGATCAGATAGGTCATGTGGGTCTTAAACGTTGTGAAGAAGTAATCAAATCTGACTATTGGTTCCCAAAAATGACTAGATTTATAAAAAAATATGTGCGTTCTTGTCTAGCTTGTGCTTATGGCAAGGGTGAGTATGGGAAGCCTGAGGGAGCTTTGCATCCTATTCCAAAGCCTGCAGTTCCTATGGATACTATTCATATAGATCATTTAGGTCCATTTAGCAAAACGAAATATGGTTTTAGGTATATATTAATGATCGTGGATTCATTCTCTAAATATGTCATTGCTCGACCTAGCCGAACAATTAATTCTGTAGAAACTATTACTATTCTCAAAGACGTGTTCAGTATGTTTGGTTATCCTAGAAGGATCGTATCTGATCGAAATTTGGCGTTTACTAGCAGAGCTTTTAAAAATTTTGTACAGGAGAATCAGTTACATCATACTTTAAACGCTATCGCCTGCCCGCGTGCGAATGGTCAAGTCGAGCGCTATAATCGTACACTGTTGGATGCATTGCGTACACGAAATAGGGATCCGAATATGTGGACTGAATGTTTGCCTGACGTCGTTTGGGGAATGAATAATACACGAAGTGAGGCGATAGGGTTTCATCCATACGAAATTATGTTTAGCCATAGAGGTCGATTGCTACCAAATTTAAGGGGTAATGGAGATTCACTTCATGTAACACAAAAAAGAAATATTGCTTCTGATAGATTGCACAAAAGGGCAGAAATGATGAAACGTAATTACGATAAAAGACATAAAATTGAAAAGATATTCAAAAAGGGGGATTTAGTGTTATGGAAACAGGCTCCTACTGGTAGAGAAGTTAAAGATGTTAATACTAAATTGCAAGTTTTATACTCTGGTCCGTATATTGTGCAAGAAGTTTTAAATAATAGTAGATATAAAATTGGTAGTATACAAGGAATGAGAGGGTACAAAAAATTCTTCATTACGGCCGTACTATAGCGCACCACCTCTAAGTGAACCTAGTAGTGACGAAGAAGTAGTTACTAGAGATGATTTAATTGACCTTTTAGAGAGCTAAGACATATTTTTTCGCCAATTGCGGCGCAATTGTTTCAGGATAGCCGACTGTAACAGTGTGTTGAGGAGCTTATGTTTTATTATCTGTGGGCGATGAAGTAGCGGTGCGGTGAGGAGAGTGGCGCCAAATTTTCGCGCGCTTTTGAGAGAGAGAGTTTGACAATTAAAATAATTATATAAAACTAAAAATAAACATTTTCAATGAAAAAAAGCGCGGGAAACGTTTAAATTGGCGGGAGTGTTTTCTATAGCTTTTTGATTAAAATAATTATTTTCAGTATATATAGATCAGTTAAGTAGTATATTGTAAATTTATCTCTCTCTGTTTATTGTATTTTATATAGTTTTATAAATATCTTCTTTAGGTAAGTGTTTTTAATTTTTTTCTTATGGCGGACGATACCTTCGACCCTGGGGGACCTGAAATCCCCCAGATCGGAGCTAATATAATCATTAATAATGACACAAGTATGGACACAGATTCCTCTGTTCGTTCTGAGCGAAAGAGGGTCAAAGCTGCTCGTAAATTTTGCAAACATTGCAACAAAAAGAAAAGGACTAATAAATCAAAAAATTACAATTCTAAACATAGTTGCATGTGCTTAAATGAAGAGTCTAGCGAAAATGAAAAAATGAAACATAAAATTAATAAAAAACTGGATAATACTATTTCTTCCAATAACCTCACTATTTCAGAAGTATCTACATCAGTTAACACCCAAAACATCCCAATTTTAGACGCATCTAACAATACATCTAGTACTGAACAACCCAGACTCATTCGGTATTATATCAAATCAGACAGCGCCCCATACCTAGTTCATGTTCAAAAAGTAACACAATCTTTGTCCGATGGCACCACACTCCATCCAATTTCATTTGGCAATTTTCTTAAAAAAAATAATAGTATTATAAAGAACATTGCTAATGGCAGCCTTAAAAGAATAGGTCGCAATAGATTAAGCATGGCTTTCACTCAATATGAAGACGCTAATAATTTTGTTTTAAGTCCTCTTTTACAACAAAACAATCTAAAAGCGTTCATTCCATCTTTTAACATAACAAGAATAGGCTTAGTAAGAGGTGTTCCTTCTGATTGGTCTTTGGAAGAAATTAAAAGTAACATATCTGTACCAATTGGTTGTGGTGAAGTTATTAATATACGGAGATTGAATTATAAGGTATTTGTTGATGGATCAGCTGTATGGAAACCATCTCAATCCGTTGTGCTCACATTTGATGGTCAGATATTGCCCAAGAGAATTTTTATGTGTTACAACTCATTAAGCGTGGAACTGTATATTTTTCCAACCATACAGTGCTACAATTGTTGCAAATATGGCCATACTAAGGTTCATTGTAGATCTAAACCACGATGCTACAAATGTGGTCAGGAACACACTGGAGATAGTTGTACTGTGGAGGAAACAGATGCATTTTGCTGTTCATGTTCTGGGTGTCACTTTGCAATTAATAAATCCTGCCCAGAGTTCGAAAGACAAAAAAGGATTAAATCAACAATGGCTCAAAGCTGTTCATCATACTTTGAAGCTTCGAAACTACATCCTCCCATTGCCAAGTCATATGCTGAGGTTCTACTTTCCGAACCAAATACCTCTATAAGCCAATCTCCTTTAACATCTAATGCAACCAATAATAAATCTACAAAGAAAACAATATTTTTAAAACCACGTGTACCAATTAAACAAATGACAGGGTATGACAAAGTAGCACATAACTCTCTTACTAAAGATTATAATCATATTCTCTCCGCACCTAACGGATCAGCTATTAAAAAAAGCACTGATCTTTCTGTTAAAGATATCATACATGAATTAATTAGTACATTAATAAAATTGAATATTATAAAACCGGACAACGCTGCCTTTTTAATACATGAATTCACAAATAAACAAAACCAAGATGGACAAGTTAACCAACATAGTCCAATGGAATTGCCGCAGCATAGTTAGTAATAAAAGTGAATTAATAGATTTAATCAATAAATATAAACCTATAATTGTCACACTCTCAGAGACATGGTTGAAACCTGGTCATTCTTTTAGAATTCCTGGTTATTCCTGTCTCAGAGAGGACAGGCCTGATGGGTATGGTGGTGTAGCCATACTCATACAAAACTCTATCTCCTTTACACCACTTATATTGCCATCACTTAGTGATACTATAAGTGTAATTGGAGCTTATGTAAATAGTGTAAATATCATTTCTATATACATTCCAAATCCTTCATCAGCAGTCTTGGCTGAAATAAATCATCTTATAAGCGGATTACCCAAGCCATTTTTAATACTAGGTGATTTTAACTGTCAACATGTCACATGGGGAAGTGCAAAATCCACATGTTATGGAGAAACTTTATTGGAAATCTTAGATATGCACAATTTGTGTATACTCAATACTGGAACGGCTACTCGACGTACTAGGCCTGAAGAAGGTAGTAGTGCACCAGATATATCAATATGCACTCCTGATCTCGCATCTATTCTTTCATGGCAATCGTTATGTTACTCATATGGTAGTGATCATATGCCACTATTAATATCCTTTCCCCACCCGAAACCACCCATTTTCAAACGATCCCCCCGATTAAAATATAAACTTTCTAATCCCAACTGGACTTTATTTAAGTCCAATATAAGTAGAGGTCTACCTAGTTTGCCTCAAATTGGTAAAGGGCAGGAACAAGCTTGTGCCGAAGCTTTGGCAAAACTTATTATCCAGGCTGCAGATGAAACATTTCCACTAAAAACATGCAGAATTGATAAAATTCCTTCACCACCCTGGTGGGACGAAGAATGCTCTATAGCAGTACGGAAAAGAAAACAAGCTGAAAAAGATTACTGTAAAGCAATGACAACTGACAATTTTGACATTTACTGTCAGTTAGCCCGAGAGTCAAAGATAATTTTAAAACAAAAAAAACTAGAAGGGTGGCAAAAATTTTGTTCATCGTTATGTCCTAACGTTAGTCCCACACTGGTTTGGCAAAATATTAAAAGATTCAGATCAGCTGTTCACTCACCTGTAACTCACTCAATACCATTGATAGTTGCTCATAAGTTCATGGATAAATTAGCTTCTGCTTCGGTACCTGAAGCTAACATAATTCCATTTTCCACTTTAAATTATATTAATTACAATGGGATACACTCACTTATTACTATGTCTGAACTGACAGCTGTACTAAAACATCTAAAAGATTCCGCACCAGGTGCTGATGGCATTCCATACTCATTCCTGGTAAATAATTGTAGTGGTCTTACTGAATATTATTTAAAGTTAATTAACTCTGTTATGATTAGTGGGCACATTCCTTCATCATGGAAATCTCAAATTATAATACCCATTTTAAAACCAGATAAACCACCTTTGGAAGTTTCGTCATATCGTCCTATTGCTCTTTCAACTACTATAGCAAAAGTAGCTGAACATTTAATTAAAAATAGACTGGAATGGTTTGTCGAAAGTAATAAGCTTTTAGCTGATAGTCAATATGGATTTAGGAGAGGAAAAGGTACTCTTGACAATATAAGTATTTTAATTACGGATATACGCCTTGCTTTTTCTAATAACAATAGTGTACTTTCAGCTTTTTTGGATATAAGTTCTGCATACGATAACGTCCTTATCCCAATATTAAGACTCAAGATGCTAAAATTAAATATTCCTGATATACTCATAAACTTTATTATAAATATGCTATCTGAACGAGAAATTATTTTAAATGTAGAAGATCAAAAAATAACGCGAACGATATGGAAGGGACTTCCGCAAGGGTCGGTTCTTAGCCCAATCTTATATAATATTTATACATATGATCTAGATAAATCACTTAACAATTCTGTAAGAGTTCTCCAATATGCTGATGATTTATTACTTTACTCTATCAGTTCATCAGTACATACAACTTGCGAAAATTTATCATCCTCTCTAATTCTGCTTAAAGAATGGCTAGACAGAAATGGATTAGAAATATCAGTTCCTAAAAGCAGTATAGTCCTGTTTTCCAGAATGAGAAATCCTCCAAATTTAAACGTTAGATACAATAATTATTTGATTCCTGTAAAAACTGAAATAAAATTTTTAGGCTTCATCTTAGATTCTAAACTTTCTGGCGTACCACATTGTCATTATATTACTAGTAAATGTGAAAAACATCTTAACATTTTAAAATGCCTGTCAGGTGTATGGTGGGGTGCCCATCCATATACAATGAAGCTTATGTATAACGCTTTGATAAGAAGTGTTATTGATTACGGATCTTTCCTATTAGAACCTTGCAGTGTCGCTGCGTTAAAAAAGTTAGATAGGCTGCAAGCAAAAGCTCTTAGGATTGTATCAGGAGCAATGAAGTCTACACCGATCAATGCGTTACAAATTGAATGTGGAGATGCACCTTTAAACTTAAGGGCCGGCGCACATATGACGGAGCGCAGCGCAGCGCAGCGCATGCCCGCGAAATTTTCTTAACGAATCACACACTAGCCGAAATTCGCGCTAATTACTGGGAGAATGCGCGCGGATGCGCGCGGCTGCGCGCGGATGCGCGAGCATGCGCTTCCATGCTCCTCAGAAATAAATTGCTGTTATTTAATTTTGGATATTATTTCTAAAGGGACAATGACGATAATAGTTTGACAGCAAAAAATGCGCTGCGCTGCGCTCCGTCATATGAGTGCCGGCCCTTAGACGTCAATACTTGTCGGATAGATTTTACACTCGATGCCTACAAATTTACGATCATCCAGTTATAAAAAAAATCTCAGAAATATATAGCTTGAAGAAATCACCTTATTGGACCCATAAATCTCCGCCTTGTCTTCTTAAAAGTTTTGAGAAATTTAACCTTATTGAAGCCTCTACTTTTGCGAGCAATTCGCTACCACTATATAACAACAGTTATGAATCTCTATTAGTGTATCCTAAAATTAATGATTTTTCTATTTCAAAAAATGATGTTAACAGTAATATTAAATTTAATTCAATTTTATGTGATAAGTGGCAAGGTTGGCATAATCTTTACTGTGATGCTTCTAAACATTCAACCACTGGTTGTGTGGGTGTAGGGTTATATCATTCACAATATAATATTGTTCAAAAAATTAAACTTCCACCCGAGACTTCTGTATTTACGGGAGAATGCTATGGCATTTTTAAAGCAGTTGAATACATAGTAATGATGAAACTTAAAAATACCTTAGTATTTACTGACTCTCAGAGTGCCCTTCAGGCTATATCTAAATTCCCATTTCGTCTTAAATCTCAATTAACAATAATCTTTGATATTAAAACTCAACTTCACAAATGCCTCACGAAAGAATTAAATGTTGTTTTTGTTTGGTTATCAAGTCACTGTGGTATTATGGGAAATGAAAAAGCACATAGATTGGCAAATGATGCAGTGAAGTGTGGTGATATTTTTCCTTATAAAAATTATCCGCAAGATCTTACATCCCTTTCCAAAAAATATTTATTTGATTCTTGGAATAATTACTGGGTATTAAGTTCACAAAAGAAAGGTAAATATTTTTCCCAGATACAGCCTACAATCCCTATTAAGCCTTGGTTTTACAAAGTAAGGCTTGATAAATGTGTTACATCTATGATAATACGAATGCGCCTGGGACACACGTGTACTAAAAATCATCTCTTTAAATTGGGAATTGTTGATACTTCTGAATGCGATTGCCAAAATGGAACTCATGACCTAAATCATATTTTTTTTCCTGTCCTTTGTACGATCGATCCGCCCTCTACCTTAGTTTACTTGCTCACAAAAATGTATCATTTCCTCTCTGTATATCCTATTTACTTTCTTCCCTCGATCCCGATGTATATAAAATTCTTTCATTATTTATTATGAAAAATGATATAAAAATTTAAAATCTTGTATCCTTATGTAGTGTGTTTATATGCTATATGTATATTATATTCCAATTACTTTCCTGATCTTTCCTTTTCCAAATTCCATCCGATATCTTTTTAAATCCTTACGTTTCCCCGTTTTAACTTGTCTTTGGCTGATCGTATATACGTCAGAGCCACTAAACGAAAAAAAAAAAAAAAAAAAAAAAAAAAAAACATTTTCAATTTTAATTTAGTGTTTTAATAAAAGTTTACTGTACTTGTACTTGATACTGTCTAGTGCTTCCATCTATTATTCTTTTAAGTAATTAATTGGTACAGATACGAATGACTTTCCTATCATATACTCTGCTTCGTTATTTATCCGATAGATGTCACATCTAGATTCATTATCTGAGCAAAATCTTTAAAACTTAAAACAAAAGTAATACCTATTTGATATAAATTTTAAGGTCTTTCAGTAAAAAACCTACCTAAGTAGGTACCTACTACCTACTTATATTTCCATCCCACAGCATTCAATTATTTTTGTAACACTAACTTTTGCCAATAGATGTCATTTTTAAACTGAACACAACCTGCACTAGATGGCGCTACTAATACTAACACCGACAATTGGATGAATGCTTTTATATTTATTTTTTAATGAACTAATGTTATAACCAAGTAAAATTTCTTTAAATTTATGCTGCTATGATTTTTCCGCAAGATATTTTACGAGGGAGTTTAAGTACTGAACATGCTCATATGTTACTCGAATAAATTGTGTAATCTCATATATTCCATATGAGTACTCTATGTATATTCCATTAATAATGTTCAGGACTTTGACTTGGACATCTTCTCATAACATTTATTCGTGTAATCCACTAAAACTCCAGCTTTGAGCACTTTTTTTATATAAGTGTTCATCTCCCGTAGATTTAATTAGTATTTGGTATTAAAATGAATTGATACTTACTTTATTATTTCTTCTTCCTATCTTCTGGATAAGTAGTCAACTTCCTTATATAATAAGTCATGAGATTTAAAACCTCTAACAACGAGAAATAAAATAAAGATGGGCATTCACGTTACAACGGTCGCACGGATTGTCGCAACGACAGTTCAAGTTGAATACTTCAACGGACCTGCGACATGACCTTGGTCGTACAGTCCGCCTTAGGACCAAGCCATTTACGATCGAACTTGTCCCATAAGACAGTAGTTCGTGCGACAAACTTAACGTGAATGCCCACTTTTACGTATCTAACAATCATCTGGGGCTGATAAGCACGGAAAACAAAAAAATAATAAAGATTCAATTTATATAATTAAGAAATTTTAATTACAGTAATTAAGTTTGGCTATAATTACAACGTAATAAGGAAGAGTGTCCTTAGACACACTACAACTATTTTCTATATTCATATTATACAGACATAAAAAGGAACTTAATTATACCTACAGTTTCCCTAAAATTAATTTTCTTTCATATCTCTCATCTGTACATTTTTGTGTAACAGCTGCCCAAAATATTTTTAAGTATGAAAGCAAAAATAGTGTAACAGACTTTTAGATAAAAAAAAAACAGATTCAATACTTTTTTTCTAATTGTATACAAATAATCACGAGTACTCTCAATTAGAAACAAATCCTACCATCATAGACAAAACAATCACAATACAAAACACAACAATATGTTTATATGTAAACACATTACTAGAATATTTAATACCCATCGAATAATTCTTTCAAACAAATCAGTCTATATTTTTAATTATTAATTATGTTGAAGTAGCAAACGATCACGCAGTCCACCTGAAGAGTTCCATCTTAAATGAATCGTAGATGCTTTGCTACTCCCAAGGACTAAGTCGCCTCTTAAGTGAGCCTTATTAATATAATAAGCAATGATCGTATGAATTACTTAAAATTAATTAAATGAGGTATGCCGTCTTTGATCAATAGTTAAGTGGCTTTACTCAAAGAACTTGAAACGTTTTCCTTACGCTGCAAGAGTTAGCGTCAATCGGATTTTACCAAACTTTTGCTTTGCAGCGAAATTTTGTGGCTCTGTAAACTAGCTGTATTTGTTCTAAACACTAGACGGTGACTTTTGCTATTCGTAAATGCTCAAAGCAATGTTTCATAGCCCCTCGAGATTTGAACACAAAAAATGTTTTAGAGTTAAGATTTTCGAAATAGCAATGATATTCACACAAATAATACTAATAAAAGCTTTGGCTTAACAACGCGTTATTTTAAAATTACCAGCAAATGTTTTTCTTCAAGAATAGCTCGAATATTTTCAAGAATTTTATGTTTCAGTCGTCAATTTGGCAAGATTAATATATCATTCGTAGTTTTTCGAATTGAAATATTTTCCTTAAGTTGCAGAAATCGAACAATTGTTCTAAATTATTTGCAACAATTGATAGAATTTGACCAAATTGTTCGATTTGTCTCAATTTCAATTCAAAACCTACCGAATCAGTATTAATTACAATGAGTTATATTAATCAAGCGTTGACTCAAAATAACAATTGATAACGACTTCTACCCATAACGATTCTGAAATCAGTAAATGCACTTTATAACTTAACCGACTCATGGCAAATTTGGTTTACATACTAGACTCTTCCCTCAATATTTCACCCATTATTAATTTTAGTCAATAATGGGCAACACTATAAGCAATTGTTAAGATTCACTGAAAATCACACACACTATCACTTATTAATATCTTTGACGACCACTAACGGATAAATCTTTATAATTTCACTCAACTTCTTCAACGAGAACGGTACCATTGTGTTACAGAATGGCATAAGCGTAGTAACATTATCCAAATTGTCCAAATCAGGCTTTGTTCCATAATACGAGTACTCCTCAGATTCACAGGGAACGTCGAACGGCAGCTTCGTCGTCGACTTCCTAGCAACGGACATCACATCGGGCAGTTTGGTTGTAGATTTCTTGGCAACACGTTTGGGAATTGGCACAATTGTGTTATCATCCGCTTTTCTCTTCCCTCCCGTCTCCTCTTCGTCGATTTCGATAACTGCATTATCAAAACGCTTCGCTCGTTTAATACTTTGCATCTGGACGCAGTGGCCTCTAAAATCTTTCAAGAATGGATTCAACGCATCGCATTCGAAGCACCAGTGGATCGCGCTATCAATGTTGAGGACGTATGGAAGATAGTTCATCGCTATTTCCGGGTGATTCTGGTTGTGATGCAGCACTAGCAAGTCTATATTCCTGTACATGGATGTACAGTGGCAGCATTTGATTACGACGTCACCTTTCTTGCCGAGCTCTACGAAATGCTCCTTCCTCTCAACCGTCGTCATCGCTTTGTCGCACACGAAGCAGACCAACGCCAAATGTTCGCCGATGAGGGATTTCTGCATGTTTTTATATTCGGCAGGTGGCATAGTCGGTATCGGCGTTGACTGGTATATTAGCGCTTTACCGGCATGGGCAGCTACCATGTGACATTCCATCTGTTTCCTTAAGTCGCTGTAAGGGCAATAGGGACACGTGAAGGGCTTCAGACCGTAGTGCTTTAGGACATGGGCCGTGTAGTACCGGTCGAGGGTAAAAACTGCAGAGCAGAACCTGCATTTCAATTGTTCTGTGCTTTTCTTCGATTGCGTTTCGTCTATTACGAGCCTGTCGTCATCGCTGTCAGATTTCCTGTTGATTTTCATCTGTTCCTCTGGAGTCGGGATAGTTTCGGCATAGCGCTCGACAAGAAGAGAGTTATCCACGTTGTCAGGCGGTGGAGCGGCTTCACTCTCTGTTTCTTTCACTGGCATGTAGTTCATGCTGAGCTTCTGGACCCGGAGGACCGCTGCCACCCAGGCGGCCCGGAGGCCTACGTCCCGCGTGACCTCCACTGGAAACGTGAACTGGCCTTGATGCTTGCTGCGACAGTGGAACTGAGCCTCATGGTACGTTAGAAACGAATTCTCGTTGCAAACTTTACAGCTCCATCTGAAAATTGTAACGTTTTTTAATGAATTAACACCCCTTAAATCCAGAACAAAGTGCTTTACACTTAATAACTTTTATTACGGAAAACTGTGCAAGGTGATGTAATGAGGATGGTTTATCCAGGGTGGTTCTTTCCTACCTTCCGAAACGCAAGAATTTCGGAAAGAGGGTATGATCACCAGCTCACATTCGTATCACTTCGTCCACGGGAGTAGCAACACATATCTAACCATCATCAGATAAAAGCGCTTATTTTATATGATGTTGCTGTAAGCAACATGGATGTTCATGGGCACAGTGACCACTTATCACCAGATGGACTGCATGCTCATTTACTACTTTAATCTCATACTTTCATAGTTGAATTACAAAAGGGGTCTACTACCTTTAAAATAACCTTTTTTAACGTTATAAATGGGGAAGTTTAAAGATAATGACAACCCGCGTGGCGGAGCGGTTACCATACCGGTCTGACGCGCAATGGGTCCCGGGTTCGATTCCCGACCAGACAGGTTTCTGAATGGTGAGTTTAGAATCATGTTCTGGGTCTGGGTGTTTGTGTATTCGTCTTGTGTGTGTCCATGATACCCACGACACAGGAGAAAATCCTAGTGTGGGTCTATGAGTGTAGAAAGCGTGTGTGCAGATTTTCCTACAAATCGGTACCACACATAGTATGTGACCCAGATTAACACCTAGGCTTTAAGAGCAAAGCCACGGTAATAACCAAGTATGAAATAATTACCTTATCTTATCCAACTCGCTCTCCAAGTGTTGTTGCATCACAGCTTCGACTCTGGTGGTAGTGCTGCACTTCGGACAGCAATAGTGCATATTATAGGGCACTCCAAACGGCCCAAACAAACGCTCCAACTCCGCCATACTGATGTTAGGTTTGTCCACACTTTTCGGCGGTTCAGGTGGCTTTACTACGGCCTTAGACGGTCTGGGATTAGACCTTAAAATCTCCACTTTTTGCTTCTCCAAATTCTCCTTGTTCTTCTCAATGATGACCATTTGGTGATCGAGCAACGTCTCCACCCACATTTCGGTGAGCCAGTCCACTTGGAGTGCGACGGGCTTGTCCCGGCTGTACCGGTGCTCCGTCTCCACGTGCTGCTGCAGCCCGCGCTGGTGGAACGCCTTGTAAGAACAAACGCTGCAACCCCATCTGAAAATTAATAAACAGATAAAATATTAATCGTTTGAAAAAGTAGGTAATAATATAAAAAAAACACGCTTTTGTAACTAGCTAAATTAAAAAGTCAAACACATTTTTTACAAGTTAAAAGAATTGCATAATGAATAGGGGAAACGTTATCTGATTGAAGGCGCAAACGAGTATGCAATCCACCTGATGGTAAGTGGTCACTGCCGCCCATGGAGTAACTGTGATCTGTAAGCAACTTCATATAGAACCTAGGTCCTATCTGAAGTCAATCAAAGATGCGTTGCTAATCTCGAGGACTGTTATGGTCGCCTCAAATAAAGGTGCCGGCAACCCCCCCCTTCCATTGCAAGAAATACTTCACGCTAGAAATAGGTGTGGCGATGGTACCTCCCCGGTCGAACTATACTGGTTCTACCACCTTCAAAACTAAGAAGGAATTTTAAAATTTACTCGACGGCGGCTGATTATTAGGAAAGGTTAATAGATAAGCCTTTAATACAGGAATGTACACTCAAAAGAACTGTCCGATTAGTGAAATACTAGAACGAGATTAAGATAAGGGAGGTTAACTACTAAAATGAATCAATTTTGTCAATCTAACGATTTACATGTAACCTGAGGAGGGTGGATGAGCAACACAATTGCAAAATTTGATGTCTTGACTTACACAAGCGCGGTTCAGTGTTTTTATTTAATTTTATTTTATCAGGTATAATTTCAGAATAATAAAAATATATAATCTAATAATTTTGGCAATATGAAAGTAATAAGCGCAAAAACAAAATAAAAAAAAAAATCTTCATTTAACCGAGAGCTGGAACTTATTATATTTAGTAGTTTTTACATTATAGATAGAAATAACTGGTCCCATGATATTTCCACTTATAAATAACTCTGGGGGAGCATTAATCTTGTCAATTTGTAAAAAATATAGAAAGAAATGCTTATAGACAAAGAAATACTCAGCGCATCAGATATTAATAATTTTCATAGATTGTACGTGCATAAATCAGGAACGTATTTTTTTACTTGAATTATCAGTCTTCGTGAAGAGATTAAAGCCGTCTTTGTGGGTTGGTCTCCTGGGTTCATTGTAAGGCAATCTGTTACTACACTTTGTTTAACGGACTGTTCTAGAAATTCGAAGATCGAATTGCATTGAATGGTTGCATTGGAAGTTATTCTGAGGCTATATTTATGATACTATACACCTATGATGAACGCTGTTGTGAAGTGTTACTATCACACTTGGCGTTAGGTTAACAAATCAAAGCGCCATTTCGCTCATAATGTACTTAAAAACCAAAATGAACCGTATACTTACTTTCTATACTGCAATTCTTCGTACAAATGCGATTGCATTGCATCTCTAAACTCTTCGCTGACAACTTTACAAAGTGGACACTTATATTTAAGTCCGTTTGGATCACAGAACGGTCCGAACTTCTTGCAAAGGCTTGCCATGGTTACTTCTGATGTTTCGGTAATCTCCGGCTCGATAACCTCCTTCTTCACGATATCAAGGTTAAGAGTGGGCTTCGGCGGCGCCTCTTTGGGTAATGTTGGCGATGAACTCGGAGGCGACACGTTCGATTCCGTTTTGATCCCGGGCTCAGTCTTCTGCGACTGCTTTTGCCAGTGAGCAGTACCGTCCGCCTCATCGGGAATCGAGCCCTCTCTGTAATAGAAGTAAAACACTTCCTCCTTCTTCCCCGGATGCTGCTTCGACTGATGCTTCGATATGTTTTCGATGTTCGACGTACGGAAGCCACAGTATGTGCATTTGAATTGCATCTTCGACTGGTGGGACTTGCCGCAGTGATCGATCACTTCTGGACGAAGCATGCTCTTGAAGCTGCATAGCCCGCATTGCCACGGCTTCAAGTCCATCGTGGGAGCCGATGTGACCGGCTGGGGGACAGGAGGCGTTGGTGCTGCGGTAATCCCATCCTCTCTAACTATAATCAGTTTCCCCTTGTGTACCTCTTTGAAATGCTTATCCATAACTTTACGGGTGTGATGGTAATACGAGCACAACGAACAAGCGTACAATTTCGCGTCGTGCATTTTAAGATGGGCTATTATTCTAACAGCCGTCAACGGCTTAGTGGTATCCAGATGTTGATGCGGAGGGCAGTGAACGCAGTGGTAATCATTCGTACCATAGTGCAACGTGTCCCAATGAAATTTAAACATAGATTCGTTCACCGATATGTAAGAGCAGCCCTTCGCTCCGCAAGTGTATCGGAGTCTATCCTGAACGTATTTCGGATATATCGCTGCCGCTTCTGGCGATATGTGCTCTGCATCGACACTAATTCCATCCTTGTTTACTTTATCGTGTCTTAGTGTCGCCGAACTTGACGCAAGGTTGACCATTTTGTCGAAGTGCTTCTCGTTGGTCTCGAGATGCGGGACGGGGTTGACGGGTGCAGTGCGAGGTACCGGTTGTTGTTCTGCATGCAACTGCAGATGCCTGACCATATTGAGTCGAACCTTTGTGCTGAATTCGCAAAGAGAACAGTGCACCAAGTTATCTAGAATCGGGTTAATAGGCAGTCTATCCACGTCTTCAGGGCCGTATTTCTTCAATTTGGTCGCCGGTTCTGAACTAACGTTAGTAAGCTCATCAGACATTTTCCTCTTAGTAACCTGTCGTTTGCCATCTACTATGTTATGGGCGACACCATAGGGAGGATCTTTAGTTGCCACAGGAGGCATTCCATCGTGCATTATTCTCATATGCCTCTTCACGCTGGCCTGACTGACAAATAATGAACTGCATAGCGAACACGGGTACTGATTTGAAGATTTCCAGTGCTTTGTAGTGTAATGGTCGACAATTTTGGTCCAAGGGGCAGTGTATGAACAATGTGCACATGGGATAGGTTTGTTTTCGCCAGGATAGCAAGTTGGAAGATGCCTTTTGAAAGTGGCTTCGTTTTTATTAACGTTAAGACATCTGGAACATTTGTATAACCGTGAACGAGGAACCTTAGGAGCCGAGTCGCTTTCTAGTTTACTTTGATCGGCTGTGAATACATCTTCACTCGAGAGGTCTATGACATTTTGACGACAATCTTCATCGCTGTCTAAACATACTACATCAGGATCTTGGGGGATCGCCGCTTCTGGTATATTTTCTGTCGTCTCTGTTTCCACGGGTTCAGTTTTCACATTTGTAAGCGGACTCACGGTATCTTGTTCTTTCAGCAACGTCAAAACTGCCGGTGACGTGCTTTCATGCGGTCTATCTAAGAGGCAGTCTGAATCTGACGTTTGCTGACTTTCCAATTGTATGTGTGCTTCATTCACCGAAACGTCTGTAGGCTCTATGGTAGTTGTATTAGTTTTGTTTTGAAGATTTGTGTGTCCTATGAGTTTTTCTAAGTCAATCGACCTCTCTGCTTGCTTTACTGGATTATCCTTGTCAGCACTTGGGGTAACGACAGTCGTTTGAACGACAGTTTTGGTAAGACTGGCCAAGGGCAGTACTCTAGACCCACCGTTGCTCCCCTGGAAATCATAATATCAAATTGTAAACATTAATATGAAAACTGACCTTTCAAATGACTTTTACACATAAGCATTGTGGAAGACGTATTTTAATAACAAATCTTTAGTATCAACACATACTGTAAAGCCTTTAATTAAATTTAAAATTAACACATTTAGATACATTTATATCACACATATTATAGAAAGAATTCTATACAAACCTTAGCTGTAATAATTCTGAGGTACGCTTTTGGCGGTTTCACGGGGTGCAATTCGGAAGCGTGCGCCAGCATATCAGGCTCGGTGTCTCCTCCAAACAAACACCGACAGCATTGATAAAGCCTCAGGCCATGACTTTTTAAATGATGAATTAGATGCTCGGGAGACGGTGTAGTTGTATTGCACATCTGTACATTTAATTTATGGTTTTAAATATCACAGTAACAAAATAATAGCATTACAAGCTTTAAATAGAAGCAAATTGCAAAATTTTAAAAATACATTATTATAAGCTGAAGCTGTCGGCATAGACAAAAAATATTATTCTTTCAATCTTTCAATATACAAAAATTACAATTTCTCATTATTTATAAGCAACTAGCTGTGTTATTTATTAGCAATTGTATGTTTAATATACGTACGAAACAAGAAAACTCCTGGTCGTTGGCGTGTCTAGATTGTAAGTGATCACGAAACTTTGTTACCACGTATGTTTTAAATTGACATGTGCCTCCAGCTTCTGGATCCGCTGTAAAGTATTAATTACTGATAGTAAGTTGCTAAAAACTAATGTGTCTTAGGTAATGAAACAATGAAATTTGGCAAACAATGAACATTGACTTGATCGTGGCGAATAGTAAAATAAATAAATCGAAGGTAGAACCAGTGTAGTTCGGTACCAAGGAAGTACCACCGCCACACCTATTTCTAGCGTAAAGCATTTCTTGCGTTTCGATGGAAGGATGTGGTTGCCGGCACACTTTCACATGAGGCGACCATCATAATCCTCGGGAGTAGCAATGTATCTGTGATTGACTTCAGATGGAACCCATGTTCTGTATGAAGATATTAATTAGACCAAATCAAATCAAATCAAAAAATCTTTATTTGTTAAATTAGGTACAAATGTGTTTTGGTATGTCCTTTTAAAAAAAAAACTCGAAACTTTGTCACTTCAGCGTGCAAATATGTTATATAAATTCTCACGTTAATTTAATTGTATTTTGTATCTGATGAAAACCTAACATAAAATATACAAGGAGGATGGATATAGGGATAAATACTTTTTTTTTAGGGCGACGGTAATTGTTGAGGGTTGTACCTCATCACCATCCCATGCCACGAGTTTTGAGGAAAAAAATAAAAACGCGTACGTCTTCGAACCCCCGACGGAATTCATAGCTTAAACTAAACTAAGTTGAATTATTTAATATATTGAAATAGTTTAACTTGACAAAACTTAACAATTTTTAAATTTACTTTGAGGGCAATGCGCTCCCCCCCCCCCCCCCCTCCGACTCGTGCGTCAACAAAAAAGTAAGTACAATACATGAATGAAACTTACCGTTAGTACATTCGTAGTGCAGTACGGCTTGATCACGTGGTATTAGTTCTTCCTCAGAATTGTCTTTTACAACAGCCGCCGGACACAACACAGGCACTGTGTTGGCATCAAACTGAGTATGAACTCTCTTAATATGCGCATGGACCAGTTGACTCGCTGGTGCTCGATAAAAACATTTGCTGCACGCGTATGAACAGTAACTGTACGACTTAAATACATGAGTTACTAAGTCAATAGCATTCCCCATGGGATCAAAGTCACAATATGCGCATTTCAAAGAGTTCTCACCGCCAATCTTTTCATGGGTTGAAGCGTGATCCAAGGCTTCCTCTAAATTATCTGTCGTGTACGAACAGAAGCGACCAGCACATTTGAAAACCTGGACCAACTTTTCATGGCTCAACATCGTGTCTAATACGATGCGATGTTTCTTCGACATAATTTCGGCTTGTGATTCCTCATATTTATAGATCTTTTCAATTTTTTCTGGTGCACTACTAACATGATCTGGTGGCGCCCCGAGACTCACAACACTTTGTATTTTTGGCATCGATGGATTGCCATCATGACTTTGAATTTCGTCTGAAGAAATCAGATCAGAAATTGGGCGCACGTTAATGTAGGTGTTAGACATTGATATACCTTCTGCGTCAGATACTACGTTTGGAGGTTCACTTGACTCGCTGATTGGCTCAAGGTCCTCGTTCAGCACGGGGAAATTGTCTATATGTTTATCAACAAAGTGTTGCAAGCAATCTTGAAACTTGTGCACTCCTTGACTCGTCACAATGACTTTGCACACAAAGCAGTACCCGTCCCAATTTTCAACATGCTTCAATTGTACGTGTTTCTTTAGAGATATAAGCAATGTCGTCTTGTAATGATAGTCTCCGTTAATACAACACATATATTCCTTGGTTCCTGTGCTACTTAATTTAATTTTAAAGTGAGGATAATTAAGCACGTCACTATATGGTATTGTTTCAATTTGATTGCTTGATTCTACATTCTCAGTAGGTGTTTTTGGAGGATTTTCTACGGAATGTTCGAATTGGAAATGGTGGTTTTCATCGTCATCACGCTCCAATTTTATACCAGCTTTGATAATTTCATCATTTTGGGAGTAACTCGATGTGTCACTCATATATTCTGTCTCGAAAGTGAATTTGGTTTTTTTTATATCCTTTGAAGCCTCCATAGGTGATATATTTATATCTTTAATTGGGTCATTGCGTTGAGCCTCCATCGGAACACGATCGGTGCTTTCAGTAACATCACTACGATCGTCGCTCTGTTCCGCCAAACTTTGACTAGAACGGGAACTGCGTAATACTCTGGGTGCTTCAATAGTAGTTTCATTCGCTGTTTTATTTAACAAAGATTTTAAGACTTTTCTTGATATGTCCGCTAAATTTATCGAAAATACTTCAGTTTGTTTATCATCATGACGAACTATTACATGTGTTTTGAGATTCTCCAGAGATACTTGGGTAAAATTACATCTTCCGCATATATATCCAATAAGTTGGCCCTTAAGATTTTTTGGCGGCGGTGGTATGTCTAAATTAAATGGACACCTTGTTACATTAATGCACTCTGAACAGAGCTGTTTATACTCTCCTGTGTGCACGCTAACAACATGCCAAAAGAATGTTTCCAAAGCTGTATTGCTATTGTTATTAACGAATTCTTTAAAGCAAAATCGACAAACGTACTTTTTAGTTCGTATTTTGCTCACTGCTTGTAAGTTCATTTCTTCACATTGTGCTATGGCCTCCTTAGCCGTTGCTGGATTCAATCGAGACAAGGGAATTTCAGAATGCGGGTGTTGCTTTTTATAATGGGGCACTATATCGTCTCCGGAGTACCCACAAAGACGACATGAGAAAATTTTAACATTTTTATTGAAACAGTATGATTTATCTGTAAAACAATTTAGATCGGGCACATCATGAGAAGTTTCGTTATCTTTGTTCGTTTCGTCTTGTTCAACGGGTTTATCAGGTAAAACCGCGTCAGTATTCTTTGCTTCTGGCTTCTTTTTCTTACCGTTTTTCTTTCTTATAATTCCTACTTTCCAACCAGGTCTCTTACGTTTTGCTGGTTTTGCTTTCTTTTTCAATTCAACTAGCAATTCATTGCTTTCGGAACTTTTTACTGAATCTCCTGAATCACTATCCGACTCTGAATTATGATCTTTACTGTCAACTGTATAACTAGATTCCCCAAGTGATTCAGTTTCAAAGGCATATGGATCATCATCATTCTTTTTAGTTTTAGATTTAGGACCTGGCTTATATTTAGTCTTTTCTTTACTTTCAGATTCCACAGAACCCTCACTGGGGGCATAAGGTTTAATTTTAGAATTTTTCTTTTTATTCGTTTTATCTACTGCGCCTAGGGTTTCATCAGGCAAATTTTTACCTTTAATTTTTTCTAAAACCACAATCGGCTCCGTTTCGTTTGTCTGTGAATTTTTTTCATCTACCATTTTTGCTAGGCGACACATTCTAATGCCAGTTGCATTAAGAACGTCTTCACTAATAAACATTTCTCGAATATCTTCCTGCAATTTTAATAATTCCCTTGAAGGTTTTTTAGGAGCAGATGTAACAATAGGAGGGGAAGTTCCACCATTTGAACGCGTGACACGTTTATTTTGAGTTTGCTTTTTAGCAAATCGTCCTTTTTTCGTATATCTAGTTTTGTTAATAGTCTTTCCCCCAAACTTAATTTGTGCTCCAATCTCATTGTCGCTTTGTCCCTTCGATAATTGATTAGGAATTTCTAAGCTTACATTTCCGTCTTCGTTATTAGTTTTTTCAATGACATCTTGGTGAACATCTTGAACAGTTTTAGGTTCTACTAACTCATTATTTATGCTTCCCGAATCATTTTTATTTTCAACACTTCCTTTTTCCTTTTTATGTTCCGTGCCCTGTTTGTCTTCTACTGCATTTTGTTTCTTACTTATATCCTTATTAATTTCATTTTGTTCTTTCCCAGAGTCTAGCTCCTGGCTAACACAGGAAGTATTATTTTCCACCATCTTTTTATCATGTATATAATCAACGTCAGATTCATTTTTATTACTAGACTGTAGCGATTTGTCTGTAGAGCTATCTACATCATTTTTCTGACCCTCGTTTTCAATTGCATGTTGTTTGTGTCCGTCATTATTTTTAAAATCTACATTTGTCGTTTCTTCGTTGTCTGCAACAATTTCACTAAGTTTCTCCAGTTTTTTCTTTATTTTTTCATTTTCACCGGAATCCTTGCCAAGTAGTGAAAGCAATTCAAGAAGTTTGTTTTTATCTTCTAAGAGGGACAGAAATTTACCGATAGATTCAATGCGAGTTACATTGTCAGCGCAAGATGTTTGAGCGTCCGAGAGTTCCATAGGCAACTTATCAGCAGAATTACGAGTGGAAGTTATATCACTGTTCATTTCAGGTGTTATTTCATTTGTGCTATCAGGGATACTCTCTTGTAAACCTTTGTTTTTATTGCTATCATTATTTGCTACATTTGAATTAAAGGTAGTGTCCGGTATATGAGAACTGTCACCCGTTGCATGAGTACTACTAGGTGTATTTTGCGTATCTTTTGGAATTTCGTCAGATTTTTCTTCCAAAGCTGTCGTAGAAACAATAGCTTCATTGTTAAGGTTATTTAATTTATCACGTAATTCTTCATTATCTTCATTAGATGATTTTTCAAGATTTTCCGCCGCGATCATGTTTGACTCTTTTTTGTCATTTTCTTTTTTTTCCTTAGAATCTTTTAGAATTTCTATCTTATTCTCTGAGTTATTCAAATCACTGATGATATTCTCAACATCATTTTCTATTTTAGATAGTCTTAAAGTATCGCTTTTTTCTTTTGTATGTTCCAAATTCTGCCTTTCACTATCATTTTTTCCAGTATAATCAACGTTACCAAAATCCATTTTTTGACTTATCAGCATATCAGAAACAAAATCAGATTCGTTTACTTCTAATGGAATAGGAGAATTATTATTCGAAATAATATTACTTATGAACTTATCATTAAAATCATTTATTTTTGGAGCTTCTATATCATTATCTAAATCAGCTATTAAAGCTTTAATGTTTTCAAGTACAGACCCTGATGCGATATTATCAGAAAACATTTCTTCATCAGTTCCAAAACTAACGTCTAACGTATTAGTCTGATCTTGGATCTCTGAAAGCTCATTTGTAATTGTCGGAATATTTTTATCATCTACAGCACTATCTTCTTTATCGTTAGTTTTAGCAGATTGTTTCTTCGAATCATTTTCTCCGCTTTCTTTTCCCGTTTCTACCGGTTTCTCTTTTGTTGCAAGGTCGTTAATATTTTGTTCTGTATTTTTATTAATATTGTCTCCTACTTGTGAATCGGAATCAGAATCGTATATGATAGGTTTTTTGATTCTCTTTGATCTTTTCTCATTCGACTCCTTACAAATTTGTGGCTTAATTTGACTTCTTCTAACAGATCTTGTTATCCGCCTTTCGCTTTGAGTGAACGACGAATCTGAGTCTGAGGAAACCGGTTCAGTTAATTGATTTATTGACTTTTCTTCCTTCTTGGTTGATGACGTGGAATTTGACTTAGATTTAGGATCCTCCACTACCACAGTGGCCTGTTCTTTACTTTTGTCTTTATTGCGACGTTTGTATGCTGGACTCTCTGACCGTACTTCCTTATTTTCACTATTTTTTAATTGGACAATATTCGAATTATCCACTTTTTTGTCATTGATAGCAATTACCTCGTTCCTAGCAACTTCATTAACTTTGCTAACATTTTCAACTTCGTTTTCTTCGACGGGTCGTTTAATTTTGGGTATTTTAAAGTTTTTAACACCAGCGGCAGATGCTAAAATAGTACCTTTAGCGATATTATCATTCGAATACACAATACCGTGATTTTTATAATGTGGACTACCTTGACTTTTATCTCTATCTTTATATTTATCGTTACCGCTAGTTTGATTTTTTATTTCACGTCTTACCCTGGGGTCTCGGTAATTTTTATTAGGAGAATACTTAGAACTTTCATCATTTTTCGTGCGTCTTACACCGTAATCTCGGGATTTGCTACGTGAATCGCGATAACTTTGTGATTCATTTGTTCGCGTAGGAAATATAGCACTTGTTTTACTTTTATCGTTTCTATTTTGTGATTTCTTGTCCAAATAATCAAAATTGCTAGAACGTAAATCTGCTTTTACATCTTTAAAGTTTCTGTTTGCATCGTAATCTTTAATATCCCTCCCAACACTACATGCGCGTCTGAAATTCATAGCTCTACTATCTGCGTTATCAGTCTTAGATTTAATATCATTAAAGCCTCTTAGCTCTAAATCCTCACGCGGAGAATCACGTAAACAGCGACCAACACTTGAGGCACGTTGTCTTCGAGCATCAAATGACATGTCACGTGATGGTGATTTACTTGCTTGAAATGTCCTATTAAAACTTGTATCAATGTTGAAAGAGCGACCACTGTGCGATTGTACACTTATAGGCTTTTCAATTGAACCTTCTCTAGTAGACCTTGACTTTGAATTTTCTCCACGTGGTGAATAATTATCATCTGAGGGGTTCATTCGCCCTATACTTCTTGCACGATAATTTCTCTGGCTTCTAGGATCCTCAAAGGTCTTTGATTTTTCATTCCGGTATCTATAATCATTATTGAAATACTCGCCGTGGTAACCTTGATCATTATCGTAATCTCTGGATAAAGAATGTCCCATACCTGATTCTCGACGTGACATACGGTCTCTATCGTTGCGACCACTTTGATCGTAGGAGTTGTCTTGATATCTTCTATATTTATCATTATTGTTGGACATACTACGATTATCCTTAAAGTAACGATTTCTCTCCTCATTACGATTCTGATACTTATCATAATTTGAACTTCGATTCAATCTTGGATCCTGCGATTTATTGTATTTGTTAGTGGATGTATTATGATAGTCGTCTCTTCCAAATGCATTTGTTGGTGTCATGATTGAATCAGATCGACCAAACGGGTGACTAGGTGTCATTGGGCACTCCGACCGACCAAATGGATGACTCGGCGTCATTGGGCATTCCGACCGACCAAATGAATGGTTAGGTGTCATTGGGCAGTCTGATCTACCGAAAGGATGGACTGGTGTCATGGGAGTTTCCATTCTACCAAACGATGGAATCGGCGTTGAAGGGCAATCCATACGGATTTGCGGACTGTCCATGCCCCTTTTATATCTATCATTTCTATGTCTCTGATAATCCAAGTCTTTCTGCACAGACGGATTTCGACAGTTTCGGTCTTCCCAATTAGGATTGTCATTAGCATCCCAACGAGACTTATTGTGGGAATCTTTCTCCAAATACTCCTGTTGTTCAAATGTAGGAAACATTGGAGCATAGACATGTTTCTGGTTGGTATAATCGTCGTTGTCAAAATTTTGACATGGAGTCATTTCGTAAGATCTAGCGTTCGGTGTCATAATTGGCGTCATCATTGGATTTTGGGTCATCATTGCATTGAGAACCGGAACCATCACAGGATTCCTACTAGGTGTCATACTGGGATTTATATTTGGCGTTAGAATTGGAGTCATAATGTCTCCAATGTTTGAGGCCATACTTGCATTCAATTGTAAAGGATTTAGAATGGGCGTCATAATTGGATTTATACTTGATGGTATATTAGGACATATATTTGGGTTCCCACTTGGGCCTATTTGCAGCGACATTAGTGGAGGAATATTTGAAGTGATATTCGGTGACTTATCGGGAGTTATATTCGGGTAATTTACTCCGGATCTAGGTAGGCGATCAAAGTTTGTCAAGTAGGAATTAGTGCTTTCGTTCGGAACAGACTGAGCGGCTTCCGTCCTTACGCGGTCCGCAATAGACTTTCTAACGCTTTCATTCGACTGGCTTTTTTCACTTCTTAATTGTTCCATTATATTTTCGCTTGTTATTAACGGAGATGTCATATTTTTTCTTCCACCAAAAGGAACAGGTGATCCGACAGACATTAGTGTCCTCATATCTACATCTACTTTTGAATTAACGACCACATTCTTCACAGGGTCACTTGGAATGATAACAGGTGGTTTTATGCCTGTATCAGCGAAGTCTTCATGATCTGGTGATTTTGGGGCTAAATTACCGTAAATGTCACCTACGGACATGCCCGATTTATCTTCATCATCGGTATCGTCATGTGATAATGTACTCGGGAGATTAAATCGTTCACATTCTTTTTCAGTAAGTTTCAGGCTTTGCTTTTTTGAGCTATCATCCTTCGATGTTCTCCGATATGTCTCTGCAAATAATGGTTGTTTTACTGATGGACTGGACTTTTGTTTGTAATTTTCGATCGAAATACGTTTCTTAGAAACTATTGCCTGCGCACTAGAAACTTTACTTATTTTTGGTTGATGCATAGCTGGAGTTATTGGATCAGAGATTGACACTGGTACAGTTTCACCCAAAATTTCTTTCTTCAAGGCTTGTAAAATGTCTATTTCCGATACTTCCGGTTTTTTTGTCCGTTTTTGAACATTTGAATCAATAGTTCGAATACTTTTTGCCATTTCAATTATTTTTGATACGTTATCGTTTTTTGTTTCATTTTCATTCGATTTATTAAGATTATCCTTAACAGTTGAGTCATCGGGCTTACCCTTTTCTACTGTCAAGGGTTGGTAAAAGTTTGGTTTAAACGTTTCATTATTAGGTGTTGCTTTTTCTTGTGTTGGATCATGCTCTTTTTCATTTACATTCTTATTACTTTCAATTTTACTTTTAATTGTGCTGGTAGGTTCTTGTTTTTCTTGTTTATCCTCAGACTTAAGTGAACTTTTATCGTTACTTTCTTTTCTTGATTTATCATTGTCCAGTTTTTCAGTAGGTTTTTCTGAAATACTCTTATCTAACGCTTTTTCTGGAGGATCGCCACTCTCATTCAAAGACTTTTCATCCGTAAAAGCTTCAAACTCTGTTATATCGAAGGTATCATTTGGGTTCTGTTCATTAACTTTGTTGTCTTTTTCTTTATCCGAATTTATAACAAGACAAATTTGTATTTTTCTTGGCTGTTGGTTATCACTGGATTGTTTGCTGCTATTTGTATTCTCCTCCTCTTTATTCACTACCACAAGGCTGCCGTAGATGTTTTCTATAGCTTCACTCTCACTGTCAGATATTTCCCCTTCTTCTACTTCTACGTTTTTCTTTGGAGTTTTTAAGTTTGATCGTTTTTCTTTATTTTTGTAAGATTTAAGAATTAAATCAGATATATCATCTTTTGCCCCAGTCTGCTTTAATTCCCCGAGAATTTGTGATCGCAATCCACGTAAAGTGTCTATGTCAACATCACTGTCACTACAATGAATGATCCTAGATAGTATATCTTTGGTGTTCAATGAATGTAAGCTTTCTTGTGGGACTTTCAATGTAATATTTAGATTGTCTTCAGATTGTTGGCCAGATTTAGATCGGCGTTTGGTAGACTTTTTTCTCTCCTTTTTATATGATGGTGATAAATGTCTTCGTGGGGACCTTCTAGGTGACCGTCGACTAAAAAGTGGCTTATCGTTATTGCTGTCTGGTTTTCCAGACCATTCCTTCTTCTTTGGTTCTGGAGACAACAATACTCGCGTATAATGACGTTTGCTCATAGATAAATTTTCATCACTGGACCTGCTCGTTGATTCGTGAGGTGGGGAAAGAGATGCTTTGTTTGGCCTTCTTTGGAACAATGCAGGCTCTTTGCTTCCAGGTGTACAAACGACTTCTGTGTTGGTCGCTCTTGCTATTTCTGGCAACGTTTCCGGAACTTCATCATGAAGTTTTGAAGAAACGGATTTTAATTTGCTTCTTACAACACTTAAATCACTCTGTTCATTTTGTATTTGTTCAGTGGTATCTTTTTTAATATCTAACGAGGCGTCCCGCTAAAAATGAAAAGAATACATATTAAAAATATTATTTGGCGAAAAATCATGTAATTTCAAGCAGTCTGTGGCATCTGTTATGTTATTATTTGTACATCAACTCAAAAAGTTCTGCCAGTTGTTGTTGTAAGAAAATTCGTTAAACCTTTCTGATAAATAGAAAACGGACCGTTAATAGATCATAAGTAAGCCACGAACTAAGAATCTAGACTCCCTGCATTAAGCAGATCAGTTCAAGCTATAAAGAATTGATTATAATCATTGTAATAATATGAAAATACCTGTTCAACTTTCGCGTACAAATTAACCAGAACCGTCTCGCATTTAAGCAAATTCTCCATTTTCATCCTAAAAAAAAATCCATGTATGTCATATTCTTATGTTACAACAAATTTATTATATATGCACCACATTGACAATCGTCAAGGTTGGTAACATACTAATCCCGTGTTTCTTTACCCCAGCCTTTTCTCTAGAACACATTTAAAAATTATGTAGCCTACGGAAATTCAAATCATGTTATCCAATTCAAATGATACGACACTATCTATGGTGCAATCTGCCAAACCGTTTGGGCTGTATCTCGTGCCAATGAAAAATACATACATACAAACGTACAAACGCTCAAAAAACGTTACTTACCATCCCTTAATCGCAATCGCATAAACATATGACAAAAACGCACCTTTTTTTCTTATCCTGAAGTAAATCCCTCAGCGACCGTATTTTGTCGAGTTGGGCTTTCCGAGGGTTGTTCCCTCCATTATTTGTATTTTCCAGTCTTTTTATCATACTCTCCAAAAATGGTATGTACTTCTTCATCTCCTCGAACTTTTGATCGTACTCCGAATCCATTTTGCTGGCTGAAATCAATGTTCTATAAAAAAAATTATACTTCTTAACAATACTTGTATCTAGAGCATCTGATGTGAACAATACGTATTATGAAGAATAAAGTTTGTGACTATTGTTTTCAACCGATTGAAGTAGCAAACGAGCCTGCAGTTCATCTGATGGTAAGTGGTAATTGGTAGTGGTGATGGTAGTGAGTTGTATCTGAAGATAATCACAGATACGGTGCTACTCCCGATTCCCGAGAAGCTCATCCATATAAAAGTGAACCGGCAACCACACCCTACCACCGAAAAGCAGGAACTGCTTCCCGCTAGAAATAAGTGTGGTGGCTGTTCTCGGCGCCGCTAAGAGGACTTCGAGATCTCCAACGCAACGCAACGGAACGCAACCAGAGTCCTCTGACCGCATTGCCCCATCGAGTTCCACCCAAATTAGCGTCTGAGCCCAGCGCACCGTCTGGTCTTTACAACGATATACAACCTGTCGCCTGGATAAACGGTGCGGAGCTCAAATTCTTACCACCCGCAACCCCGGAAGCCCCCTTTTAGTCACTTAGTTCATAGGAGTAGATCCATAATAAAATTACACCGTCAGATACAAAAAAACTTTTGCCAAACATTCTAGTGTTCGAAATAATACGGTTTCGAAATGGATACGTACGAAATGGATGGATGGATGGGATGGATACATGGAGGGATGTTTAAGGGTCCGAATCTCTTAATCAGAGACAAGAAAAACCTTTAAACAGGACACATTTCTTTTTTTTTGTTCGTCAAATGTCGGAGTTACATTTATCCTAACACATAACGAGAACTATTGAGCCACCCGTCCCTCCTGGGTCTTTTGTAAAGTATAGCTATACGCACGGATTATTAAGATCAGAAAAAAAACGAATGAATGTAAAATATACTTATTGGAACACTTATCGTTCCACAATTGATAGTTCTTGCCTTACAGCAGCAAGACTGTTTTTGTATTAGTTTTAAAGCATGTTACATATGAAGCGATCCAACTGTCCTTTAGAATAGAAACACATCTGCGATCGACTTCAAAAAATTCAGATATATGCACCTACTAGTGATGTAACGAAAATTTGAATGTTTTTATATATACACATTTGCAGTTGCAAGAATCTTTTGCGAATATAGAATTGCAGTTTAACGACTAAATAAAGGAGAAGGTCGCCAAATCTGTAAGTCAAACTGCAATTTGACGACTAAAAAAGGTCGCTCCTAATTCTAAATTAAAAAAAAACAATATTCGGTAATGTCGATCTGGGAATTCGTATTCGCGAAAGTTTAAATAATAACATGCATTACATCACTAGCACCTCCTCCTATCCCGTTTGAATTTAATAATTCTTCCATGAGTGGCGTACTCGTCTAATGTTAACATCATATCTCAAGAATAAGCAATGATAAGTTAATACATAATATACGTGTATACTAGGTATATAATAAGCACTACATTTCCTAATGCGATATATTTTCTTATCACTAATTTATCTATGACTAATTAACGGTAAGATAAAAGTGTACTTCTTAGATAGGCAACTAAAATAAAACAATTCCAAAATAAAAATGAAATATATGAAACCACGAATGCATTCAGCAAACAACTCAGTAAATGATAAGACGTCAAAGAGACAAAACAAATTTTCATTTATGACTTGACATTCAAATTGAAAAGCTGACTTCGAATAACCCAGTTCACTAAAAAGGTTCTTTGGCAAGCTACATTCGTCGAATAACGCACGGACTTAAATCTACAAGATGAACTAAATGTTTATTTACCACTATTGGCTTCGTCAATAACAAAGGAGTATTTGCAAAATGATAAGTCAAAGTACTAACGCATTTGTTTATAAATAACATTGTGCTTATATACTATCATTGTCAGAGAGCAACTCCGGCGAGAAAATCCCAAGCTATAAATAATATGCGTTCTAAAGACCGACACACATCGACATCCCCACCCGTCGCAACGCCAATATTTGCATCATGGCACTTCTAATGAATCACCTGAGAGTCACGAAACATAATGTGAAAAGAGAAGACAAACCGACACTCACGAAACATATGTTGCTTTCGTGGTGTTATGAGAATGGACACATACATTAATTTCTGATTCTCAATGCTGACGGTTGCACCCAGTGGCATGGGTTCGTCACCTGGAGCGGAAGGGGAATTTACCGCACACCAAGGAATCAACTTTCTGTCGGCAAAAAAGGTCGCAGCACTACCTACTTCTGACTTTCTGCAAATGGACGACAAAAAAAGATCGCCAAATCTAAATACTCCACCACCCCTCTAAATATGACGCTCGGGGAGGAAATTAAATTTCCTAACCAAAAACACGATTATATCATGCAAAACAAAGTTAGCCGTCCACAGGACGTGCCACACGCCAATCGAGAAAGTTCGGGTAACCAATGAATGCTCTCTGCAGTAGCAACGCTCAACACTCAGCGGCACGTTACATTCCGGAACCTTGCCGCAACGCTTTGTGTGTACCGACCCTAAGAGCGTACACATGGCGCCGCAGCGACAACTTCGCCTCTGCGATGTCGCTTGCGTAGCACACAGGTATAGGTTTTCCTACAGTTATATGGTCCCCTACAATGGCTCCGCAGCGGCGGAAGGGAGACATGATTGCCGTGGCGGTACATATACTATATAGGCCATAGTTACATTTTGCAGTAAAACGCGGCAACCAAGTGTGATCACGCTAAAGGTTGATCAAAGTAAAGCAGTAAAGTAAAAAAAAAAACAATGTATAAACACAGAGTTCGCACTTAGTAGTTGTAACACAGAGAGCTCTACAGAGTTGTAACATATCCATATTTAAATAAACATTATTTGGTTTATTTAAATATTGTTCGCAGGTACATACTTAACACACATTTAGGTAATAAAAGTGACAAATTTGCCAATTAAAAATACCAATTGAAGTATCAAGGTCGAATTAGAAATAGACCACAAAATGTAGAATGTAATGAAACCTACTACAAAAGTTTCGAACAAACAAACGTCCGTGCTAATCTTCTAACCGAAAGGTATATTTTTCCGATACTAATAATGCAAGGGATACCACGGGATGGTCCAATACTTTAAAACCTGTACTTAATATAAAGACGTAAAAAGTTGTCAAAAAAATCGAAACCGAAAATGTGAAATACGTTCATTTCACATTTGCAGCTTTTGCTAAAAACTGGGCTAAAATAAAAACATATTTAGTCACTTTATTGTTATTTAAATCATAATTGCTCTGCGACAATTCAGCTGGGCAGGACACATGGCGAAGGACAAATGCACAGGCAATGAAATAAAATCATACACACACATCGCTGGAAACAAAACGCGCAATAACAGACATATGGCTTAATGACATCAAAACGAAACGAAGAAGGGCAATGATCATAGAAGAATCAAATGTAAAGATAATATTGATATAGAATTGCATGTAAATTTGGTAAATAGTAATTTTAATGTAATGTAGGAGGGTGCGGCAAGGGGGATGACACATTTTAACGACAGTGACAAAATAACTAGCTTAGAAATGATACCGAAGTCCTCCTGTATATGATAGAAACACAAGTTCACAACAGACATAAAACGGATATCTAAAGCGATTTTCACCCGCGGCCGCCGCGATTGCGGGCCCGCAGCTTCTGTAGGTTGCAAATATAAATGTAAAAAATGAAAGCAAATCTCACGACGCGTTTTTCGCCCGCGATGCGCGCGGTTGTTTGCGGGTCCCGATGCACCAGGGGGCACCCAGTAGAACCGCGCGGGCCGCGGTCACCCGCAGCCGCGGCGGTTTGCGCCCGCGCGCTCTGCGATCAGTTGGCGGGCGAGTGCAGCGGTCAGGACTCAGGACCTCAACTGATGGTAAACCGCGCGTCTTGCGTTTTTAGCCTGCCACGTTTGCGGTCGATAATCGCAACCGCGACGGTAGCGAAACCGCGTAAATAACCGGTCTCGTGAGTTTATAAGTAAAACCGCAGTTCCACTACCGCGGCGGGCACGGGACAAAAACGCTCCGTGAGTCCTTAGCCTTAAACTGTTGAAATTTTAGAAAATATAAACTCCAAATAAAACAAGGAATGAAAAATATTACTATGCTGAAAATATTTTTCGGGAAAAATTAAGTCGTTAAATTGGACAACTAAAAGATTGTTTCTTGCAAAATGAAGCTTTATTAGCTTTTATGAAGCCTTCTACATCGAAATAACTTCAGTTAGCGATTTTTTAATTGTGTAATCTTTTTTTTTTTTGTTATCGAGGGGGAAACCTTCAAAAGGTACCTACCTTGCCACATACGTTGCGTGGCAAGGTACCTAAGGTACGTTGCCACCTAGTAAAACGACTACGGCAAATTCGTCTTACCCGGCGAACCTTATCACTCATTGCCCGTCCTACGTACGTGTATAACTGATCATATTTTAACAACACAAAACGCCCCAAAGATATAACATTGTTAACATTAACGAAACATCATTGTAATTAAAACAAAGAAACCAATAAATACTCTGTTGCTTCAAAAATCAACTCTATGAAACCAAACAATACAATTTTGCAAAAACAAAAATAACATTTTGCCATTCCCGACAAGGAGATTATAAGACAATAAAAAAATGGCGGTGCCGATAAAAGCCGATATAACGTCGAAAAAGGAACAAATAGCTATTTGTCTTCTTCCAGGTAAACTCCGAATTATCCAAAACGTGGTTGACTTTACCAGCCTACCTGGTGTGACCGTATTTCAAAAAAATATTAGCGTAGGTACCGACCTAATAATATATTTAAAAAAGGTTTTAAGTTATGATTGTACGACAGTACAATACATTTATTAATAAAATGCCAGGAAAATGTTTATAATTACATAATACCTAACTTCGATTGTCGTCAACCTATGATTTTCCCACTGCTGGGCACGGGCTTCTTTCAGAATCAGAGAGTTTTAGGCCATAGTCCACCACGCTCGCCAAGTGCGAATTGGTAGACATAACTTCGATTATTACATAAAAAGAGCGTTATTCTGCTACTTAATTGAAGCAAAACAAATACCAAATACATTAACCATAAAAATCCACGATCGCACAACTATCACAAACCATTACTATCCCACAGCTGAACATGGGTTTACTGTCATATTAAGGATTTAGGTCATAACATACCACGCTGTCCAACTACTAGTGATGTACCGATTGTCATTTGACTTTCACGAATGAGATTATTTTAAGTGAACATTTTATTTTGTTTATTTATTTATAACTTTTTTTACACAAAAAATACATTAAAACAGACATAATAAAAGTACAGTACATTTTTTTTCAGTTCTTGGTACAGGGTGTCGGAAGATATAAATTTGGCGACGTTTTTTTTAAGTCGACATACTGCAGTTCGATTTCAATTTGGATAGAATTAGCGACCTTTTTTCGCGAAGCAATGCAATTAAATATTCGCAAAACATTCACATAAATTCTTGCGAATGCGAATATTTAAAGCTTTGCGAATATTCGTTACATCACTACCAACTACCTACATACATCCTGGAGAACTTCTTGGGACTCATCGCGAGAAAATGTATGCACTTCAGGTGTATAAATTTCTTCACGTTGATTCATCTTATAATAAAAGCAAGGAATAATAACTTCTAAAACGTACAAAACTTTGAAATAATCAGAGAGGCCTGACGTACTTCCTCGGACCTCAGATTAAAAAACCTAATTGAAAAATTAGACTTACTACTAGACTATCAATAGTAATTGAATTGTATTTCTTATTTAGAAAACCTCTATTTGACCTATAGACTTCAATTAATACGTTTAATAAGCTTTTAGATATTTGATAAGTACATTAAAACATTTAGATTCATGTCTTTATTGTTTCATTCTATCGGTATATGTATATGTCGATCTTAATATCGATACATTATCTATAAGGCGATTTTTTTAATTTAAATTAGTCAAAAGTCAAGTTATTTTTTCTTTATATTTGCCACAAAAAATAAATAAACTACGTTTCTATTATTTTTAACTAGTATCTATTTTTATCATTATATAAACCTAACCGAAAACTGGTATTACCGATATTTTCGGTACATTATGAGCTTCATATATAAAAATACGAATAATGTTTTTTAAGTGTACATTAAAAAACCTTACTATTAGCAGGCGGAAACAAAAATTAAAAACATTAAGTGGTAAAATAACCACTTGAACTACCTGTACGTATTCTGTTTTCTGAATATTCCTTTGTTCCTATATAAAAAATAACATCTCTTGAATCGGAAATTATTCCACGTATCATTTTTTTTTTATTTCAGTCAATTGTTTTATTCAGTCGAGTTGGTATTTTTGTAATCATAATAATTTGACGTTTGAATTTTCACCAAATTAGTGACGTAAAAGTTTTGTAATATTGTAATCGATTCCATACTAGGTATCATTACCTATTATTATGATAAAAAAAATCTCTTTAAATTCTGATCTTTATAAAATTTAGACAATAAGACAATTGAGACGAATACCTCTTATGTAAAAGTACGTAAGATTTATTGTTAGTTGGGTTGTAGAGAAAGCCAAAGAAATACACTTACATACAAACACTGTCAAACAAATATCAATATTAAACTTATCACCGCGTGCAACCCATATAAAAATATTTTCTAATAAATGTACAGTATATACTAAAGATTAGAAGTAGTCTAATCATGAAAATTAAACAATCAAAACAATTAAACAGTAATTGTTTGATATTTTCGATTTAAAACAAAATAAGACATACCTGTACGTATTAAGATCATGAGATCGATTATTAACTGTCATAACAAAGACCAAATACACAAAGCGTTTGTCTGTCCGAACCGAACTAGGTAGAGAAACGCCACATGCATGTAAAATATACGAAAAAGTACCAAGGTAAAAGTTTGAAGAGCTAATTCTATGGCAGAAGATCGCCGCATGCGCAGCTGTCAAATAGCCACCTAATAGTATGTATATTAGTGATGTACCGAAATCGCATTCGCAAGAATTTAGCGAATATTTTACGAATACTTACTGAATTGCAATTACATTATCGTCAACCCATTATTGTCCCACTGCTGGGCACGGGTCTTCTCTCGGAATAAGAGAGTTTTAGGCTAGTACACCGCGCTGGCCAAGTGCGAATTGGTGGACTTCACACACCTCCTTTTTTTTTAAAAGAACTCTCCGGTGTGTAGGTTTCCTCACGATGTTTTCCTTCACCGAAAAGCAGTGATAATTACTGTATAATACGCACATAAATCAGTGGTGCGTGCCTGGGTTTGAACCTCGGACCTCCCGATTGAAAGGGCAAGCTTCAACCATTAGGCTATCACTGCTCATATTTTAAGAATACTGAATTGCAATAACAGCGCTTAGCAATAAAATGCCGTCAAATCTATAAAAATTAAAGTTGACCTGCAGTTCGTCGACCAAAAAAAGGTCACCGAATCTACATCCTCTAGCCCCCTACACCAAACACGGAAAAAAAACAATATTCGCATTTGCGAATGTTCAAATAATAACATTCGGTACATAACGTATGTATCTTTTGCCACCTCGATCTGCTAAAGTAACATCAGCATGTTAGAAAATCGCAAAACTGTGTTTTGTAAGTTCTAAACTAAATCTCATGATCCACGACCGCGCATATGTCCGGTTAAAAACCGCTCCGTACGTTGTTAGCTTTAAGCTACAACTAGGTACATACAAGTTGACTATTGGTCCGGTTACAAGATTATGACAAGGTCCTCCTAACAGTCACAAAACGTATGGATTCAATTTCAACTGGCGCTAAATTTCTTAGAAATAATTTTACAAAACTTTACTATCAATAAAAAACAAAATCGTCTCAAAAAAATCCAAATATCAACTGACAAATAAAGAAACCTATATTCTGAAACTGATATTTCATACCCTATATTATCAATTCTCATGTTACAAACAATCAAAGCAACAAACAAACAAAATATCCAGATGACGCTATGAAGTCAAGACATCTATCGAATACGATTTGACATTAGCGGCAAAATCGAGATGTCGATTGATTTATCCAAAGCTGGTCAACAAAATAAACACCTGGCCTTGTATCCAATTACTATTACCTATGATAAAAAAGAAAATATCCTAGCTAGTCCTTCAAACATGGTTATTCCTTTGCACATTGTTGTAGTATATTTTCTGCTGAAATGTAATCTAGTAGAATCTCGAAATGTTACAAAAACTATGAGACTTAAAACTGAATAGACACTGCATGCAATTAATGAAGTATTGTATTTATTTATTAATATATAGTTATATTAGAAGTTATATTAGAATATAGCTTTCTACACAATAGTATTTTTATTGTGCACGTGCAATGTGCGTATGTTTTTTAAACATTCGCGTACGAATTCACAAGAATTAGTGCGAATATGGAATTGCAATGCTTCGCAAAAAAGGTAGCCAAATTTATTCAAATTTAAATCGAACTATAGTCTGACGACCTAAAAATAAGGTCGTCAAATCTAGGTCCTCCGGCCACTATACAAAAAACTGAATAAAACAACATTCGGATTTGCATTCGCGAATGTCGATGAGACATTCGCAGTCGCGAATGTGCAAATAATGATATTCGTTACATCACTAGTGTCGGGAGTGCCGTGGTCACGGAATAATAGACAAACACCAAAACAATCGAAGAACGAATAGAACACAAAAGAAATCCTAAATTCGTTATTTAGAACTGACCGACCGTAGATCGAAACCGGAACCCACTGCATGTCAACCAATACGGTGACGGCTCCGCCATGCGCGTCATAGGATAAGGTGTGTTCCAGCCAGGTGTCTTATTAATTCGACCGATTTATCGTAGGCGCGCATCCATATTCAACACTATTGTTTGAGGTAGACTATCCCTCTAACTAAACACCACTAAAATGTATCTTGTTGATATTCCGAATAATAAAGCCTAACAGTCTATGAGCACACCTAATGTATTAATCTATTCATTATATATTATTATATAATATATAATGAATAGATTAATACATTATAAAACATGGTCTATTGACCATGTTTTTTTATAGACTAACACGATCAATAACAAGGAAAGGCGATCGAAATAAGGCGACAGTTTAGAAAAACAACTTCTATTTTCCATTTTGAGTAAATAATTTATAACTACATAATATTTTTTATAAATATCACAGATACATACCCCCATACACACTTATTTTAACAGAAATGACACCGCAAATATTCCGAAGCACTCAACCATTGCGTTCATAAACGAATCGTACGTATTTTAAAGGTCACGTGACTGCCACGACGCAAAATGCAAAATATTAAATTAAAACCAATTTTTTCATATGAGTAAAACACTGCTGTGTGCAAGAAAGAGGTTGTGAAGAATAATATTAACGATCACGTCTTCCCTGTTTTAAACTTCGTTAAAATGCACACAAAAGAATTGTAACCGCCATCTTTTCTTCAAATAATAGTTAACATGGAATGTAATTTCATCATTACGAAATAGAAACACTTTAGTAACGAAACACGGCAAATATATATATATACCTTGTATTTGTCTATATACGGAGCACCTTAAGCCGTACACTATTTACATTACAAGATGTTCATGGGAGGATTGAACTAACTAAACTAAAATTGCAGAATGTGGAAAAAATGGCCGCGCCAGCGCCGTGCCCGAGACGTCCTTCCCTCGTCGCTAGCGGTCGAATGAAGTGATGAACAAGATGGCGGCTGTTTGGTGCGCAATAACCCACAAAGGGAACGAAACGCGAATGATCATACGAAGTAGGAACGGAAGAATGGCCATTCAGTGTTCACAATATTTTAATAGAATATTATTAAATCGTTTAGCTCTATTTAATTATGACTGTTTCGAGGTTATTCAAGTAGGTATTTAATTATTTTCATTAAGATTTGTAATGTTTTCGTTTCAATTGAAACTAATGCAAATAAAAATATTAAAAGCATTTGAATCATTTTGCTTTTCTTTGTAAAGAATTTAATTGATAGTTATATACAAATTAATTATTGACAGCTACATGATTTTAAAACAAACAACTGCTACCTACAATATATTCTTGAACCTATGACATACCTTCTACTTCCAACCATTTTAGAGTTGAGTAATAAAACTCTCCGATCCACTTGGTTTAGGTAGCTAGCGAATTGAAAAAGTAGTAACCATTAGTACGTACATCGGTCATTAGGAGCGACTAGATCGTATTATCAGGACATTTTTACCTACCATTCTGATAGCAGATTTAGGAATATAATCGCGTGACGTCTGCTTACGAAATCTCCATTCAGGCAATTAGTATTATTTAAGAAGGCAGGTACCTAATCATAGCTCATTTTTACAATTACTTTTTGAATTGTTATGAAAAAACATAGCAAAACGGGTTATCGTCGACCCCACTCAATAATCCACGTCGTAACCGCAACACTCAACTCATTCGTACAAAGACGCCATTACGGACGCCGCGCTGATCACGCATTTACTATCGTATAGAAACTGCACTAACCTGTTTCAAAATCAAAATAATAAAGTTCAAAAGCAATATCGCTATGCTATAGTCACAGCTACGGAACACGAGGTGGTTATGTACATAGCTGGTAACGAGGAATTCTGTAGCTCTCCTTTGATATGTTTCTCACTCTCATGTCAGGCCGGGCGACGGCACTGTAGTTACCGTTCGACGAAGTGTGCACCGCGACCACTGCGGAATGTATGTAGGACTGGCGCTTGGCGTCAAATCCCCCGCCGACGCAGAAGAGCGGGAGGAAGGCCCCTCGCTTCGCCCCAGTCATTCGATCGGCGGCCGCCTTTCGAGTTGAGCGGGTTGTGTGCTCCACCAGTTATTGTTATAAACGACCGTCGTTTGCCCACGTAGTGTCTATATAATCACCACGTTAGTAGTGCGTAGACTGAACAGTCAAACAATCTCGAGCGTTTAGTGTTTTAATCTTCCTCACGTCTTTTGTTTCATAACCTTGCAAGCCAGTTACAACAGGAAATTGAACATATCTATTCAGCTAATATAACTATTGAGAGTGAAGTGGTAATACTTTGTATTTATAAATTTAACGCGTGGTTCCTCAAAAAAGACATCCTTGTTTTGTAATTATGGTCATATATTAATGATTTCATGCTATTTTTAGACTTTGTTGTAATAATGACACAACTTCAAAAATTAAAAAAGAAAACAATGACAAATAGGTGTCGAAAGCAATAAAAATGACGTTAAGTATGTGCACAGTTTTATATTGGCTTGACAATTTCTGATTTGTTTCCAAAATTCGAGGAAAATATACCTCATAGCTAAATATAATTAATTTCAAATGTTAGTTTATTGGTAGGTAGGTAACTATGTGTTTTATGTAGCTACTCGTAATTTGGGATAACTTAAACTCCAGAATTTGATTAGGTAATATGTAGAGAAGATATTTCATAATAATCGTTACAATAACGTACGTAATTCATAGCATTTCAGCTCGGTCAACATTTATTTGATGCAGACGTACTACCACCTATCTCGAATCTATTTTTATTTTTAGTATACGATAAATGTTAACATATGTACCTAATTTCTAAAGCCCCGTGGCTACTCGCGTACGAATTACAATTCATAATAGGTATCTATTACATTTCCTATTCAGTATTTAGTTTGTATCTTAGGCACGCGCTACTGATTTTGTATAAATGAGGAAGGTTCAAGACATTAATTCTTTATGGTGAACGAAAAAATCGCGAAGTAACCTAAGATTTATTTTTAAAAAGTTATATGAGGTCGACCAATTCGCACTTTCCCAGCGCAGTGGACCCAATTCCTAAAAATCTATCATTTTGAAAGAAAACTCGTGCTTAGACGTGGAACAATAATGGAAAGACTACTATTTAGTATTCACGTTTATCTGTTTAATATCAAGTGAGGATTTCAAATGTTTTACCAATCACTGTTCTTAAAAATATTTATAACAGATAAGGACTTCTAAAGACTTCTAATTCTCGCTGAATGGACCCTGACATAACAACAGTTAATGAACTTTAACAAAGTTTCTTCGGAAGCACTGTTTTTGTAACTCCCTGGAATAATTTTCATAGATTTCCCATCTATTCAACGTAAAATCGCAATAAACCGTGAAGTTAGGTAAGAAGGAGATCTTCGGAAAAGTTGAATAATCTTGAACCATGAGTAAATATTGTACACTATGTGGCATCTAAATGAAAAAAGATCATTTCGACGGACCCCTAGAACAAAATCGTAAATGAAAATTTACCAATTTACAGTATGAAGCTTAGAAGTTATATGGACATACAAACATTGATTATTTGCCCCAAGACTTATCTACGGAAAATCATTGTAATAGCTAATTAGGAACTGATTAAATAAGTACCTAATAGCTATTACAATCAACTATTACAACCAACAAAGCTTCATACTGTAAATTAGTAATTTTTCATATACGATTTTGTTCTAGGGGCCTGTCGATTAATATTAACAGCGTAAAATATCTCAGGTTTAAATCATGCCATGTGTAATCAGAATTGGAAACTCCTATAAGCGTTGGTCTGCTAAATATAAATGGAAACAAAGTATGTAGGTAACAAACGGCCATGTCGTTTAACTGTTTTTAGAAGGTCACATCGAATGGTGAGAATAGGAAGAACCTACAGTGGAAGCATTTCTGTGGTATATAAAAGTTTTATTCGGATTTTTTAAAGGTGGGGATTTATTAAAGGGACGTTACATTTATATTTGTCATTTTCTAACACGAAATCTTTACTTTAATCTGCTAGCCAGACGATAGACTACATTTTTCGGAATAATTTCAAGTATTTGTCAATTTGCTAAAATTTTAAGTTCTATCTCTCGCTTACTGAATTTTATTTGATTTAGATTAGGCCTGCCTATGTGATGTGAATCTGAACAACTTATAAATTATTCTCACTGTATAAACTACGAACGAGCTCTGATTCCTTTTTTTTTTTTTTTTTTTTTTTGTTTTCGAGGGGGAAACCTTCCAAAGGTACCCGACGCCGTGGGAGCGACGCTGGGTTATGTGGGATTTTTACCGCACTAAAACCCCCCCGGTGGCCGTCCTCGGCGCTGAAAAGGGAGGACTCCGGGATCTCGAAACGACTTCAACCGGAATCCTCCGAGCGCGCTGCCCCATCGGGCTCCTCCCAGATGGGCGGCTGGGCCCACCGCTCCGTCTAGTCTTTACGACGGTATGCGACCACACATACCGCCGTCCTTCCCGGGATTGCCTCACCGAACGGTTCGAGCTCCCACTCTAGCCGTCTGCAACCCCGGAAGCCCCTTTTAGTCGCCTCTTACGACAGGCAGGGGATACCGTAGCCCTATTCTGACCCCGAGGCTACAGGGACGGAGCTCTGATTCCTACTGTTACCAGTGGTATTGATATGATTGTCGAAAATTGAACTTTAATAATTTAATTTAATCATCACCTTCAATTAAAATGTTTCTTTCGCCCACTAATATACTGGCATAATTACTCCGTCCATATTTCACAGAAATAAAAAAAAAAATCACAACTATTCCGTGTAATGTTACTTTCTGTAAAATTGTTAATTGTGGAATGGTTTGTACCGTCACACATTTTATGAAACAGAAATTTCCACATATTTTTTTCAGCAGATACTTCATAAAGGTCAATTTCACATTTTTTGTACATATGCCAATTACTAGGTTAGTGATATGTTGTTAAGTAGTCGCTATCACCTATGTACATCTGTTATCAACGCAATATTAATATCATTAGGTATATCTATTATTTCAACTATTAATCATATACCGCCTTGAATGTTTTCTGCTTAGCCCAATGGTTGACTGGTAGAGAATGCTTCTAGCATTAAGTCCGCCTTTTGTACCATATTTAAGGTACAATAAAGTTTAAATAAATAAATATTCCAATTCTTCTTATTCTAAAATAATGCCATACTTTGTACACAGATTTTCAAGGTGGTAGAACCAGTGTAGTTCGATCGGGGAACTACCACCGCCACACCTATTTCTAGCGTGAAGCATTTCTTGCGTTTCGATAGAAGGGTGTGGTTGCCGGCACACGTTTATATGAGGCGACCATCATAGTCCTCGGGAGTAGCAACGCATCTGTGATTGATTCAAATGAAACCCATGTTCTGTATGAAGTTGATTACAGATGTTCATGGGCGGCAGTAGCCACTTACCATCAGTTGGACTGAAAGCTTGTTTGCTACCAACTACTTGAACATAGTAACCAACTTCATATAGAACATGGGTTCCATCTGAAGTCAATCGCAGATGCGTTGCTACTCCCGAGGACTAGGATGGTCGCCTCGTGTAAAGTGTGATTCACGCTAGAAATGTGGCGGTGGAACTCCTTGCTCGAACTATATTGGTAACTTTTACAACCTGGTAACAGGCATGACAGGAATGAGCATTTTACATAAAGCCGATAAGGTATCATAATCTTTAAGATATCTTAATCTATCATTCAATAATTAGGAATACAAAATACTTAAACTTAAGTAGTTACCAAGTATTATATTATAAGTACTGGTAGGTCATCTATAGAAAATGTTAATCACCAATATTTAAAATTAATGATGTTTATTGTTCATACACTTAAAGATTGCCCATTTACGAATTTGTGAAATACAGTTTTAAAACAAATACGTAAAACATTACAAGTTCATATTGTTGGTTGGTTGGTTGTTACGAAACCTGGGTCCTCGGGAGTAACCACATCTGTGATAGACTTAACAAAGAATCTGTTCTATTCGAGGTTGGTCATGCATGTCCATAAGTGTGCAATGACCACTTACCATCAGGTGGACTGCATGCACATTTGCTACTTACATATTATAAAAAACCGAAAAAAAAACCGACCACAAGTGCATTATTACCTCTGAGGCTCCTGAAATAACCTTTCTAGACCTTTAAACCAAAATACAGCAATACTTAACACTTGAACAAACACAATCTCTGTGCTCATGTTACATAACTCATTTTTTTTATCGGCCAATGTCCTATACATTGGCCGATAAAAAAAAACCCTTCACTACATAGTATAAAACAAAGTCTGTTCTCCCTGTCTGTCCCTAATTCCCTATGTATGCTTAGATCTTTGAAACTACGCTACAATTTAAATGTAGTATTTTTAATAGACGGAGTAATTCAAGTGGAAGAATGTTATGTGTAATACATGTATAATGTATTACACATAAAATTCTTCCTCAGCTGAGAAGATCAGGCTTGCCTGAGCTGAGGTCGTTTTTCGATCCGGTGGTAGAGTAAAAAAAAGATGTAGCAGACAATTTGTTAGTGCCCCTTAGACCTATGCAAAATAAAATCATTTCATTTTTTTTTTTTATTTGACTGAAGTAGCAAACGAGCATGCAGTTCACCTGATGGTAAGTGGTAACTGCCGCCCATGGACATCTGTAATCAACTTCATACAGAACATGGGTTCCGTCTGAAGTAAATCACAGATGCGTCGCTACTCCCGAGGACTATGATGGTCGCCTCATGTGAAAGTGTGCCGGCAACCACACCCTTCTATCGAAACGCAAGAACTGCTTCACGCTATAAATAGGTGTGGCGGTGGTACTTCCCCGGTCGAACTACACTGGTTCTACCACCTTTCACTGCTATTATATATAAGAATAGTCACAAAATGTGAAAAGAAGATGAGTCGACTATGAATCGAACTAAAGAAAAAGTGCTTATGATGACATACTTTTTGTTTCAACACTTATATCCAAAATAAATAAAGTCGTTTAAGATTTGTATTATACTACTATTTTACAATGTTATATAAATTAATGAAATAATAATAGTTTTAAGACAATCACCACACTACAATTTAAAAATAAACATTGATTGCACATAGTACAACGTGTGTAAGTTATCAAATGTACAGTTTATGACGGCAAAGGGCGAGCGCGGCTTGTGTCTCGGCTGATCAAAAACAATCTGTCATATTTCATTTAGACTTCGCCATTATCCGAAACTTTTATATCGGATTCGGTTATGAAACGAAATGTCTTTTTGCATAGGCCTACGGGGGCGCTTACATATTGTCAGTTACATTTTTTTGCAATATTACCGAATCGGAACACTACCTCAACCGAGAAAAGCCGGCAAGAAACTCAGAGAGTTTGTCTTTTTTCGTTGTAGGTACATCTTTTTTTCTTTGCCGCACATGGGTAATAAAAGTTAGCTCTGGTATCTTGCCTGACACTTGGCGTAATAAGAAGCATGTTTTGCAAGATCCGCTACACTTTGACATTTTATTAATTACCTATTGTTACGTTACGGATATGTTTTTATATCGAATATCCGATAGTTTCGGTTACGGATACGGAGCTCAATAACATCCCTTAAAAGTATCAGAAGAATTCTGCTCATACCAAAATCACAAAAACGTCACATTCGTCCGTTAACGCGAATATTCAAAGAAAAAAGCTGGTGTGTCATCATATCAGAGTATGTCACGTTGAGTATTTTTCTACTACACATATTGGCAAAATATAAATAATAACTTAAGAACTGTGCGAGCGTCCCAAATTTAACCCACTTCGATGTTCTTCCTGCTCTAGTTAATATTTAATTATGCGTATAATCGTGAGTTTTATGAATTCATGAAATATGATTACATTATGTGCACGGGACTTCTACCACGTATCTGCAATACACATTTTTAACCTTAAACATCCGCGCTTCTAGGGGTGTCAAAATGTTCCGCGCTTCTAGTGTAAAATGTACCTGCTTATATTTTTAAGAACCATGTGGGTTCGATCGAGGAGCGACCACCGCAAAACCTATTTATAGCGTGAATCGTTTTTTGCGTTTCTGTAGGGAGGAGCCCACTTTCATTTGAAGCGACAATCTTACTTGTTGGGAGTAACAACGCGTCTTTGATTGACTTGATAGAACCCCTGTTGTGTATAAAGTTGCTTACAGGTTTCCAATGGCGACAGTGACCAAAAATGTTACACTAATGCTATCTCCAAGATGCACTGATCAAAGACGAGATAAAGTGATAGAAAGTGAGCAATTGGGCTAGACATAAATAAGTCGCGAGTGTTATCCACTTTTTTTACATTACTATAAATATTTTCACTTCCGGAGTGCTGGTTGGTGATTTTGTTATTTTTTAGATATTTGATAAGCCAATTAAATATAAATTATATATTTATGAAAGCCTTTTTGTATTGGCCAACTAAATTATATATTATTAACAATAATTGGATTTAAATATCGTTGCGCCAACCTAAGCACTTCCTTAGTCTGTTGTTCGTTACAAATAGATATCGTACGTAGTGCCGTCTTACTATGCAGGGCATGCTGGGATTGCTGGGACCCTTGGGCTTACAAGAATTCGGGGCCCTTTTGGAATGTAAAGAAAGTACATCATCCGGAGATTCCCTCAACCATAGACAAAGTCGACATTTAATTGTGGCGGCATGACATTATATTGTTTATTTATCTCATTTTGTAAACTTTTAAATTAGGTACCGAATAAAAAATCAAATAAATAATATGAAAATAGACGTTAAGATAAGTACCTAAATGGTGTGATGGTGATCGAATCATTCAAATTATTAAATATAAATGTAGTGATTTGAATAAATCTGAAAACGTTCGTGCAACAAGAAAAGTAGTGTAAGGCGCCCGATCCCGATCATAATATTTTAATATTATATGTGGGAAAAATTGGTCCTTCGAGGCCCTCTGAGGATGGGGGCCTCGGGCACTGGTCCCGACTCCCGAGTGCTCTCATGTTAAAGACGGTATTGATCATAAGTAATCAAGTATAACTTAATAGGATATGTTTACCATAGATTAGAAATACGATACCATGATACATAGCGCTATTAATGTATAGCTATTGGTCAATGATTATAATAACATCAATTTGTATACCTAATGTATCTACTACAGCACATATAATGCTTTCTAAAACCTTGCGCGACCGTATCTTTGTATCGTTACAAAGCAGAACGCATAAGTAATGCCATCTATTGAACGAGAGCAAAACGTATGCAGATCAGTGGTTCCGATAAGCATGTTCGAATTGTTCGAGAACCGCTGAGTTGATAATTATGTATTTTGTAGGCATGTAACTGTACCAGTATCGCGTACGGCTAACGTTTAGTCGAGAGGGAAAATTAATCAATAATTTGGCGCAGTCGCAGAATGGCCGACATTGGCGTCGCCCGCTCCAAGTCATTTTTTTCATTTAGTCTTACTCACGCTATGTGTAGGACGTCTATGAAATTCTGTTTTTTTCGTATTCAAATGACACTCAACACATTAAACATGCAAATAAACTAATGTTTCAATTACTAAACCTGTTAAGCATCTCGAATTCTCGATGAGCATTTCTATTACCGTAAAAATTAAAGGTTTATAAACTAATAAGAATAACACTGCAACATCTGTTTACAACTAACATTACGGTTTCAAACAATATAAATCGAAGTCGAGAGTTCGGGAACTACTACAAAAAAATGAGGGCGCGCCTGCATGGTTTGTCGAATTAATTTTAAAATAATAAAAAATAAGTTAAACTTCGAACAACACTATTGCAGGTATACCTACATATATTGTAGGAATAGACTGATCAAGAGTTCTGACCGCCCTAATTAGGAGGACGCACCCCCACCAGTTGTGTTACGGTTAGCCTAAGTAGTATAATCGTTTTGACATTGCTTAGTACTTTTAAAATAATAACATGATTTACGCTACCGATTACTGACGTAACGAATATTCTCATTCGCACGAATTGTGCGAAAGTTTTGCGATTACTCAGTTGCAGTTTGACGGCAATAAAAGGTCGCCAAAATCTATGCAAATTGAAGTCAAACGTCAGTTTATCTACTAGCAAAAAATATGGATCTGCCATATCCTCTGGTGACTAATTGTTTTGTCTCAGTCTAGTTAAAATATGTAGGGTAGATACAATGATGCTAGATTAATAGTGCATGCGAAAACACAATATCACCGTGCCCCCTCGATCATGGCGCCGTCGGCTGCAGCCTAAGTAGCCTAAGGGTTTATCAGGCCCTACCCCGAGCCTTCACAAACGAGGCGTCCCCACGCGATACTTCGGCAAAATAATCTTTCAGATTCCGGCTAGTAAATAACTTTTCCTTGAATATTCGGATTTGGCGAGCAAAGTATATATTACGAAGATAAAGATGTCAAAGATTAGATTATCTTTACATTTTGTACAATGGGTTAGCGTTAATACATGTACTTCGTTTCGCAATAACGTATTGAAAAACTCAACTGAAAAAAATTGTTACTACTATTATTAGTAATAGTAGTAGTAACATTTTTTTACTTTTAAATCCTACTAGTATTAGTCTATTACTAGTAGGATTTAAAAGTTTTGATTGGGACAAAAATTCAGAGTTACGTCTAGCTTCAGTTAAATAACGATACTGTTAAAGTATGTTGATTTCTTCACAGGCGCTTTGTTAATTCATTATTAAATTATTAAATTATATAGAAATAAATATTTAACTTGTATGTTCGTTTCGGATGGCTCACTTCAGTCGGTCAGTATCAAAAAAACCTGTTTTTAAATTATAACTGTCAGCATTCTAAAGTTGGTCTAAATGGCGGGCCAAGACCTTAAGTTGAACTATTGTTTGTCGACGACCAAAAAAAAAAGGTCGCCAAATACACCGACCCTTTTTACTTGGTGTTGAGGACCGGGCTAAACCAACGCCTAAGCAATGACTAACGTTAAGTACTCACGGAGCGATTTTCACCCGCGGCCGCCGCGGTTGCGGGCCCGCAGCTTCTGTAGGATGCAGATATAAATGTAAAAAATTAAAGCAATACTCACGCCCGCGATGCGGCGGGCAGCACCCGCGCGCTCTGCGGTCAGTTGGCGGGCGAGTGCAGTAGACAGGACCTCAACTGATGGTAAACCGCACGTCTTGCGGTTTTCGACCGCCACGTTTGCGGTTGATAATCGTTACCGCGACGGCAGCGGAACCGCACAAATAAGCGGTCTCGTGAGTTTCGAACAGAAGCTGCGGGTCCGCAACCGCGGCGGCCGCGGGTAAAAACCGCTCCGTGAGGACGTAGCCTAATATCTTCATTTGGCCCCCAGGCCGTCGCCCCTTGGGTCAGCCGCAAGTTACACTATTCATTAGTAGAATAGTGGCTACTAATTATGATATAACGAAATATTCTTTATATCATCATTTGCATGTTTTTTTACAACATACTCGCATTCGCAAAGATTGTGCAAATATACAACTGCAGATTGCCGACCTAATCTACATTCTACTATCTACACTGCTTCCATATTTTATACCATTATTATATTAATAGTATGCGTCATCTACGCATCTACTAGATGCACCTCCCACAAAATAAACCAGGCGGCGCCCGGATAACGGAATATTCGCAATGTCGGTAAAGGATATTCTCCTTCGCGAATGTTGAAATAGTGTCACTATTAGCTACTTTGTTACGCATATTATTGAATGATTTTTGGAGTTTATTGGGGTTTACCCCCTGTGAGAATCGATTTTCATATTTATGGGCCCGGTATGAGAAAAATGTGAGTAAAATCTACTGATGAATGATCGTTACGTTTTTGGTGGGCAACTTTCTAATTTGTGAGTGTATTCAAAGGTACATAGGCCATGCTGCAAAGCGACTATACCTATATGTTATTGTGCTTGTTTATTTCTATCAGTGTCGACGTACTTGTATTGCTGTTTTTGTTATAAATATCTATAATTAATATTGTTATTGTGATTTTTTTTTCATCAATTTGTTAATTTACCCTTCCATATGGTATCAATATTTTTTCAGTTAAATAAACTCTGCGTTTAGACAATCGGACTTAAGGAGTAAACTCCAGTCGTGCGTCGGCGCTGACACACACACTCTTTTTTTTAAAATAAGAGCAAGAATTTCCTAAACATATGTACACATTCAAATAGAGTGTAACAAATTTCACAACTCCATTCCAAAACACGTTGAAACACCAATAACCGCAATAAAACACAATAAACTTTCAAATTTCTCTTTAATCAATAATTTAAAGCTTACAGGAGACATATCTTGTTAACGTAAGCGCATCTCGAGTTCTGCGGCCCACCGAAACGAAAACCTAAACGCATCCGATAAACATATATTCGCATCTATTACCGCTACTTGTCAACGAGACGCATCTAATGCGCTCGCCTGGCAGTCGCAAAGGAAAAAACATCAAAACACGTGTCAAAAACACGACACTGTCACACACATGCAACCGACACATACGTCAGACACACACCCATGCACACAGTCAACCGCGCTTCGCTGTTCCTGTAACTTTAACGTGTCATTTTTCGGTTCACAAAAAGGACAATGGACGGTACGGCTGAGCATTCTCTCTGATTAATGCACGTTTTAAAGGAATTTTATGTAAGCTGTATGGATTATTAGGTTTGGATTTCAAGTACGCGTCAAGTATTCGCTTTATATACTCATAGCCTCACACTGGTTATTCATCTCAAGTAACAAAGTTATTGTTTGAAGACAAGGGCGTTAAAATTACTTATCGCGTACTTTAACAATGGATGCAATATGAGAAAACCTAGTATTGTTTTACCTACATTGTGACATAATTGAAAGCCCATCTCAACATTGGAAATTACTGCTTTAGCGGTCTATTTCCATGATTCAAACGTGTTTAGATCTTTTTCTGTCAACCTAAATGACCCAATAAAAGGCTTAGTGGACCATTATTTTATTCAAAAGAAAACTCAGTTCTAAACGCAGCACAGTCAGTAGAAAACAACAGCCGACCGACCATCAAAAATCAAAATCGAAACGAAACTGAATAGGATAATGAGTCGAGATTGCGTTAGACACAGCGGTTGGACGGTACGAGAACTACGCTATTGTCCGAATGGGTGTACACAAATAGAGTAAACAATAATAATTGACACATAATGTTCCTATTCACATCTCGAGCTCGGCGTCGAAAAAAACAAATTAGAAAAAATAAGAAAAAACAATCGGTTAATACGAAAAGCCGGGGATATAGTGTTACAAAAGGGGGGGCGGGAGGGGGAGATTCCACTCCACTCGTATTCAAAATTAAATTCACAAATCCATCGTTACATCTCGATAGCACTGCAAGACGCGTACGCAAAACGAACGCATCAATGTATAACAAAAGTTTGTTTGCGTGAACGTGTAACAAAAATGCATACAAACACAACCGTAGACACGTGTGTGTATATACATAGTATAATACTTCGGGCAAGTTCAAAGGATCGTGCGTTAAGTTTTAAGATTACACAACCTTCATGAATAGAAATACTCTTAAATTTGTATGTTTCTTATAGACCTAGATGTGAGGGTTAAATGTTCCGATCCTGGAATCATAGGCGTAGTCAATAGTTATTTTGGGGTGTAAGTAGGACGAAAATCAGCTCAAAATATTCAGTAAACAGTATTTTTTTGTTTTATCTAATTGTAGTAGCAGTTCCATCTGAAGTCAATCACAGATGCGTTGCTTCGTAGGACTAAGATTGTCGCCTCACATGAAATTGGCAACAGAACCCTTCACATTTCTATCGTGAAGGGTGCTGTTGCCAATTTCATGTAATTCTGAAACATTTATTTATCTTGTAAGACACGAGTCCCCGGATTAGGAAATACGAGGAGGAAGGAAACCACAGTACACTGGTGTTTATGGGCATTGAAGTTAGGCTTATGTGGCAGACCACCATTAACGGCGCGAAGTACAGAATAATATTTAGTTTTATATGTACCTATTAAAAGTACAATTTCACCCCAATCGATAAATCAACGCTTGATCAATTAAACTCGCCCTCACAAAGAATCATCATACATCATCACAACTCACATTTTTTTTGAAGAAAGAAAGAAAAATTAAAGATAAGAAACGATAAGATTTTTCTTACTTTCCCTTCTAAGGCCGACCACATACGTATCTGCATTATTAAGCATATGACATCGCGAAAAAAATGACTCTATAAAATTCGTTCTAAAGAAAAAAACATACTCAAAATTTACTCAGTCAAATTAATCTTATGTAAAGTAATGGTAACAAAATTCACAGAGAGTGGTACTATTAAAAATAATTGTCTTTTTCGCCTTTTAAATTTTTGGTTTCCTATCAAAGAAACAATACGCATGCTTTTTAAATGCAGCTACGCAGTTTCCCGTCGCAATTTACTCATTCACTTAGGCTATGCACACACGGGCGGTTTATAACCGGCGCGGTAAAATTGCCGCTACTTTAATCGCTTAAATATGCTGATTGTGTATTTCTGTTCAAAGCATATGCAGAATTGTACAGAATTAAAATTGCACAAAGTGAATTGTCTCCAAAAACATGATGCGTACTTAAAAAAATACGTATTATGAAGTTAGTTAAAATGACAATAACATAGTGTATAATAACTTACTAACATTATTTGGACTTCGTCTGATGTAAATAAACGAATAAATAAAAATAAAAATATTTCTATAGTATGTGAGACTACTTTGTGCACTTTTCATAAATGGTGCTTTTTGAAAGTTTTTTTCATAAATTAATGAATACGGCTTAAACAAATCGGGACTCTAATTTACAAATCGTAAAAATACCGACGTCATTTATATTACAACGAGGCAGTTATTAAACTGCCGGCAAACCGCCCGTGTGGTGCCACCTCACGCCATTTATATTACATATTTATCAAGTTACTTTCTGTTTAGGCAAGGAGCTGTCGCAGGGTTGAAATCAAATTGAAGCGCCAAAGATTACGACTACAATTTCAAAATGTCCATAAATGTGAGCAAGACGCAGCGTTAATATTAATAGAAACACATCTCACGACACTATCATCTCGTGGGTAAGCCCAACAGCGGGAATAATAATGTTACTTTCACAAAAAACTGTAAAATATATTCTTCAAAAAACACGACTGTTTCACACACTGGCAATAGTCACTGCTGGGCGTTCACTCACTAACCGGGACAACATGGGCCACGCTGGCCCAAACTGCAACTTGCCCACATCCAGTCAAACCTACACGTGCTTTATACAATGCGGTAATTTCAATTAGTGAACTGAATACACCAAACATACCCCACGACAGCTGTCCGGCCCTAGGTACCAAGTATTTACAATATAACTATCCTCCTCTAAATCATAGAAACAGACAGGGACAAACACTTATGTAGTTGACAAATTCGATGCCCTTCACTGGTTGAGTAACCATCGTTCGTATTTCAGTCCAAATCAATTTATTTCCACTCTTACCGCTTAAGGAGATACTGAATGTGACTCCGTACATTCTTTTTATAGATATTTTTAAACGAATTAAAGTTTATATCAAACTGAACCAGCAGCAATTGTGCGCTAATATAATTTCTAAAATGTGTTGTTTTAACCAACATAGTTCTAAATTAACCTGATAGTCATGTTCATATTAACCACCAAAAACTAAAAATGTTTATGCGTTTAAAAACATGTAATTTCGCAAATTAAGCAATCGAGAAAATTGCCAGTTAATAAATTTAACTAACGAGTTGTTTAATCGAAGCAATTAAAATCGATAAAGGAATAACGAACTAGTACAGAAATAAAGCTAACGCTAGTAAATTTACGTTAGAAATTGATATATCTATTTACCGATAAGGCATGAGAAATTTTATTTTATTCAATTAATTTACTGATACGAAAAATTCTATTTTTTTTAACGACACAACCATTTCCGATATAAGGACAAGACTGGTAATTTGGTAATTACATAAGTCTTCGTTTTAACATTGAACGAAACCAAACGGACAAAACAAGCGGTCACATTTCATTGTTAATTTACATCCGAAGTTCAATCTTAAGAACTACATTATATCTAAGACAATATAATGTACACGTTGCCTTATAAACGGGTGCGGTTATAGACGAGCCGACACTGCAACGAATCGACGTTTATAAACGCACCCGACGACGTAATACTCTCATACTCAATCGTTGACACATACAATACATATATGATACGACTAAGTTCGAAAAAAAAAATAGTGCCTCGTTAATATACATTTAATCGAACCCATTCAGCTCGGGGGGGAAGGGAAACGCGTACAACAACACATACAATTTGATTCTATTAACAATCGTGTATATCGAAAAGTTGATTCACAGTTCGTTCATCCGCTCACCAGCCACGCACGCATTCACACAGCAAGTATAATCGCATCTTTGTATAATCGCACAAAATATATCGCTTCCTGTTTCGCTCTCTCCCGTTTCCAGTCACATATATCCGTCCCGGTCCCCCTTGCACGCGCGCTGCGTATCTCTCGTTTCCCGCCAAATCCGCGTTCGATTCGCCCCACGCGCGTCTCTCCGTCTCGCTCTCCCGTCACACCGGCCACGTGTTTCCGTCCCGCTCCCCCCCGCCGCGCGTCGGCCGAGCCCGTCGGTCGGCGGCCGCGCGCTCAGTTGCGCACGGGCGGCGCCGGCGAGTGGTGGTGCCGCTCGAGGTCCTCCAGCGAGAGCGCGTTGGGCACGTGCACGGAGGGCAGCTTGCCGGCGGACGCGCGCGCCAGCAGCTCAGGGGAGAACCACCGCGCTAATTGGTTGTCGCCGCCGCCGGCTCCGTTGCCACCCATTTCTGTGGGAGAATCGTTTTTAATGTTAGAGCTGTTACAGACTACCGTTTTTTATGCGCGTATAAGTCTTTGGAAGCACATGTAGACGCGCCTTTCGGTACACGCGCAACAAGCGTTGACGCGCTTCTAAACTCGTATAAGCCAGAGTCACGCAAATAACAATTGATCCTTCGTCAGAATCCATGTTGATACTGTCAAGACGCAACTACCGGTTCAAGCGAACATGCCGAAATATGCCAATACGCGAGTTCGGTTTTCGAAGAGCATATTGTAGCGCGCGTATGCTGAAACGATCGTTTGCGTGCAGAAAAATATACTAGTCTGTATTCTAGTAACACACACGCTTTCTACACTCATAGCCCTACACTAGGATGTTCTCCTGTGTCGTGAGTACCATGGACACACACAAGACGAATACACAAACACCCAGACCCAGAACATGAATCTAAACTCATCATTCAGATACCTGTCTGGCCGGGAATCGAATCCGGGACCCATTGCGCGTCAGACCGTTACAGTAACCGCTCCGCCACGCGGGTCGTCGGATTCGATTTAATTGTAACATCCTTATAAATAAAGTAAAATTCAAACGTAACCAAGTTTCAATGTTACAAAATAACCAGTCACCATTAATATTCCTCTGATGGGACTGCACCAGCAGTTGGTGCAGCGTGGTGCCGCCGGGCATGCCGCGCGCCATGCTGCCCATGCTGCTCATGCTGCTCATGTTGTTCATGTTCATGTTGTTGTACTGCAACAATCATAATTATATTAATACTTTTTGAAGTGAAACTTCTTTATCGGGGTTGGAAAAAAATTTAGTGTAACATTTTTTCGTTACGCGCCATCTTTTTCCGTTACGCGCCATCTTTTTCTTATCCCTACCACGCGTGATATTAGATAGATTATTATAGATTAGATTATTAGATAAAGTTTAATAAAAGCCTTATATTAAACTTTATCTAATTTAACTTTATTTAACCAATTTCTGTAAAGTTGCATATAGTAAATTATTTTTTGAAAAATAACGTCATAAAGAAGTTTCACTTCTTACGAGTGTACGCTAGTACACGCACACATTTTTTATTTCAGACAGGTGTCCATAAAATTTGTTAGTAACAAAAATATTCTATGGTAGTTGATGCTAAATACTAATACATTATTAAAACAAAATAAAATCTAATCAAATATTACATCACATTTTTTTTTTTATAAATTTGAAGTAGGAAACGAGCATGCAGTGCATCTGATGTTACGTGGTCACTGCAGTCCATGGACATCTGTAAGCAACTTCATATAGAACATTGGTTCTATCTAAAGTCAATCGCAGATGCGTTGCTACTGCCGAGGACCCTCAGGTTGGCGAGGTTGCCTCATATAAAAGTGTGCCGGCAACCACGCCCTTCCATCGAAACGCAAAAAATGTTTCACGCTTGAAATAGGTGTGGCGGTGGTACTTCCCCGGTCGAACTACACTGGTTCTACCACCTAATAAATCATGATTTGAGAACTTTTTTGGTGAAAAAAGCGGAACTTCATCAAAAATGGGGCAGCAGTCCTTACGCTACAAAGGGCTCTGCGCCTCTTCTTGGTGTAGGAGGGCCGGAGGATTCGGTGACCCTTTTTTTTTTTGACAAACTGCATGCAGTTACAATTTGTATAAGTTTTGGAACCCTTTTTTTAGTCGACAAACTTATAAGTTATATTTGCAATTGGCATTTTTTTGCAAAAGTCCGGTCCTTCTTGAAAAGCGGGACTGAGCCTGTCCAGCGCTGGACATTTAATATTGATCAAAAATAGAAACGTCTCGCCAAAATCGCACGTCTGGCAACCCTGGCCGGCAACCACCCTTCCACCGAAACGCGTCACGTCACGTCACAGCGTCACGCTAGAAATAATGGCAGCCACACACGATACAGTATACTTGCGCAAGTCTGGATTTGCTCAAGTATACTGTATCGTGTGTTGGAAGATAATTGCGCAAGTTGTTCCCTTGCACAAGTTCTTTAAAAAGTTCCAAATTTCAATTCTCAACTTGTGCAAATTTGCATTTGCGCAAGTTTACATAAACGTGTGTGGGAGCGCGCGCAAGTTTCAGTACTGTCTTTGGGTACAAATTTCAATTCATTCAACATACTGATGTACGAATAATGCTTTCTTTTTCTTAACCAGTCTTTAGTCCATATTGTTCGATTTCTCTTGTGAGTTTTCAGTTTTTTCGTAGCTAAAATAAAGTCAACTAATGCCACTGCATCATCCATACCACAAAATAACACAACCAGGTAGCTCACTTTCAAAAAATGTTATTGTTTTAATTGGAGCAGATACGCACGCTTGTACGTATATCAGTGAAATGATATTTGTGCAAGCATGCTTGAGTCGTTTATGGTCGTCATCGAAATACGAGAATTTGTACAAGTCCAAGCTTGCGCAAGTATACTGTATCGTGTGTGGCTGCCATAAGAGTGGCGATGGTACCTCCCTGAACAAACCATTTTCGTTCACTTAGCAAAATGATAAGATATGATTATATTACTTATTTATACGCATCATTTTAAAGGTACTCACGTTATTAGGCACCTGCTGCCTCTGTTGCGGATGTGGGAAGGAGCGCGCGCCGCCGACCATTTGTTGCTGAAATTTATAATCAGTTGATATAACATAACTAATTCTTCTAAATTAAAGCTTCCAATAAATACCAAGTATTTAAATTTATCTTAAATATAGATAGAGATACCTTCACCAATTAAGATTTAGGGTATTGAAACTCCATAGTCGATTGGAAAATCTGTTATGAGATTTTCATCATAGGAGTTTTGAGCCTTTAAGGGTACCAACGCAGCTGTTTCACCTCGGCTGAGACTCTTATGTCAATATTATATTTGCTTATGTCCATGGGCGGCATTGATTGCATATTCTGCTTCAATATTTTTGATATAATATACATAAATAGGTGTGTATAACATCACCAAAAACAAAATTAAAAAGCTGTAATTACGAAGGCATTGTTAATAGAAGCTACTTACACTGAAATATACTTAATCATTATGCATGAAGCGATAAGTTTTTTTTTACCGCAATAGACTAATGTACTCGCGTATCGTGTTAATTAAATCAGTTTCAAAGTGTATTATTAAATCAGTTTCAAAATAACAATAACAAAATAAAAATTCCAACTTATTATTGACAAGAATTAATTAACTCGACTTGACTAAGCGTTAGCACACATAGCTCATTTGTTAGTTGGTTATTTCATAAGCATATAATTTGATGAAGCGTTAATCACACATTTTTTTCAAATTTCGTGAAATACCCAATACCAAAAAATCTGATTAGTAAAGTACACGGTCAACTTAACTAGGTACCTCGCTGATGACGAGTCATGCAATTGTAGCGTACTCAAAAAATGCAATACAATATGTATACAATCTACATATATAAAATTCTCGTGTCACAATGTTCGTTCTTGTACTGCTCCGAAACGGCTTGACTGATACTCATGAAATTTAGTGAGCATAATAAGTAGGTCTGAGAATCGGTCAACATCTATTTTTCATACCCCTTAGTGATAAGGGTTGTCCACCCTCAACATTTTTCTCATTTTTTTATGGCAAAACAACATTTGCCGGCTCAGCTATTAAAGTATATAAAATAAACTACAAACACACTATTGATCGACTTGTACTACTCGACCAAAACAATTAGGCGTATGACAGTTGAAACGTCATTAGAACTAGGGATATCCCATCCAGATACGAAGTATATTCTATTACCAAATACCAAGAGTACGTAGGTATACCATTATTAAAACCTACAAAATAGTGGTGTATTTTCAATAGTCGAGTATTTATTAAAGCACTTTCATGTGTTTAATATATTCGCAGACATGGAATATTTTCTTTCTTTTTTATGTGTGTAAAAGACTGATGCCTGTTCCAGCACACATTCGATTTTCGATTTTGGAGACAGGAGTACAGAGCCCAATACTCTTCTCTTGTTAAAACAAATGCATATTTTGAATGTAAGAGTCCTTTCTCCTCCACGGATAGTCTTTTTCCTACCCATTTTGAGGTTTATTGAGGAATAATCAACTAATTTAATAATAACTTTAAAAATTCAACAATCACTCATTAAACTAACATTATAACGAGATAACATTAAACACGTGCTGACGCCGCGCGGGGTAAGAAGCGAGATGCGGGGTATTGAACCACTTTTGTTTTATGCGCCTAATTGTTGTGGTTGAGTAATATACAAAAACATAACTACAATCATATTTTTCATTGACTTAAATTTGTGTATCTTAAGTCTTTTCCAATAATAAATGACTGCATTGCAATATTTACGACAATTAAATAACAAAAAATAATAAATAGTAAGCAAAGTTTACGACGAGTGAGAGTGGTAGCAATCAAGCCAGGTACCCAGCGAAGTCGACCGAGCTGCAAGTATATTTAACATTGGTTGCACTAACCGGCTGGTGGTTCATGTAGTGCTGGGGGTATTCTGTGTATGTCGCTACACCACTTTGGTTACCCTGAAACCATTATATTACACACTAATTATACACATCCATATATATATAAAAAAAAAAATCGCTAGTGTATACATAGCGTATACTTACAAGACCGTTTGCAGGACTCATAAGTAGTAGTAAGTCATAAAGATAATTGTATATTTTAAGATTTTTGTGTCCGTTCTTCTGTATGAAATCAAATCCTATCAAAATACCAAATTAATAAAATAGTTTCATACATTTTTAGTCCATATCTTGATAACATTAAGATATTTCACTAAAATCGATTTACTCATTCACTTTTGTTACCGCGGGTCAAACCGCGGGGCACTGCTAGTGTAATGTAAAAAATATGCATATATTTCGAGTTGCAAGTAGCTTCTATTAAGTATTTATCCCAATAAAAAATTCTAGGCCATTATATTTTTTTTACTCAAAGTGAATGACAATTTTTTCTCTAACGCTCTGCTACGTTTCACTTCTATTAGAAGTTAAAAAATAGTAAGACAGAAATAACAAGGCACAAGTTTTGTTTACCTTATCCTATGGAGTGGAAAAACCATCTGTGATCGACTAAGATCACCTACCTACACCGTACACCAAACCACCCGATAAACAGTGATGATGTTAAATATCTTTTGCATTTGTACATAATATTAAAATATTTTATTAACATTGTATTATTATGTATAAATGTTAAGGCTCCAGGAGGTATTCGACGAATATCTCCCGGATAATAGAGAAAGATAGAGAATTTCCCGGGTAGGGTACCCCTCGAGGACCGAATTTCCTTACCCACTGCCCTTATGTTACAAACATAAATACATACTCAAAATCTTTCGCATTTATAATGTTTGTAAGGTGTGAAAAATTGGTAAGTATTTTTGTGTGTTTGTTATTCTTCCACACAAAAACTACAGATCGCATGTAGCTGTAATTTGGCACACAGCTAGTTTATAAGCTGGATTAACACATGAGATACTCATTACTAGACATCAGATTATATGCATATAAAGACAGTTTTTAAGCGTTCTTGCATATTTTGGCACTTTTTCATTAGTTTTGGTCAAAATAGTTCGCTTGACAATCAAAAATAATAAAAAGTTTGTCAAATATATACTGATCAAAAAAAGAAAAGGCCATCAAATCTATACCGACTTCAGTTTGAAGACCAAAAATGAAATGTTTCTTTCAAAGTGCATATTTTGTGTATATTCAACCATTTTGGTGCATGTTTCCTCATTTTATTGTGCATATTTGCATGCATATTTTAGCGTTCTGATAGTGCATTTTTTATTTATTTTGTATAGACGTACGGGGGCACTTAAAGTGTCAGTTACATGATTTTAGACTAGTATTATCGCGGAATTGATACATTATAATACTTAACGGGTACTCACGATATGCGGTTTATGAATTCTTATAGAATTCTTTTTGCCGATATTTCGACCCAGTTGCATGGATCGTGGTCACGGCAAAAAGAATCTATAAGAATTCATAAACCGCATATCGTGAGTACCCGTTAAGTATTATAATTGTCAGTTACACATTTTTTTTTACACTACCACCGGGTCGGATATCAATAGTGTTTGGATATAATCCGATGTCTACTCATTACCATAGAAAACGTGATCTAAAAGAGAGCCGCGTGTATAAGCTAGTACATTACATGCAGGATATAGTACCTTGACAATAGGCCTCCCTTGAGGTAGCTTGTGCGGTCCCCACTGTTGCTGTTGCTTCGGACTTGGCGCTTCGGATTCCTTCTCCGCGGTCATTTTGCGTAGCACCTGAACAGACAAATCATTACGGTCAATCATAAAGAATAATTACATTGAATTTGACATATTAGAAAAGAAGTCCAAAAGCGGCATACAGAAAAAAATATGTCGACGGACCAGTTACAACATCGGTCTGACATGCAGTGGGTTCCCGGTTCGATTCTCGACCTATTGGGTCGAGAATCTATTTGAATGATATATTTAGATTTATTTTTCGGGTTAAGTTATGTATATTCCTCTTAGCGTGTGTTTATAGCACCCAAAGACATTAATGTATTCATTAGGTACATCTCACAAAGATCCCCAGAAGTGTGATTATGGGATTTCAACGGTTTCGGTGTGTAGGGACATGCAATATATTAATTCATGTCAGCAATTAAAATGAGATCATCTGAATCGTGAGAGTGTGAGTGTTGCATTTCAGCGAAAAAATATGTATATAGAGACGGCTGCGTCCGTCGTTTAAGTACACAGTCTGAAATATACACAGTTAACGGAACACGTATTTTATTCCATAGTCCCAGACTCGTATAGGTAACCCTTTACATTACCTAAACTGGTGACCCGAATAGTTAACTGTACAACTGCAAATTGGACTATGGCCACTCAAGGAGTACCTGCGATGCGTGCCCAAGAACCCAAAGTGGAGCGACGTGAAATTGCAGCGGTGTGGTCTACTTCTACCTCAAAGGACTCCAGCTCATCCTCGGGATTGGCTGCCATGGTGGAGAAGCTACGGATGGAAGTCGCAGAGCTGCGTCGTTCGCGGACCCCACAACGCGGCAGGGATGGCGCGGACGGATATCAACGAGCAAGGTCGCGATCGAGAACCGTGAGTAGAAGGCGTAACAACCCCGAGTGGTTATGCTACTATCATTTTAAATATCGTACCAAGGCTACTAAATGTGTCGAAACGTGTAACTGGAAGGAGCCGAAAAACACTACCACATCGGAAAACTAGGTGTGATACAACCTGTGGCGGAAGTTTGTATCAACACGTCAAATCGCCTTTGTGTGTTGGACAAAAACAGTGGACTAAGATTTTTAATAGACACTGGCGCAAACGTTTCCGTGATTCCCGTATCTAAGTGCCGTTCCAAGGATATCGCGAGTGACAAGTACAAACTCTATGCGGCTAATGGAAGCGAGATAGAAACTTATGGTATGCGTAATTTAATTTTAGATCTAGGTTTAAGACGAGCTTTCCGATGGACATTCATCGTAGCGGCTGTCAAACAGCCTATAATAGGGGCAGATTTTTTAACCCATTATAGGTTGTTGGTTGATTTAAGCACGCGAAAGCTAGTAGATCAACTTACGCGTCTAAATACGATCGCTTCTATTGTATGTCATAATGATTGTGAATCATCCATTAAAACGGTAATTAATAATAGTATTTGGCATGATATACTGTGCGAGTACCCGGACGTCACTAAATTAGTATCTTATAAGGACATACCTAAGCATTCGGTGTGCCACCATATCGAAACTACGGGGCCACCGGTATTCGCTAGGGCGAGACCGCTACCTCCAGACCGTTACATGAAGGTTAAAGCGGAATTTCAAAACATGTTAGATTTAGGTATATGTCAGCCATCTAAAAGTCCTTGGGCGAGTCCATTACACGTGGTACCCAAGAAAAATGGGGAAATTCGCCCGTGCGGGGACTATCGGAGGTTAAATGCCATAACTAAGCCCGATCGTTATCCGATTCCGCGCATTAGCGATTTTAAATATTTAGTGGCAGGAAAGAAAACTATTTTTAGTAAATTAGATTTAAATCGGGCGTATCATTTTATACCGGTTGCCCCGGAGGACGTTGAAAAAACCGCAATCATTACACCATTTGGACTTTTTGAATTTCCGCGGATGACGTTTGGTTTGCGCAACGCAGCTCAATCGTTTCAGAGATTCATGGATACGATAGTGCTGCGTGGCTTCGATTTCGTTTTTAATTACATAGATGATGTCTTTATAGCGAGTGAATCAGCGGAAATTCATAAAGAGCACCTGAAAGCGATTTTTCAAAGATTCGATAAGTACGGCGTGACAATTAATGTTTCAAAATGTGTGTTTGGGGTGTCCAAATTAGACTTTTTAGGGTATGAAGTGTCGACGGATGGCGTTCGCCCGGTCGACAATAAAGTGCAAGCGATTGTAAATTTTCCGAGACCCGAAAACGTTGAGCAATTGCGTCGTTTTCTCGGTATGGTTAACTTTTACCGTGCACATATTCCTAAGGCAGTCGATTGCCAGGCGGAATTAAATAGTTATTTACATAATACTAAGAAGCGAGATAAAACAATAATTACGTGGACGGATAAGGCCAACGAGGCATTTGAGAAATGTAAGGAAAGCTTAAAAAGCGCCGTTACATTGTCTTACCCATTACAGGATGCTAATTTGTCATTAATGTGTGACGCGTCAAACACTAGCGTAGGTGCAGTTTTACAACAACAGATAAATAAAAGCTGGAAACCGTTGGGATATTTTTCTAAAAAATTTACGTTAACAGAGGTTAAATACTCAACTTACGACAGGGAATTGTTAGCAATATATATGGCCATCAGACACTTTAGAAATTTATTAGAAGGCCGCAATCTAGTAATTTTTACGGATCACAAGCCTTTAACGTACGCTTTTACGAAGGTTAATAGTGATAAGGAAAGTCCTAGACGAATTCGTCAACTTTCCTATATCAGCGAATTCAGTACTGATATCCGGTATATACATGGTAATCAAAATGTAGTAGCAGATGCGTTGTCAAGGATAGAAACTATAAGTTGTCCCACGGCATTAGATTACACTGAGTTAGCGGAATCGCAATCCAGTGACGAATACCTACAGCACGCGCTGCAATTATCGGATGACAATTTACAGTTTAAACAATTTTACCTACCAGATTGCGAGAAACAAATATATTGTGAGGTATCATCTAACAGAATTAGACCTTATTTACCTCAAAAATTTCGTATGATAGCTTTTCATTCAGTACATGACCTTAGCCATCCTGGCATTAAAAGTAGTAAACAATTGATCAAACAAAAGTTCTTTTGGCCAAATATGGATCGAGACATTGCTAAGTGGGCAAGAGCATGTATACGTTGTCAAAAAGTCAAAATTAATAGGCATACTTTTTCAGGTATAGGTGAATTTGAACGAGTAGATCGTTTTCAACATTTACACATCGATATAGTGGGCCCTTTGCCAATATCAGCTGATGGTTATAAATATTGCATAACGATGTTAGATCGCGCTACGGGATGGCCTGAGGCTGTACCCGTGCAGAATATCACAGCGGAGACGGTAGCTAGAGTAGTATTTGAGTGTTGGATATCTCGTTTTGGCTGTCCTTCGAAGCTTACAAGCGACCAAGGAAGACAATTTGAGAGTGATTTGTTTAATAACCTCATGAAGTATTTGGGTATACACAAACTTCGTACTACTCCTTACCATCCACAAAGCAATGGCATGATAGAACGTTGGCATAGAGCACTAAAAGTGGCTCTCATGGCACGTTTACAATGCAACAATTCCTGGGTAGATGAACTTCCGATCGCGTTATTAGGTCTACGTTCAGCTACTAGAAGTGACAGCGGCGTGAGCGCAGCTGAGTTAACCTACGGTAAAGCGATTCGATTGCCGGGTGATTTTTATGATGATACTCAGTTATGTACTTCGGACTCGGAATATTTACAGTTGCTTAGGGATGTTATTAAAAAAATTAAAACCGCGACCAAAGATCCATGGTAATTCGCGATCATTATTTGTGTCTAGCGATCTAAATACTTGTAAGAGCGTATTTGTAAGAAATGATCTACTGCGAAAATCACTACAGCCGCCATACGAAGGTCCTTATAATGTAATTAGAAGGAAAGGAAAGACTTTTATTATTAAGATAGGAGATAAGGAATCTTGTATTTCTATTGATAGGCTTAAACCTGCTTTTATAATTGACGAGATGCCGTCAGATAATTTTAATGATAGTTTTAATAATTTTTGTGACTTGAATAATAATAGTTTCAGTTCTAGTAACACAGCCACATCTAGTAAAACTCTATGTCCTAAAACAACGAGAAGCGGCCGTGTCATCAGGCCACCTGCTCGTTTTGTTTAGTAGACATTTTTGATGCAACACGAGTATTGAAATGTGAGTAATTATGTAGGTCAGTTACTTTATTTTTTGCTATTTTGCTTTATACGTTATATACATTGTTTTAAGGTACGTTTTTGTAACAATTAATAATACTGGAGACTCTTAATTTTATTTGATTATAATATTTAAAAATTAGTGGTAATCATGTTCGATGAAAATGCCAATGCAACAACACTCATGCAATGTAGCATATTTTTAGAAAATATTTATTGTTTTAAATTAAACACGATCAGCGACCTATGCCACCCCAGTACTTAACTTAAGTCAGCATATACATCGCTGCCATTTATTTTTCTTAGGTTTTTCGTTATTTATATATATATTATTTTTTTTTTTTTTGTTAAGGGGGGAATGGTGTAGGGACATGCAATATATTAATTCATGTCAGCAATTAAAATGAGATCATCTGAATCGTGAGAGTGTGAGTGTTGCATTTCAGCGAAAAAATATGTATATAGAGACGGCTGCGTCCGTCGTTTAAGTACACAGTCTGAAATATACACAGTTAACGGAACACGTATTTTATTCCATAGTCCCAGACTCGTATAGGTAACCCTTTACATTACCTAAACGGTGGAATGGTAGAGAGGCACATAGAGTATAACAATCACAAATTATTAGGGTCAACTAGGACCTTGTTAAAACTTATTAATGACCAAAGTTTGATATGTATTTAATACGAATGATAAAAAAAAACAGAGCCTAATCACAAGCTCGCCGATCAGTGTTTCCACATTAATGATTTTCTTTTCCCACGCCTCAATTTAGATTTGCCCTTTATTATATTAGTGTAATAAAAGGTGCAAAAAGGTCTTTATCATTCTTTTTCTAAATGCCTCCGGTGAGACCATACTACAATATCATTATTTGCACCAAATACATCAACAAAATTTGTCGACCTTGCACATCATTACTTTGATATAACTGCACATCACTAGCTAGCAATTTCTTTACGTTGTAATGTTGGTAACACATATTCTTTTCCCTTAGCCTTCCCTTCTGGACCCTAATTTCACCTAAAAGGCGAATTTCCCCTCATTGTGGAAACACTTTACACATTGTAACGTGCTCGCTTTAGCAATTCAAAATGTTATATCACTGGGCTTCTTTATCACCACACCAAAAACAATTGAAATCTCCGAACCACGCCTCTGAAGGATCTCCTTAGCTCAAACGACGTATACGTCATTCCCGTGACGTCACCGCACTCACCGAGGTGGGCGTGAACGATATCGGCGTGGACTGCTTGGGCTGCTCGTGGCGACGGCGGTAGTTCTCCCGCTGCTCCTCCAACTTCTTCTTGATGAGCGCGCTCTGCATGATGCTCTGCGTGTGCGCGGCCAACTCGCGGGGCGACGGGATCCGGGCGGGGACACCTGATATATACGAGATTATAGGCTTTTTTTTTACAGAGTTGAAGTAGTAAACGAGCATGCAGTCCACCTGGTGGTAAGGGAGCGTTCAAGTATTACGTAAAGCAATTTGTTCAAAGGTACGATGCGATACAGGAAAGGAAGGGAGGGGGGGGGGGGGAGTTCGAACAACGCATTATGTAACGTGTTTATTTTTATTGAAATAAACGCCCTTTCTACATCCATAGCCCCACATTAGGATTGTCTCCTGCGTCGTGGGTACCATGGACACCCATGTGTACCATGGATACATGGTGAATACACACACACCCAGACCCATAACATGAATCTAAATTCATCATTCAGATACCTGTCTGGCCGGGAATCGAACCCGCAACCCATTTGCGCGTCAGACCGGTATGATAACCGCTCCGTCACGCGGGTCGTCGAAACGTAAGACCCTATTTAAGTAAAATACGGCCACAGCAACTTGCTGACGAAGATTAGGCAGGGAGAAAAGGGTGGAGCAAAACGTTACCTTGCGTTACATGGGGGAGGGGGGGGGGAGTCCACAATCTTCAAAAATTGCTTTACATAATACTTGAACGCTCCCTAAGTGGTCAGTGCTGCTCATGGATATCTTAAACTATAAGCGGGTTTATAATACAAAATTGAAGTATTAAACGCGCATGCTGTCCACCTGATGGTAAGTGGTCAGTGCTGTTCGTGGACTTCAACAATAAGCAGGTTTATAACTAACTACAGTAAGTAGCTTCATGTAGTATAAGTGTCTTATAATATATTCTCTAGTCTCATAAATGTAAGTCGAACATGTGAGCCTACCCTTAAAGTTGTAACATTACAATTGTTTAACTGTGTGCAACCTTAAATAACTGTAATGTATTAATAAAACGAAACCACATATCTATATAGAATTATGGATATTTGTCTTTTACACAAAAAGAGTAATTACACAGAAGTTTTCAAAACCAATAATATTTCAATCGTAGCTATCTCATTTTATGTTATAGTATGTGATAACTAAAAGCATATTAACACGTGACGAATATGCGCGATACGCGGTTTTTGAATTCTTATTGCCGATATGTCGACCAAGTTACATGGATCATGGTCGACCACGGCTACGATTCATGAAACTGGGTCGACCAAGACTTCGATCTATATAACCGGTTCGGAATAATGAATATTTATTTACTATAATTGCGGTTTAAATTAAGGTCTTACATTAAATAGGTCATATCTCACAATTAGCCATTTACAATATGGCATGCAATGTCAGTACATATTATTTAAAATAATTATTAATCAAAATGTCAAGCTATTGTAATATAATTTAAAAAAAAAATCTGTTAATATAAATTCTGACTATTTTACGGACGGAGATAAACAAGTTCCTGTAACATACCAGTCACGTGTTAAAATGCATCAATTCCGTCATAATAATAGTATTTTTTTTTAATCATGTAAAATGACACAAAACAAAAGCATGTTGTACGCAAATGAACAGTTTCACCTGGATGATGCACGCCAAGCGTGTTCGGGCTGACCATCGCGATGGGCGATACGCATGAGAAGGCTGCGTCCGGGACAACGGGGGACAATAGCAATGGTACAGTAACTAGCACGTCACTTTAGTCGGTACAATGAGCGTCGGTACAATCACTAGCACAAGTCATGTTAGTTAGTACATGTACCGGATAGTTAAAAGGCGCATGTAACATTTTGTTGGAGATCTAAGATACATATCGGAGACCTGAGATACATTATTTGAATTGAATAATATCACAACACTAAAACCGCTAACTTTACAGGAGAGGCAAGTTTTAATTTAAAAAATATTGTTTTTATGTTTATAATAATTGTAATTGTGTGCCTATTTGCGGCGGGAATATGGAGAAACTGTATAAATTTTAGATAAGAATTTATTGTACCTGCATTCCACAATAAATAAAATTTGATTTGATTTGAATAAATAAAGCTAAAATAATCAGAAAATAAGGCTAATATCCACGGTGTAGTGAGGGCACCAAGATTACATTTCCAGGCCTTATTTCGATAAAAATGCATATATAATTTAAATCGATGAATTTTAGAATTTTACGGTTATTCACTCTAAGCGGTGATATGTTCACGGATTTAGAAAATAAAGCGCATCTGTCAATACTTGTTTATTATTCTATTTCGTAATAAATAAAATAAAATATGTGTCAATTGTTAGTTCTATCAATTTTATTAAGGTAGTGTAATCTCTTATTTTTTTTCCTATACCCTATATTTTTTATTATATTATTAATTGAAAAATAAGAAGCAATATTTTCATTTAAATAAAACAAAAAGAATTATGATAGCTATCATTTCGACGTGTATGTTTAAAGCGAGAGCGCGAGAGAGCGAGAGAGAGCGAGCGAGAACGGTTTCCCTTAATTCCCGTTTCATTCATTCAATCATTTATCATCTCGCTTATTGCTACATGCGCCTTTTCAACTAGAGGAGAAGAATATGTCGTCTTAAAGAGTAATAGTGCTTTGTCTATTCTGTGGCCTCATAGATATATTGGATATTACTTGAGAGGTAATGGTGTGAAGCGTTGCATTAATAATGACATCAAAAAATTTATAAATACCTAACCACATACAGATCAGTGTATTTAGATTTATATATAAGAAAAATCTATAAACAGTTTCAGATCTGGCACGATTACACTTTAAGCCATCAGAGTTAATGAAGAATTAGGAGAATAAAGGGGTACTGATAAAATAGCGAGTTAGTGAACATAAAGCAAGATTATTAATATATAAATTTCTAACATGTACATATTGTATTATCGAGTTATTGTGCCCGGCGAAAAAATGTAACATAATTTTAAAATTAACATCTTCATAGTGTAGGTAGATGGAATTTAATGATATAACTAAATGATACCTAGTATGGTCCATAAATACATATTTATTTTTATATAATGTTATATATGTAGTTAATTAATAATTTTATATTACCATGCGTTAATGGGAAGATAGGAGAAAAAATGATAAATATTTTAACACCCGCTATGTACCTTATTTACTCTATAAAGATTTATAATTATGATTACAAATGTATGAAATGATAATGACATCCACAATACATACATACGATACATGCTACGTACATACAATACATAAAATACATACAAATGCGTTGAAACAACATCACTTACTCGGTAAAGGTGAAATTCTTAGCGGTTGATGTGTCGGGGGCACGACCAGCTGCGGCGGGGGACCCATGCTGCCCGGTAAGGGAGAACCCATTTGCTGTTTAACAAAAAGAAACATTAAAAAATGTTAGGGGCTTAGGGGCTATTCTATGAAGTTTTATCTCAAGCATATAAATTATCAGTTGCAATTTTTTTCCAATAGCATTAAAGGATCAAAATATATCTAGATTGAAGGGGGAGTGGGGAATATTCTCCGGTAGGTACGAGTCCTGCGTCACCTGTTTTTTTCGTGGGGAAACCCTTCATGGGTTCCTCAACCGGCTAAAACCGGCTCTGGAACCGGCTAAAACCCCATGGAGTTCCTCTGTACGCCCTTTGCCGGGACTACGGGTGCGCTAGAAGCGAGCCCCGTGTCAAATGTCTCAAGTAGATTGTTTTAAATGAAATGAAATGAAATGTCTTTATTTTGCATAGGCCTTCGGGGGCGCCTACAAATTGTCAGTTACATTTATATTTTTTTTTTACACTACCACCGGATCGGAACACGGCCTCAACTGAGAAGATCCGGCAAGAAACTCAGTGGGTTTGTCTTTTTTTTTGTATATCTTTTTTTAATTTTTTTATTTGCCATCTTGTTTTTACATGGGTAACAAAAGTGGTTAAAAAAAAATTAACACCCCAGATGAGATAAGTGCCCCCCCCCCTCCCGCCTCCCGCCTAATTGTCAGTGTTAGGTGGACAGGTTAAAAAACAAAAGCCACCCCGGGTGAGCTACACCCTCACCTGTCTCTGGTGGTGCAGCCGCAGGATGGTGTGCAGCACGTCGCGGTGGCGGCTCTGCAGCCCCGGGTTGCTCAGCTGCTGCATCAGGTGCTGCACCGTGATCTCGCCGGCCTTCAGACCTGGAACGTACGCGGTTGGAATGGGTCATTCATTACGTTCGTATGGAACCCCGTATTATACAGAGAAAAATCTTTTTCTAGCGTAAAACATTTCTTGCGTTTCGATGAAAGGGTGTGGTTGCCGGCATAATTTTATATGAGGCGACCATCTCAGTCTTTAAAAGTAGCAACGCATTTGCGATTGACTTCAGATAAAACCTATGTTCTGTATGAAGTTGCTTACAGATGCCCATGGGTGGCAATGATCAGTTACCATCAGGTGATCTACATACTCGTTTGCTACTTTAATCGTAAGAAAAACAAAACGTGCAGCACTCGGGGACTGCCACTTTAAAGCTATTGCATAGAATTTTTTATCAACTTATGCAATTATAATTATTTATTTATTTATGCAGTATTTTTTATATTAATTAAATTTTTGTTTTTTGTTTGCGCTTACAAATTTGTCCGATTTCCGAGTAGTTAGTTTCGATCCGTGCGAGCTTCGTACTGTCGTACCATATACATACACGTTAAGCGAACGCTCGGCCGCGCTCCATGATAGGCGGGTGGGGGGTGTTAGGTTTTTTCGTTACGGAATTTCTTGATCCGGTCGCCGCGCTCAAAGCTATGCAATAGCTTAAAAAAATACAACGGTGCAACAGCATACCGTGTATGATGGCCTGCGCCTCGGGCCTCTGCAGCAGCTCCCGGTCGGCGGCGCCCAGCGCCATCTCGCCCATCACCTGCTGCTGGTGCTGCCGCTGTTGCTGCTGCTGCTGCTGTTGCTGCTGCTGTACGCGGGGAAGAAGGTAAAGGTGTTAATGCTATGTTTCGATCTATAGACGGACAAGAAGAATTGATTTTAATTTACCCATAATATATGAATTTATAAAACGAAATTGTATTTATAATACGAAATCAAGAATCCCAGATAAGTTACATATTATGTATGAAAACGCCATCTATTGACTGTGATGGTAAATTACGTTGAATGTACATAACGGCGTTCTCCATAAGAGAGCTTTCACTAGGTCGCAAGTAGAGCGGCCGCAACGCGTCAGCCGCGCGACTATAGAGAATGCTTTCTTTTTACGACTATATCCGCGGGATTTTTCTTGATTAGGGTGGCACGCTGTACTTTTATAATGGAAATAATAATAAAAAATAATAAACACTGAATAATTATTTCAATAATAAGAAAGCATCCGTTGCAGTTGCATGTCGAATAGTATGAACTTCCAACAACAAGATCCCACCGTTAATAAAAGTGACATGATTTTTTTTTCTGTAAAAAAAAAACTACTTCAAACCTCATCTCCCACAAATGATATTTTGGCGCTTTAGCATAATCTCCTTTCCACTGACGATATGTATTACGTGCCCTTTTATCGCGACCTTTACAACTACAACACATAACCACATATTATTCTGCAATTTATCACTTCTCAAATAACATATAATCGCACGACCTCTTGCTCTACAAGTATCACCCAGAAGCGAAATAAATTAATTTCAAAAAATAACAATTAATGCTCAATTTTTGGTCTGTGTACGTATAATAGTAATAGTTAGCAGATTTCAAGGTGGTAGAACCAGTGTAGTTCGGCCGGGGTAGTACCACCGCCTCATCTATTTTTAGCGTGAAACATTTCTTGCGTTTCGACGGAAGGGTGTGCTTGCCGGCACACTTTAATATTAGGCGACCATCATAAACCTCGGGAGTAGCAACGCATTTGTGATTGACGTCAGATGGAACCCATGTTCTGTATGTAATTGATTACAGATATCCATGTGCGCCAGTGACCACTTACCATCAGGTGGACTGCATGCTCGTTTGCTACGTTGATCATATAAAAAAATGTAAATATTGGCATACATGGCAGCCCCATATACAGTGGGTCAAAAAAGTATTTGTACACCTCGTTTTTTACCCATAACTTTAAGAAAACGAACGTTACATGAACGAAATTTGGGTGGTCAGTACTTCACAAAGTATAAAAACATTGTGTATATGTATTTATTTTTAATAAAGAGTTATAAAAAAGTTATACGGAAAAAAACAAGAATTGAGTGGTCAAAAAAGTATTTGTACACTTACGACAACCTTGTAAAACATGAAAATTTTAAACCCGACATTATAATTGAAATGAAATATGCATGTCTCTAGCATCAATAATAGCTTGTTATCTTTTTGGCATGGATTCATCCAATTTTAAAGATCGGTGTTCAGGTATTATTTCCGCTGTTCTATGATTATTCGTTGCTGATTATGTATATTTGAGATTTTTCTGTTGTGCACTTTTATATCTAAATTATGCCCAAGATTTTCAATAGGATTAATATCCGGAGACTGGTGGTGTGTGGTGACAATCAACTATTCAAAGTGCGGTGGCATACCTAACTGATAGGTAATTTTATAGAGTAACTATTCTCTTGTTAATAGTGCAGTGTGCTTAGGGTCATTGTTATGCTAAAAGTGATATTGACGATAAATGCATAATTTGACTGCACTTTCATTCAAATTATCGCGCTACACTTCGATATATTTGCGTGCATTTATATTCCCTTCGAAAAAAGCAAGCATTTCGATGCCATCGTAAGCCATACAGGTCCAAAACGTAACGTCCCGTCCACCATAATTAACCGTTATTCTGCGGTTGCAACTCAGCAATCGGTTTTCACCAAACGATTTTTTTTATATTTTGGTTGAGTGCAGAACATCATGCACAGTTTGTGATCATACGGACTTGCTGTATGTTGATGCGATCTGATTGATCAGCGTTTGAACACTGGAAAACGGTTTTTCTGAAGCATCTCTAAAGGTAGTACGGCGCTCTCTCGTCATAAGTATCTTCGGTTGACCTGATCGGATTTCGTTTTACATTTGTATGAGCCATTCTTTCGAATTTTTTTACAATGTACTGCATTGTCATGATGTTTACCTTCAGCTCTTTTCCATTTTTCTGATATTTTTTTCTTTGTTTTCGAAAAATAATAACGCAATCTTGTCGACACTTACATATTTTACTTTTTTTATTTTCTTTGATTGTTTGATACTCATTGTAAACTGAATTGGTAATTAAATAATCGAAGAATAGTCTAAAAAAGGTTTATGAAACATTTAAGGACGCTTTGTCTTCATTAAATACTTTTTTCGATAGTTTAAAGATATACACGTAAGTGTACAAATACTTTTTTGACCCCTCAATTCTTGTTTTTTTTAATAACATTTTTTTTACTCTTTATTAAAAGTTAATATACATACACAACGTTTTTATGCTTCGTTAAGTACTAACCACCCAAATTTTGTTCACCTTACATTCGTCTAATTGAAGTTATTGGTAAAAAACGAGGTGTACAAATACTTTTTTGAGTCACGGTATGTCCATAGTAAGATTAAGAACTCAGAAGAAGACTGAGAAGGTGGCCTCATATAACAATGTGCCGGCAACCGCACTCTTCCATCTAAACGCAAGAAATGCTTCACGCTAGAAATAGGTGTGGCGATGGTACCTCCCCGGTCGAACTACACTGGTTCTACCACGTGGTAAACATTTACATACTATATTTATGTTTACAAATCATACCACTAAGCCATTCACGTACAACATAAAAAGCAATGAGAACAAAATTAACTCGTAAAATACTAATGTTTATATATTCTTCATTGTAAAGTGACGGTAACTAATTTAAGAGTGAATGATAGAGGTAAAAAATAATTTAAAGAAATAAACAATGAAAATCTACACACTTTCTCTACACATCCAATTATATATGTTACCGTTAATATATTAACTTCGAATTAATAAAAACTTTGATATATCTATTTATTTGCTTGTTATTTTGAAAATATATGTATTTATTAATAAATTAGTAGTTGTGATGTTTGTTTGAAGTTAATAAGACTGATTAATTTGTAGCGTAGGATACTTTTTATGTAATTCTTATATTACGAAGGGTCTAAGGACTCGGAATGCAATTCATTTTTTTACAAGAATTTTAATGTATAACAACTATTTAGGTTAATAACTTCTGCAACATATGCAAAAAATAATTTTAATTTATTTTTGATTTAATTTGAAGACATAAGAATAAATGGTAAGCCCAGCAATAATTAAATAGCGTTTTTCAAGTCACCAAATATCAAAATTGAATGGCCTTATTATATGTTTCTTCTCTGTAAAATATGTTGTACATTATTTTAAACAAATCTATAGCAATACAAACCGTAGTAGATTTTAACCGATTTGATGATTCAACTTTAGTTTACTTAAAAAGTAATTCTCTCAACTGTATTTTCAAGACGGCATTTTCAAATACTTTCTTTTGCCGCTATGCTACGCACGCTATTATTGTTTACCGTTAAATTATTGAACTACCTGCCTTATACTACCTACTAGTTATACCATCCTTCAAGCGGTAAAAATAATAATCGAATCGCTCTGCTTAAGTTTGTTGACCAGTTGTACGTTAAGTTGGCATAAATCAACTAATACCGTTTGCCGCTAAATTACCAAACATCTTTTAGACGTTTGAGTAAGTTTTTTTATTATGTAAATATTTTAAGATGGCATTATTCAATTTCCGTTGCCTTATACTTCAGGCGATAAAAAGATTACATGATCCAAATAGTGTCGTTAGCCGTTCCATTATCGAACGATCGAGTCCCGGTACCCGGCACCCGGTCCCGGTTCCTGGTTAACGGTAACATATACGGCACTCGCCTGCACCTGGAGCAGCTTGAGCACGAGGTCCTGCGGGATGTGCGGCGCGGCGGGCTTCTGCGCGGCCTCCATGCTCTTGTTCAGCATCTGGGATAAACACATCACATTCTTTAGGGGACATACATTAATTATTTGACATTATGCTGAGGGCGTTTTTTTTTATCTGACTGAAGTATAAACAAGCATGCAGTCCACCTGATCGTAAGTGGTCACCGCCGCCCATGAACATCTGTAAGCAACTTAATACAGAACATGGGTTCCACCTGAAGTCAATCACAGATGCGTTCCTACTCCCGAGGACTACGATGATCGCCTCATGTGAAAGTTATGCCGGCAAACACACCCTTCCATCGAAACGCAAGAATGGTTCACTCTAGAAATACGTGTGGCGGTGGTACTTCGCTGGGCGAATTACACTGGTTGTACCACCTTGAATGCGTAGAGACAAATCTAAAAGCATTTAATAAAGCAGAATTGCAGAAAAAACATCGAAATTCCCTTACCTAATTTATGGACGCCACCTTACTAAACAGGCTTAGGCACCAATGCAACTTAAATAAAAAAACCTATAATGGTTTTTGAATATCTATGTAAGTAAAACTTGATCATTTCTTGTAACATCATCGTCAACCCATTATTGTCCCACTGGTGCGCACGGGTCTTCTCTCGGAATGAGAGAGGTATAGGTCATCAATTGGTTGACAATTGGACATTTCTTGTAGCACTGAACAAAAATGAACAATATTATAGAATTATGATAGCTTTCATAAGCTTGAAGTAGCAAACAAGCACGCAACTGATGATAAGCGATCATTGCTGCCCATGGACATCAAAAACAGAACCACAGAGGAATTCTATCCGAAAATCGATCACAAACCCGTTGTTTCGCCTTAGAAGTAAAACGGCCGCCTCATATGAAAGTGGTCATGTAGCTTACCTGGATTAAACTCAAAGGCGGCTGTGGCACCCTCTGCTCGGCTGCCACCGCGTGTCCGCCCGTCACTTGCGCCATCTGTATTGCAAAAATAAAATTTTATTCATTAAATAGTATACTTTTCGAGGTTTGCTTAATGCTCAGTAGACGACGTTAGAGCCTGATAGCGTCAAGTAAATTTCAGTATGTGTTATTGAAAGATAGTGTCGGTTGGTGGCCCTATACTTGGAAATTTTGTTACAGTACAATGATAAGACTTTTATGGATACCTAATTTTTTTATTTTCATACACAAACGTTAAAAACGAAACCCGATGAGGCGACTTATATCTAACAACGCATCTCTAAACGCTAATGGATATGTCAAGAGTCATTGGATACTCTATCCAATGACTCATGAGTCTTACAGGTTACAATCCGTAACAGCTTTAGGTGAGGTCTTCATCCAACAGTAGATATAAACACCATTTGAGCTCCCAAAGCTGAAGAACGATCGAGATTGAAGCTTATATGAAGCAGTGAACTTCACAAGACCTCAAAAGTATGGGTGGCCACTCACGAGTCGTTTGAAGGCGGTCATGTCGGCCTCGGCGGCGGCGGCGGGGTGCGGCGCGGAGTGCTGCGGCCGCAGGCGCGCCTCCAGCTCCTCCAGGCTGTGGATCTTCGTGCCCACTGAGTTCATCTCTGGTACGTAGTTGTTGGCTGGGGGTGATGATAAAACATTTTTTTTTATATTGTAGTTTTAGAAGTTGCAAGCAAGTATGCTGGTTTGGTAAGTGGCTACTGCCACCCATAGACGACAGATATCAACCCTAAAATCAGAGTACTATCTGACGTGGAACAACAATAAAAGCTTGTAGTTATAAGTACTGCCCATGGACGTCTGTTAACCACTTCCTTAAGAACAGTGGTTTTATCTGAAGTCAATCACAGATGCGTTGCTTCTCCCTTAGGACTAAGATGGTCGCCTCTAAAAGAGTGCTAGCAACCACACCCTTCCACCGAAACGCAAGAATAGCTGCACGTTAGAAATAGGTTTGGCGGCTCTTCGGTCTAACTACACTAATGCTAACACCCTTTTAAACCTTATATGTTAGAAATGATTCACTCTCGCTCTCTTCCGAGTCTCGTCCGGATTGCCGTTCGCTCTTCTTAACACATCGAGCAAGTAATCATCATTCAATCATTCACTCACCAGGTCTCGTGTCCGGATTGGCATTCGCCCGTCTCAGTAGATCGAGCAACGACGGCGGCGCGGGTTGTCTCGGCGGCGCGGGCATGCTCTGCATGTTGGCCATGCTTTGCATGTTCGGCATGCCCATGCCCGCCATGCTGGCCATCGGCATGCCCACCGGGGAGATGGGAGCGAACACGTGGGATGTTTCGCTGACGGGCGGTGGGTCGATGCGCGTTGATTTGTCCAGGTCTTGAAATGAGAGTATAATGTTAGTTAGTTGTGGGTAGAATTTTCAGTTAGTTGTTTGTATTAGAAAATCTCCACATTACAAAATAAAGTGTCACCTTATTTTTGTAACAATATTTAACCAAAAAATTTTAAACAAAAAATACAACCGACTTCCATGCCACATAAAAGTAAAAAATAATTTAAATACATGTTGGTTTAGAGCAAACACAGTACTTAGTACATAGTTCCGAAGTCGGCGCTCACCATATTTTGCTGGATCATGACGAAACTACATGTATCTTATATGAGCGCCGACTTCGGGACTATGTACTAAGTACTGTGTTTGCTCTAAACCAACATGTATTTAAATTATTTTTTACTTTTATGTGGCATGGAAGTCGGTTGTATTTTTTGTTTAAAATTTTTTTTTTCACGCTTTTCAGTCACGATAAAATCAGTTATGGCTGTTGCTAGTCGTCCGCTAACCGGATGAATAAAATTAATTATTCGTCCGATTTTCGGATGAATAAAATTATGTGCTGACGTCATCATATAAAAATAGACTTCTTTGACACAACCGGTCGGGGGCGCTACCGCGCCCCCTCCCTTAGATTCTGAATTGAAAAAATCTGTTCGAACCTAACCTAACCGAATAAAATAACTTTTTCTGAGTAAACATTTATTTAAAGAATAGACCTATAATTATCAATATTTAAAGTAGAAAAAGTAATATAAACCTTATAACTAAGAGTATAATTCAACTGATACTGATAAAAATAACCCATCCAATTTAAAAAGGTTGGTAGTACTCTTGCATCTTTCAGGTAATTGTATTCAAAGTGGAATTTTTGATCATAATTATATCCTCTCCGAAACTCATTGTTGGTATTGTGAACAACAACATTATGTATACGTAAGCACAATGTGGCCGATGCCTACCGTTTAAACTTGAAGGACCCCAGCATTATCAGGGTTGAGGAGTTGAAGGTCAAAATTATCATGTCATATCTTTGCTTAGTAATCTCATTACATATACGTAAGCACCATATGGCCGATGCTTATGGTTTAAACTTGCAGTACCCTGCATCATCAGGGTTGAGGAGTTGAAGGTCAATTTTCTTATCATACGTCTTTGCTTTGTAAATATATTACATATCCATAAGTATCAAATGGCCAACGCCTATGGTTTAAGCCTGAAGTACCCCTGCATCATCAGGGCCGAAGAGTTGAAGGTCAAAATTATCATGTCATATCTTTTCTATGTAATCTCATCGCATGCACGTAAGCAACAGATCCCCAACTTCTATGGCTTGGGCTTACAGTACCCTGCATCATCAGGGTTGAAGAGTTGACGGTCAACTTTTTTATCATACGTCTTCGCTTTGTAAATATATTACGTACCCATAAGCATCAAATGGCCAACGCCTATAGTTTAAGCCTGAAGTACCCCTGCATCATCAGAGTTGAGGAGTTGAAGGTCAAATTTTTCATTTTATATCTTTGCTTAGTAATCTTATCAGATATACGTAGCGATCATGTAGCTAACGCCTATAGTTTAAGCTTGAAGCACCCCAGCATCATCAGGATTGAGGAGTTGAAGGTCCAATTTTCCACCGTATACAACCATTTTTCTAATGTTTTACCTTACATTTTTTTTAATATCATTTTGAATGCGTAAGATTGAAATAGCTAAGTTTATGGCTTAGGCATTCAATACCCCTGCATCATCAGGATTGAGGAGTTGAAGGTCCAATTTTTCGTCGTATACCTTTGCTTAGCAATGTTATTACAAATCCGTGAGCAACAAAAGTCTAACGTTTATGGTTTAAGCCTGCAGTACCCCTGCATCATCAGGGTTGAGGAGTTGAAGGTCAAATTTGTCATCGTACATCTTTGCCTTGCTATCTTATTATATATCCGTAAGCACTAAATGGCTATCTCCTACGGCTTGGGCTTACAGCACCCTGCATCATCAGGGTTGAGGAGTTGAAGGTCATTTTTTTTATAATATGTCTTTGCTTAGTATTGTTATAACATACCCATAAGCACCAAATGGTCAACCCCAATGGTTTAGGCTTGAGGCACCCCTGCATCATCAGGATTGAGGAGTTGAAGGTCAAATTTTCATCACATGTCTCTGCTTAGTAGTCTTGTTACATATATGTAAGCACCAAATAGCTAATGTTATAGTTTAGGATAGCTGTAACCCTGCATCATCAGGATCGAAGAGTTGAAGGTCAAATTTTTCGTCAACCTATATAAGCATAGATATATAATACATATTCCAAGTTTCATAAGAATCGATTCGGCAGAAGCCGAGTTATCACAAATTATCTAAAAAACTTGAGGAGTGGTGGTGGTTTCCACCCCATAACTCAAAGAGTTAAGCATCACAGCATACCCATGTCCAAGAGAAAAAGTTGCGTGACGAAATTTCCTATCAAATGAAAGAAAGAAAATGGAAATCGGTTTATAAACACCCAAGTTATTCAAGATTTTAAGAAACCGACATTTTCCAATTTTCCGGGAAAACCGCCGGAAGGTTTTCATTTTCCTCAATATGGGACTGCCTGTGAAACTAGTCGCATACAATGTCGTATGAATCGTGTCGGTAGGTCGACGATTTCTAGCCATTTCGCCCGAACATACATAAAAAAAAAAAAAAAAAAAAAAAAAAAAAAAAAAAAAAAAAAAAAAAATATACGTGACGAATAGATAACCTCTTTCCTTTGGGAAGTCGGTTAAAAAACAATATTATACAATTCTAAAACAAAGATTGCAATGCAGAAAATATGAGGCCATTTAAAAATAAACTAAAAATACATACTAAGATGAAAAAATCCCTTAATCGAGAATCAAATTTCATTTCACATTTTGAAGTATAATGTCCGATTTTTCCATCCACACGCAGTTGAAAAATTCACCCCACATGTTCAGTTATAAATCTCCCAAAACCACTTATTTCCAACACATTACTTGAAACGGCTTATTTTATTTATGACCATTACAACACAGTTTTATGCACTCACCATCAACCATATTGTTAAAAATCCTTTCATAGTGGCGAGTGTCGTTCGTCGGACTGTCCCTACGGAACCATCTGCTAAAGCGGCTACCCTCGGTCTCGCTGCTACCATTCTAAACACACAAAAAAAAATATGTATATGTAACATATATGTAATAACCTACATGACTAAGCGTTCTGTAATAAAAATACTCGCATGTAAAGTGTTCTCAATTGTCTCATAAACCAGTTCATATGTTTTTTTATGCGGGAGCGAAAGTAGCGAACGAGCTTATAGTCTAAAAACACTAGAACACATATTAAGAAAAATAAAGTTTTATTAGAAAGTCATACTAAGCTTAGCCGCTATTCCAGTTTAATATGAAACCGCGCCAAAATTTCAATCGCGCCGGCGGTTAACCGCTAGTGCGTAAGAGGGCTAAGGGGGGGTTGGTCCTTATCAAGCCCCCTCTTATTTTTGGGCATGTTTTTGTGTAGGCGGAGTATCTACAACGCTACGCCAGCACTCAGAGCGTGAGTCACCTGTACCCGCCGTTGATGTCGGCCATTTTGATAATCCAAGTGTACGTAACATACAGTTTGTATAAATGTACATTGCACACACGTCGGCCAATATTGTGTTTAGCCATTTTCTAAAGACGTTGAACTAACAAAAGATAGTTGGGGCATTGATAATAAGGAAAAAGAGATATTTCTATGATTGATCCAATTTTATCTGCCTGTTTGTCTGTTTTTAAAATTGCATTAAACTAAAACTTTAGAACTCAATTTAAAAATAATAAAAAATATATATGTATATTTATAATCCATACATTAAAGTAACATTTAGTATTTCTTTTATTACAATTCATCTACTCTACAAAAAGAATAGAAATGTGTGATAATTTTTTCTCAACATGGGAGAACAAAGTTGTAAGTAAAATATTTAAATGGTTGGTCGGCATAAATTAAATGTAATATTATAGGCGTGAGATTTCGGCAAGTAATTATAAAAATAAACTCATGATAACTTACAGTGAGGACGTCTGGTATGGTGTCGAATTTCAGGAACTCGTCTAGATTAAAGTCCGCGTGATCGTTGAGAACCGCTGGCTCCTCGCTCTTAGTCTCCACTCCAGAATCCTTATCCTGGATATAATAAGATTAATTGATTGATATTTGTTACATACAAGGACGTCTTAGACTATGCTGAGGCCCTTAGGCACACAAGAATTCGGAGCCCTTTTGGAATGTAAGTACATGATGTATTTTCTTTACATTCCAAAAAGGCCTCGACGACTTTCGTGCAATGAGAAATGTGTAATGCGCCCCACTATAATATTTTGATATTAGATATAAGAAAAATTGTCCTTTCTTCTGGGCCCTTTGAGGATGGGGGCCTTGAGCACTGGCCCCAAGTGCCCTTATGGTAAAAACGGCATTGTATGTATATAAAAATATTCAGATCTGTTCTTGTCATAGCAGAACGTATATTACTAGTTTTGTAATCATGAATTCATGAATTGAATAGGTGGAAAAATGTTGGTTAATATTGATAGATTGGTTCATTAGTATTACAGCTTCTTAATAAAATATATGTTTGTATGGATGGACGGAGGATGGATTATTATGGAGCTTGAATTACTGAATTTATGAATGCAGAACGAATGCACATTCTTCACAAATGAGTTGAACGTGTGATTGTGTGAATAAACAATACTATATGGTAATAACTCTTCACTACATAGTATAAATCATATATATGTCCACCAATTCGTACTTGGCCAGCGCGGTGGATTATGGCTTAAACTCTCTCATTCTGAGAGACGGCCCGTGCCCAGCAGTGAAACAATAATGGGTACACGACATAGTATAAACCAAAGTCGCTTCCCGCTGTCTGTCCCCGTGTATCTTTAAAACTACGCTACGGATTTTAATGGTTGTTAATACATAGAATGATTAAAAAGGAAGGTATTTATGTATAATACATGCATAATATAATGGAGGAACACTGATAATTTAAGATTTTTGACTTTTAGACGGAAGGAAGTTCGCCGGGTCGAATAGTAGTGTTACAGAAGCAATGCGGGTGCACTCACGTTGTTGGTGTCGAGCGAGTCGTCGTGCGGCTGCGGCGCCGCCTCCGCCTCCGCGCGCCAGCGCTCCGCCGGCGACCGCGCGCCGCCGCCCCCGCCGCCGCCGCCGCCGCCGCTCCATCGCTGGGAACATCGCGTTAACCTTATAGCCAGTATACTAAGCGGTGATAGCCTCAGGGCCCATTTAGATGGAGAGTTTCTCGTCTCGAAAATATGATTATTGAAGGAATATCGAAGTTTTTTTCGTCTGAACATTCGCTCTTCTCGCTCGCTGCCTTGGGCAACAGTTGCATTGCAATAAAATATTGTGTCCGTGTAAACAGAATTTCAAAGCAATAATCGTATTTCGAGATTTGGGCCACATCTAAATGGGCCCTTAAGAGCCCTTTAGACGAAAAGAGTTGCTCGTACGTTTCAGTTCGAAAAAGCATACGCTACTGTCACATGCAATAATCGCTGTAACATAATCGTATGTTTATATGCAAGCAAGAATTATAATCTCGTCTACGATTAAGTCATACGAAACTCGATTATGACTTATCGCTAGGCGATAGTTGCTTGTTTGTTTACACAACAACTTTATATTGGGCAGATTCTTGCTCATGAGAATGTCGACAAGGCAGTAAGCAAGAAATTTAAACGTTTCAATGTTTAGACGAAAAAATGTCTGATATTACTTCGTTAATCGTATCTTCTAGACGAGAAACTCTCTCCATCAATAGGCCTTTAGGGTTGAGACTGGACCTATCTACGAGGCTCCGAGATTCGAATTAAGGTAGTGAATGAGTGACGCTTGCCTAAATTCAGGTTCTAATTCAGGCACGTACCACTGATTTTTCTACAATAATGTGCGTAAAAATTATTTATCACTCTATACAGTGAAGACAAACATAGTGAAGAAACTTCTGTGTTAATAAAAAAAAATTTCGAAGGCGTGTGAAATCTACCAATTTAATATCGCCGCACACGGGCCACTTGCGGTGGCCACAAACACCGCTACTGACATATTTCCTATAGATTCTATACAATGACGACCCGCGTGGCGACCGGTTACCATACCGGTCTGACGCGCAATGGGTCCTGGGTTCGATTCCCGGCCAAACAGGTATCTGAAAAATGAGTTTAGATTCATGTTCTGGATCTGGGTGTTTGTGTATTCGTCTTGTGTGTGTCCATGGTACCCACGACACAGGAGAAAATCCTAGTGTGGGGCTATGAGTGTAGAAAGCGTATACTTTAGTGTATAGCATATTTTATATAGACTTCACACGGTGAACGCTTCCAGCTTCTAGTGGTGGCGTTTTTGGCTGCCGCGAACTTGACCTGCGGTGCAGTAGGCTATGGCCTAAAATTCAGTTATTTTGAAAGAAGACCCTTACACAACGGTCGGACAATACTGAATTAATAATAATTGCAATGTTAAATAATAAACGCACTCGCTTGTGTATACTCAACCTAACAGAGAAAAAATATGAACGAATTATATGCAAAGTCAATAAAAATAAATATAAAAAATCAATAATTTTAACTAATAGTTCCCTCTAAAACACAAAAAAATTGCAACTCACATCATTCTCTTTACTAGAGTTGTTGGTGCTACCGTTCTTCTTGATGGGCTCGTCAAAACCACGCAGTTCAATTGTCTCCAGCTGGGATGTCGGCCCTCCGCTAAACCTGGTACATTTTAACAATTTATTATTACAAAATACAACCTAAAAAAGTGTGTGTGTACTTATGTAAACGCGTTAGAAGTTATACTTCTTTGGCGTAACAAGATAAAAATGTTTTTTTTTTTTAATTTTATCTTTCGCCTTATTCTCATCGTTTTTTCATAACGCGCCTAAAGATATAACTTCAAAAAAAAAAACGTGCTGCTCTCGGGGACTGCTGCGGTAAAGTTATTGCATAGCATTTTTTTACCCACTTATGCTTTTATTTTTTTTATTTATGCAGTATTTTTTTTTCTTTGATATTATTTCAATTTTTTGAAGTGAAACTTCTTTATCGGGGTTGGAAAAAAATTTAGTGTAACATTTTTTCTTTACGCGCCATATTTTTCCGTTACGCGCCATCTTTTTTTATTCCGTTACGCGCCATCTTTTTCTTATCCCTACCACGCGTGATATTAGATAGATTATTATAGATTAGATTATTAGATAAAGTTTAATAAAAGCCTTTTATTAAACTTTATCTAATTTAACTTTATTTAACCAATTTCTGTAAAGTTACATATAGCAAATTATTTTTTGAAAAATAACGTCATAAAGAAGTTTTACTTCTTACGAGTGTACGCTAGTAGAAGCACACATTTTTTTCTTTGATACTTTCTCACAAACAGCTGCATTTCCGAGCAGCCGCATCCGCCACGGTCAAAGCCCGCGATAAGCTATACAATAGCTTAAAAATACACTTACCATTCGGGCTCATCTTCCTTCTCAAAGCGTCGTTGAGAGAAGCGACCACCCGATCTACGGTTGTCATCTCTGGAAATATGAATACTGTTTAAATAACTTAAAATAATATGAACTAGGTGGTAGAACCAGTGTAGTTCGACCGGGGAAGTACCACCGCCACACCTATTTCTAGCGTGAAGTATTTCTTGCGTTTCGATAGAATGGTGTGGTTGCCGGCACACTTTCACATGTGGCGACCATCATAGTCCTCGGGAGTAGCCACGCATCCGTGATTGACTTCAGATGAAACCCATGTTCTGTATGAAGTTGATTACAGATGTTCATGGGCGGCAGTGACCACTTACCATCAGGTGGACTGCATGCTCGTTTGCTACTTCAGCCAAAAAAAAAAAACTAAGTTTTCTCGTGTTGCAAATATCCTTAGGCGATGGTGACTACTTTCTATCAGGTGCCTACGTGTTTAATCATTAGACATCGGATTATATACATTTGCATATGCAAGATAACATGATTTTTTTTTTGTAAAAAAGACTTCAAACCTCATTTCCCACAAATGCTATAGACAGTAAATAATGTTAAAGCGCCACTTTAACATTATTTCTTTTCCACTGACGATATATAGTTCGTACCACCGCTATACCTACTTCGTGAAGCTGCTCTTCTGTTTCGGTGGAAGGGTGTTGTGGCCAGCTTACTTTCACATGAGGCGACTACCTTAGTCCTCGGGAATAGCAACGAATCTGTGATTGACTTCAGATAAAACTCTTGTTTAGTACCACCGCCGCACCTATTTCTAACGTGACGCATTTCTTGCGTTTCGATGGAAAGGTGTGGTTGCCGGCATATTTTTATATGAGGCCACCATTTCGGTTCTCAAAAGTAGCAACGCATCTGTGTTTGGCTTCAGATAGAACCTATGTCCTATATGAAGTTGCTTACATTTGTCCATGGGTGGCAACCCATCTATGACCATCGTAATCTGCAAGATCGTTTGCTACTTTTCCATCTATCTTAATAATAATATTTTATTACTCACCTGTGATTCTTATCGTTGTTAAATCGATCGTCCCGTTCCCTCTTGATGTCAGAGGAGAAGGAGTCGCGGCTGAACGACCGACGATCGAACCTGACGGGAAAATGTATAGTGAAAGCGAGGGAAAAAGAGAGAAGATAAAAAAAGAAATTTAAAAGAGATAGGACAATTGAATTACATCTTCAACTTAAAAAAATGTATATTTATCAAACGGATATCAAAATCGCTCCATATTCAAAGTGAACCGTGCAGAACATTTAATATGAACAATATGCATATATATTTTTTAGAAATAACAGACAATAGGGTAATCAATAAATGAAAACGATCTCCCGTCTTTAGTTAATATTGTTAAATTGGGAATTAACGATAAGGCATTTTGAGGAAGCTCGGTAATACTGATTGGTGATAGAAAAAATTCGCACAAATTATTCTTATATTTCTGGTATTTTTTAAAAAAGATAGACGTGCAATTTTATTTTAAAATATATTCATCATTTTATCTTTTCCTCCTGTAAAATAAACTAAAAAAAAATATTAGATATATAAGAAATCAACATTCATAACAGTAACTCTTCTCACCTAACACTCAACGAACATTGCAAACGGAAGCTACGGTTGGAAAGTCAGGAGGACTGTTCATAGAAGTGAATTTTAAAAAACAACGCACGAGATAAAAATCATATCTCATGGATGGTACGTGGATATTGGATATACCTCACGTTCATTGACAGCGTTCGGTAACGATGACGCGAGTTCCCTAATTTTTGTACGCCCAAAAGGTGCGTGCGTGTCTATGCGCCTAAAGAAGCTTTCACTTCAAAATTGGCGATTTGAAAAAATAGACAGAAAATCACTCATTACCTGACAGTGACAAAAATAGGTACAGGTCGCCCCTCCTACCAGGAGGGCCGATGACCTGAAGAAAACAGCGGGAAACCGTTGGATTCAGAGGGCACAGGACCGGTTGGAGTGGTGCCATTTAGGGGAGGCTTATGTTCAGCAGTGGATATCAAAAGGCTGATGGATGGATGGATAAAAATATACCCTGACGGATTGAAAACATATGAAAACATATAATCGGGACACGTGACAAACGTACCTGTCGTTATTGGAGCGGGCGTGGTCGCCGCGCGTTGCCGGCGGGCGGTACGGCTCCGCCGTGCTCCTGTACTCGCCTTCCTCGCGGCCGCGACCCGCCTCGTCGCGGACCATGATGCGACCGGAGCCTATGCGGCGGCCGGCTGCGGACAAACGCGTTTTTATAAGTAAAGTAGTAAAGTATGCAGTGTACAGCGGTAAGTGATGTATGAAGCTGTTTTGTCAGAACCAAGATCATTAACCTGGGTCGAAATATCGTCAAGAGCAGTTCAAAAAGATTTCGATAACGCATATCGTGAGTCCCTGTTACATTTTAAAATAATGGTAAATGGTTGCCGCTGTCCATAAAATCTGTAATCAGTTTCATGTAGAATAGAGGTTGTATCTGAAGCTAATCACAGATATGTTGCTACTTCTACTAAAATGGATGCCTCATATGAGCCGGCAACCACACTCTTCCCACTAGAAGGGCTGGGTTTCGCTGAGCGCAAGAACTATTTTACGTTAGAAATAGATGTTGTGGTGGTCGCTCCACGGTCGAAGCATACTCGCTTTACCATCGACATGTTTGGATTAATATATTTACAGCAGGGTTTTTCAAAGTGTTGGTGCGAAACTTTGGGGGGTCGTCACGCCTCCATTTAGGGGTCATGAAGCGCCATTAAACAATAAAGGAACAAAACTTGAATACGTTTTTACAAGTTGAGATTATTTGAAAGGTGTTTGTTGTTATGGGGTATGATGCATGATAATTCTGAACATTTTTTTTTTTTGTTTTCGAGGGGGAAACCTTCCAAAGGTACCCGACGCCGTGGGAGCGACGCAGGGTTAAGTGGGATTTTTACCGCACTAAAACCCCCCCGGTGGCCGTCCTCGGCGCTGAAAAGGAGGACTCCGGGATCTCGAAACGACTTCAACCGGAATCCTCCGAGCGCGCTGCCCCCTCGGGCTCCTCCCAGATGGGCGGCTGGGCCCACCACTCCGTCTAGTCTTTACGACGGTATGCGACCACACATACCGCCGTCCTTCCCGGGATTGCCTGACCGAATGGTTCGAGCTCCCACTCTAGCCGTCTGCAACCCCGGAAGCCCCTTTTAGTCGCCTCTTACGACAGGCAGGGGATACCGTAGCCCTATTCTGACCCCGAGGCTACAGGGACGTGATCATTCTGAACTGCCTCAGGAATAGCAACGCATCTGCAACCAACCAGTAATTGATCCGCAAGCTCCTTAACTACATCCATATCATAAAAAAAACCGTCCATAATATTAAAAAAATGCAAGGATACTTTATACTGCAGTATTAAAACAACTAAAAGTAACTCCTCTCGAGAATATTTCATGTTACACAAAAAACGTACATATTGAGCCAACCAACGCTGGACTAACTCGTTCTGAAATTTCATTGGACGCCAAAACGAAAAACGGAACGTTAAAGCAAATTTTCCAACGATATTGGAAAATACACAGACGACGAATAAATATAGACTAAGGGTTGAAACAAATTAAAAATGTTACAACAAACAAACACGAAAAAATAAGAAACAACTACAATGACTTAGTCTTTGTAATAATATTGACATAGCAAATAATATAAATAGCAGACAGTCGATGGGGTTGAAGAGTCCTCGAATGGAAACCACGTTTGGGCAAAGGAGTGTAGGCCACCCCCCGACCAGGTGAACTGATAAACTGAAGAAGACGGCGGGTAGTCGGTCTTGAATAGAACCACTCCCTCTCTTCTTGTGGATATCGTAATAGGCGATTAAGAGCAGCAGTGATAGCCTAATGGTTAAAACTTGCCCTCTCGATCGGGAGGTCCGAGGTTCAAACCCAGGCACGCACCAATGATTTATGTGCGTATTATACTTTAATTATCACTGCTTTTCGGTGAAGGAAAACATCGTGAGTAAACCTACACACCCGAGAGTTCTTTAAAAAAAAAAGTTCTCGGAGGTGTGTGAAGTCCACCAATTCGCACTTGGCCAGCGCGGTGGACTATGGCCTAAGCTCTCTCATTCCGAGAGAAGACCCGTGCCCAGCAGTGGGATAGTAATGGGTTGACGACGACGACGATTAAGAGACAAAAATCTGGGAGATGGGCATAATCATCTCCTTTCGTAATTCTTACACCCAGTGCGCTTGCCAGACGCTTGCCAGGCGCGGTGACTATTGGCAAAACCCACAAAATGAAAGGTTCAGAGAAACCCCGGCCCCCAGTCCCCAGCAGCCCCTTTATTCTGGGCTACGGAAGGTCCTCGAGTGGCGACCATGTTTAGGCAAAAGGAGCACGGGTCGCCTTCCCACCAGGTGGACCGATGACCTGAAGAAGCCAGCGGGAAACCGTTGGATTCAGAAGGCACAGGACCGGTTTGAAGGGGAGGCCTATGTAATCGACCACCGCCACCCATGGACATTTGTAATCGACCCCAGATAACATAAGGCTTAGCTGAGATTGGGCCCAGACCAGACCCAGAGGACTGAGTTCGAATGCCTAAGTAAGTCTCCCTTACCACACCCTTTAAGATAAGAACGCTCGTAACATTGCGTTATTAGGCTGCAAGAGGTTTGACGCTAACGCCACCGTTCCCCATTTGTCTTTTGCAGCCGCGATATTTTATAAATGAAGATTAACTAGCCTATCACTCTGTGACCTATGCGATTCCTATGACACGACATGTGTACAATCCATCGACCCGTTTGGGCTGCACAGCCAACATAATGGACATAAATACACACAAACATAGACGCATACATAAATACGCCCGAAAGGCATATCACCCTGTTTCTGACGCAAAGTGAAAGTACCTAGCAAGTAGCCAAAATAGGGATACGTAGCTACATAATAATACCCGTAATGTAATTACCGACACAGGTACCCTTCAACGCTGCCCGGTGAAAACAGAACAATTAACTGCACACGGTCATATCACAGGAACACTAGTTTTGTTTTGTGTCTGCCGGGAGCGATGGAATTAGGGTTACCACCCGTACTTTATGAAGTATTGTACTTTGATAGCCTAATGGTTGAAAATTGCCCTCTCGATCGGGAGGTCCGAGGTTCAAACCCAGGCACGCACCACTGATTTATGTGCGTATTAGAAATTAATTAAAACTGCTTGAGGAAACCTACACACCCGAGAGTTCTTTAAAAAAAACTTTATACTTTATGACCATAAAAGCAGCCAAGACCAAGTAGGACTCGCGCACAAAGGGTTCCGTCCAGTGTCTTTAAAAAAACAGTAAAAATATGACGTTTGTTGTATGGGAGTCCCGCCCTTAAATAAACGTAATTTATTCTGGTTTTAGTATTTTTTTATAGCGGCTAGAGAAAAAATCATATGTGAAAATTTCATCTGTCATGGTTCATGATACAGGCTGGTGACACACAGATGTGCGGCGTAGTCTAGTAATGGTCCCGTTTTTACCCTTTGAATCGGGTATAACCCTTTATTGTCCCACTGTCGGGTACGGGTCTTCTCTCAGAATGAGAGAGTTTTAGGAAGTTTTAGGTTTAATGGAAAACATTATGACCAAACCTATACACCTGATACTTATTAAAGAATGTACTCAAATGTGTGTGAAGTCTACCAATTCGCACTTGGTCAGCGCGGTGGACTATGGTCTAAACGCTCTCATTCTGAGCGAAGACCCGTGCCCAGCAGTGGTACATTAATGGGACAATGGGGACAAGTGGGACATTTATTGACAATGTAATATTTTTTTTAATTTTATAGCAAACACAATTAAATGGTTTGAAAAAATGTGGCAACCCTAGATGAAATTCAATATTTGATCGAGGGAGGCTGCCCTCCCTGCATACTCGTATTCACATGTTAATAGTGTACATAGATCGATTGGAGTGCGGCGTTTGTTTAGATGTCCTTGATTTTACTCAGTGGTCAGTTTGGTAGGTTCCGAGTTCGATTTCCTGTCACACACATGAGTGTGAAGGGTTCAAATATTTTTGTATTTAGATTATACAGTAAAACGGCATAACTAGTACCAAAAGATAAACCACATAACCAAACGGCATAACTAGTCCATCCCTCTTCTATTACGGCAGATGTTGCACGACTGTGACGATAACGCTATCATTGATTTTTTTTTTAAATGTTTAACACTCATTTTTCGACATGAGGCACTTTAGTTAAATCTTGTTCGGTCCACTTTTCTTATTTCGAAATCAATTTTTGTCATATTGTAAAATTACCTTTTTTAAAAACCTAAGACCATCTGCTGCTCCAGCCGCGCTTAAACACTTGTTTCACATATAAAATGACTAAACGTACCTATGTACAACTCGTATGAAAAACTCTACAGTCTACACTCACCCTGCTCCGCGGTCTTCTGCTGCGGCACGTGTTGCTGCGAGAGCGGCGAGTCGGGCCGCGTGCGCGCGAGGTGCGGCGGCGGCGCGGCGGCGGCGGGCGCGCCGCAGCCGGACGTGAACGAGCGCCGCTGCGGCGAGAGCACGATCCCGCCGCCGCTCGGCTCGCTCTCCTTGCGGACGCGCTCGCGCGGGTCCGCCGAGCGGCGTTCCCGCTCGCGGTCGCGGTCGCGCTCGCGGCCGTACACGCCCTACGATGAAATGCGTGTACATTAAATGCGAAAATCTTTGAGCATGTATGTGTGTTTGTTTGTTGCTCTTTCACGCGAAAATTACCCGGTTGGATTTCAGTGGAATTTAAATAAAACCCCCTGTTCTGTATAACATTGCTCACAGATGTACATGAAAGGAAGTAACCACTTACTGTAAACTGTAAGGCTGCTTTGCTATTTTAATCGGATAAAAAATAATCGCTGCTACAGAATTATAGTTTTTTGAAAATCGCTTAAAAATAACGCGTGTCGGATATGAAAGCATTCCCCGTCGCGCATGCTATCACCGCTCGCACAATCCATTGACACGCGTACCGCTTACAACCTATCGTTATGCACATACGATGGCATGATAAAACTGCAGTGAATTATTCCACGCCTGCGGGTGGATCGCGCATAGTCATTATGCGTGATAGGAAATGCAACCGAACATTAAGCAGAGCCGGTTACTAGGTTTTAAGTACAAGTTCAATATTAGAAGAGTCCCCATCGCCTTTATTATAAACATGTAAATAATGTATTTAAACATATAAAATTTCGTGCAGAGAACCTGAATACTTCTTAGATCAAGATGAGATGCAACTGCTATTAAATTACACATTGGCACATTAAACACAACAAAATAATTTAAAAAGTATAATTTAAACTACAATATCTGGATACTGCAAACTTACAAATGTCCCGTGTTTATACAAAATGTGTAAAACTCATTTGAATCTAATGCAGTTTGTATGAGCTCATGAATGAAGTTCTCGTTTATCATATAGAGGAGTGATTGTGTTATGAAACATACAGACAACATAATGTAGTATTAAGCGTTGCAATTTTATAAATTAAACTATTTCTTTATTTTTAGCAAACAAGCATGCAGTACAACTATGACGACCCGCATGGAGCAGCGGTTACCATACCGGTCTGACACGCAGTGGGTCCCGGGTTCGATTCCCGGCCAGAAAGGTATTTGAATGATGAGTTTAGATTCTTGTTCTGGGTCTGGGTGTTTGTGTATTCGTCTTTGTGTGTGTCCATGGCACTCACGACACAAGAGAAAATTCTATTGTGGGGCTATGAGTGTAGAAAGCGTTGTAAGTTACAAGTTTACCTGATGGTAAGCGGCCAATGCCGCTCATGAACATTTATAATCGACATCTACCATTGTTAGACTACCATTTGTGATAAGGTTGATGTCCTAAGTTAACTTTATCTTCAAGTACGATAAAGCTTTTATGTCGTCAAATCTGCTAGTAGTAGATCTTTTTGGATATTTCTGATGTTCATAGGCAATTCGAGCACTTATCATCATGATAGAGCATGCTCGGTCGCCACTTCTGCATGAACATAATTAAATTATCCACGTAGAACGGGGTTTCTATCTAAAGATGAATATATATGAGCCAGCAACCACACCTTTCCCCAAAAGACAATGAAGACAAATATGGCGTATAGCGTGGCGATGGTACCTCCCTGGTTGAAGTTTTATCACAGAGATGGAATTGTGGACTTTATAGAATTTTCTACAATTGCTAATAATGAATGAATGAAATATTATACAGAAATAAGCGATTTTCACAATTTTCAATTAGCTTTCCTTGCATTAGCTAACGAACATATAGTTTGGATGACAACACAATAATTTGGTGTCTTCGATCTAATCGTTTAGGAGTCAGAAGATGGATGGTGGATCTTAGTAACTTCTAGTAAGCTTTGATTTTAGGTATATATGCTTCGTTTTGAAGAGTCCAATCCAAAAACACGAAATCCCTTACGACCCTTAAAATTCAGTTCAAAAAATTCTTTTATCATGCATGCGTGCGTGATAAAAGAGAAACAATGCTCTTATACTTATACATAACGATTTTGTTTCTAGGTATATAGTTTTATTTACCTTATGGTTTTCGTTGGGCGCATCCCCGCGCGCCCCCCGATCATCCTCATTCGGTGAATCGGATCTCTTCTTCAGTACTCTGCAAAAAATAATTATAATTAACTACTTATAATCGAGTGTCCCCGACTCACCCACTTTTCAACTAACATTTTGTTTATCAATCAATTCATCTATGTGTTAGCCCGTTAAGGAAAAAATAAATAAAACCACGGAACTTCAAATTTAATAAGCTTAAATAATTAACATACACATTAATATCTTATCAAAGCATTCGAAAACTAAACTAAAACAGTGATTATTTTTACTACGCAACAAAAAAAGAAAATTTGTTTGTTAATCCAGAGTAAGAGAAGAATCCACTAATCCAATAATTGTTAACCACAACGCAGTAAAAATATCGAGTAAAAGTTGTTAAAAGTTAATATTTTCAAAGCTGACTATGTACTGGCGACTCCGGCGGTGTAGCAAATGTGCATAGGCGACAGTGACTAGTTTTTTTTTTAACTGATTAAAGTAGCAAACGAGCATACAGTCCACCTGATGGTAAGTGGTCACTGCCCCCTGCGATATCTGTAATCAACTTCATACAGAACATGGGTTCTATCTGAAGTCAATCACAGTTGCGTTGCTACTCCCGAGGATTATGATAGTGGCCTCATATAGTGTGCCGACAACCACACCCTTCCATCGAAACGCAAGAAGTGCTTCACGCTAGAAATGGTTGTGGCGGTGATAGTTCCCAGTTCGAACTACACTGGTTCTACCACCTTCAAAAACTACTACTTCCTGTCAGGCAACTTGTCTGCCTCATCGTCAGCTAAAGATATACAAAGAATCTTTTACTCTCGCCTTGTATTCCTTCTCTGTTATCTGTCGAAATATTCTTAGGTGAAACATAACCTTAACTTAACGCAACATAAACGTGCAACGTACATCGTATAATGCATTGACAAAAACGTAAACCAGGATTATTTTGATTAACCGCTCGACCGTCGCTTGTCGCTTGCTCGTCGCTAAGGGCAAAGTGTGATATATTCACAGCGTGAATGCCTCGCTCCCAGCGACCGCGCTCTCAAGCCCGCTCTTTACCAGAGGCGAGTAGCGCATTTTCATCAGATCATCGCGCGTGTATGTGAGCGAGCGACGCGCGGGACCCATCGCAAGCACGGCGGGGTCACCGCCGCCACCGCCGCTCTTGTCGTTTCAAAGAAACATATGCAACAGTGATGATATGATAGACATTCAAGGGTACTTACAACGCAAGTGCCTCACAGCCGGCGAACGCGTTCTCAAGACCGCGCTTCACCAGCGGCGAGTTGCGCAGCTTCATCAGTTCGTCGCGCGTGTAGGTTAGCGGGCGACGCGCGGGACCCATCGCCAGCACGGCGGGATCGCCGCCGCCCCCACCGCCGCTCTCGTCAAGACCTATGGCAAAAACAATTTATTATTATTATGATAAATTATATTATGATAAATTAATATAACATCCCTGCCCCTTTTTTTCCTCTTCAAATGCGCAAAATTCCGAAATGATATAGCCTTTGTCACTATGACAACTTTATTTTTATTTTTTTTAAAACGATTAAAGCAGAAAACGACAGTACGAACTACCTGGTAAGTGGTTACTGCCGCCTATGGAAATCTTTAAGCAACTTCATATACATCAGGGGTACTTCTCCCGATAACCACCCCTTCCACCGAAACGCAAGAATTGTTTCATTCTAGAAATACGTGTGTACCTCCCCGATCTAACTGCACTGGTTTTAACACCTCATTAAAAGACAAAATGATATAGCTAAGCTAAGCTATAAATATCATAAATTCACACGCGGCAGATGTGAAATTAAGTAATAAATAATTATTTCACATAATTATACCAACGACGATTGCAATGTTATGTCACATTTTATAATCCGTGAAATCGCTTAGGCTATAGAGCATGTCTAAGAAATGGACATACATACGCTCCAAAAACATTACTCTCCTTCTGATGCAGTCGGGTAATAAAAACAAAAACTTTTTAAACCCAGTTTCCTTATACTTAATAATCAATCACAAAATATGGATGCAATCTCTCTTGATTTGAATTTTTATCAATAATGACGAAGCTACAATAATTTTCACCTATCAAAAAACGACGATGTAAAGGTTAATTTTATAAAACTCCAGAAATAAAAGTTTACCTACCGTGTCCGAAATATGAAAACGGAAAATCGTTACAGAAAATAGGCATTAGACTTTAAAAATCGCAACCCCTTAAGTAGTTAATATGGACGGACTCAATTAAATGGAAGGCTGGCATATGGGTATGGAGGGGAGGGTGGGGCAAGTTCTTATTTCTAAAATATTACTTCCTGCTAATAGGTGTCCCCGGTATCCCCCAAGTTCCCTTATGCCTGCCTGTTTACAAATAGAAGACCTTAAACGAAAACTATTCATGGTTACTTATGTTTCTCTGTTTCTTAGGGCGATCATCAAAAAAATAAATTATGATTTAATTAGTGTGGTTAAAATTATTTAAGTACAGATACTTAACTTTTCCTTAGTTTGTGTCCCTATTCATTGGGGAAGTGAAAACAAATAAGTTCATTTTAATTTTACAAACAGTCTTCAGAACAAATATTTTTTTCCTAGTTTCTGGATTATTTTAAAATAACTTTAAAAGGGTTTAAGAAAATCAAAATATATTTTAAAATTATTTAAGTCCATCCTATCAATCGCGAGTAACAGCTACTTACATATAAACATCACGCTTCTCCATTGACACAATGTCAGCTTCATTTGTATATTGCGTACACACAGACACACAGACTTAAAAGCACGTCATTGCCATAAAATTAAAAAAAAAAACTCCCAACAATTGACCATTTAATTTTAGGAAAATCGCTGAAACTTATGTAAAATAAAAAAAAGTATCACACGTATAGGAATATTTTTTTGAAAAAATAGTAGTATACACACACAGTTAAATACACCTCATCGCCTTGAAATAATAGTAAAAAAAAAAAAACTGACGCATTTACTTTTAGAAAAATCGCCAAAACTTATATAAAATAAAAAAGGAAACATACGTATAGGAATTAGTTTTCACTTTAAAAACACCTATCACAATAAATACGCCCTTTTTCGGAAACCAATCACCGAAACAAATTCAATGTACCGATATCCATCAAAGACGAAGCAACAATGCAACGTATAAATTTTGCAAAACACACACACGCACACCCCTCATTTTGCATTCGCTTCAAAAAACAACTCACTTACGGGTCGCAAGCCGTTCTGTTTTCGTGAGACACGTCCTGATATTTAGCGAGATATGGTTGTGTAAATACTTTGTGTTTTGCCATTCTCCTAAAGTAAGGGAAAAGTTATGAAGTCGATAAATATAATACATTGGATGATATGATACCGAAGAATATTTTTGGGACATATGCCGATATTTAGTAATTGGTTGTATAACCTCTGTATTTTGCAATTCCCCTGATGCTAGGGAAAAGTTACGAAGAAGATAAATACAGTAAACTCGATATGAGATGCCTAAGAAACTTGCCCCACGCAATATTCCGATATTTGGGCATTTTAAATAGTACCTATAGTTTCAAAGTATAGGGTTCTAAAATTCTGCGAATGTCGTGGTTAGGTTTGAAGAAATAATAATAATCATTTGAACACAATCATTCAAATATCACAATATCCCGCCGATCCTATTCAAAATGTATCCATGGTCACCCTACTGACACTCTACATATAGCCACTGTGTACGCGTTCAGATTTTCAGTAATGCAACCCGCGAAGGGTGAAATGGGGTGTTGAGGTCCATACGCCGATGCATGATCAAAGGTAGTGCGGACGCGAGTTAATAAATTGGACTGCCTAATACCCTGTCCACCCTTCAATTAGGAGATCAGTCTCGCGACCGGATTTTCTTTAATAAAATTAACGTTGTTGAGGTACGTGGATAGAGGTATAAATGAGTGCTAGTAGGTAATTTTTGATGCAATATTTTCTTTATACAATTGAAGTCGCATACGAGCTTGCAGTTCCATCCATCCATCCATCCATCAGCCTTTTGATGTCCACTGCTGAACATAGGCCTCCCCTAAATGGCGCCACTCCAACCGGTCCTGTGCCCTCTGAATCCAACGGTTTCCCGCTGTCTTCTTGAGGTCATCGGTCCATCTGTTGGGGGGCGACCTGTACTCCTTTTGCCTAAACGTGGTCGCCACTCGAGGACCTTTCTTCCCCATCGGTTATCGGTCCTACGAGCGATGTGGCCGGCCCACTGCCACTTCAGCCTGCTAATTTTGAGAGCTATGTCTGTAAGCTTCGTTCGTCTACGGATTTCATCGTTGCGAATCATGTCTCGTAGCGAAATTCCGAGCATAACCCTCTCCATAGCACGCTGAGCGACCCTGAGCCTCCGAATGAGGCCTACCGTGAAGGACCACGTTTCGGCGCCGTAGGTCATCACTGGCAACACACATTGCTCGAATAATTTCGACTTCAGGCACTGAGGAATTTTGGACGAGAAGATACTACGTAATTTCCCGAACGCAGCCCAGCCGAGTTGGATTCTACGAGTGACCTCCCTCTCAAAGTTGGACTTACCCATCCGGATCGTTTGTCCCAGGTAAATGTACTCGTCGACAACTTCGAGAGGAGTGCCGTCAACAACTACCGGTACGGGTGTGACATGGACATTAGACATGATTTTCGTCTTGTCCATGTTCATCTTAAGACCCACCCGTTGTGAGGCACTGTTGAGGTCGCCTAGCATTGTGCTGAGGTCCGTCAGCGAATCTGCCAAGATGACTATATCATCGGCAAATCGAAGGTGCGTGACGTGTTCGCCATTGATGTTAATGCCAAGACCTTTCCACTCCATCAGCTTGAACAAATCTTCCAACGCAGCGGTGAACAGTTTCGGCGATATAACATCGCCTTGTCTGACTCCCCGCTGCAGTTGGATTGGATTTGTGCTTCTGTCGTGTACTCGGACTGACATGGTGGCGGCTGTGTATACACATTTCAGCACCTCGATGTACCTATAGTCGATCTGGCATCGCTGAAGGGACTCCAGCACCGCCCAGTGCTCGATGGAATCGAAGGCTTTCTCATAGTCCACATAAGCAACACATAACGGCAGATTATACTCCTCGGTCTTCTGTATAATCTGCCGCAGCGTGTGAATGTGGTCCATGGTGCTGTAGCCTTTTCGGAAACCGGCTTGTTCGGGAGGCTGGAAGTCGTCTAGCCTGCGCGCAATGCGGTTAGTGAGGACTCTCGAAAACAGCTTATACACGTGGCTCAGAAGCGCAATGGGCCTGTAGTTCTTCAAAAGAGTTTTGTCGCCCTTTTTGAAGAACAGCACCACTACGCTTCTGCTCCACGCTTCCGGGGTTGTCCCGCTAGTAATGACGGAATCGAACAACTTTTGGAGCGCCACTAGTACGGGTTTACCGCCAGCTTTTAGCAGCTCTGTTGTGATTCCGTCATCGCCCGGTGCCTTGTTGTTTTTCAGCTGTTTGAGAGCCTCTCTAATCTCGTACAGGCTGACGTCCGGGAGGTCCTCAGTATAGTGTCGGGTCAGTTTGGCACGTTTGTCGTCCGCCTTGTTGCGGGCGGGAACTCGTGCGGAAGCATACAACTGTCCGTAGTATTTCTCAATTTCTCTCAGAACATCGGGGTTAGACGAAACCATGGTGCCCGATTCGGTCTTCAACCTCGTCAGCAGGCTCTGCCCAATGCACAGATCCCTGGCGAACACTCTCGAGCCCTGGTTTCGCTCAATAGCGTCTTTTACGCGATGGGTGTTATGAGCACGCCAATCGCGTCGCCTACTCTGAGAGATCTGTTTATTGAGCAGTCTGTATTTCGACATTGAGGTTGGAGACTGCACACATAGTTCTCGCCTCTCCCTCATAAGACCGAGAGTATGCTCTGAGAGAACTCGAGACCTACCACTGGAGTGGGTCTTAAAGTACTTAGACCCCACCTCGTGGACAGTTGTTACGACCTTGGTGTTAATTTCGTCCACAGAAACGCAAGAATCGAGACACGCGAAACGATTCCGTAGCTGAAGTTGAAACTCTTCGGAGCCCTGGATTTGGACAGGTGTTGGTCGGAGCGTAGACTTCATTAGGCGTGACCGTTCCAGCTTAACGTTGATATTTAATGTGCCTCTTACCATCCGGTGATCACTTCCGGTTTTCACCCTGTTGATCACAGAGACATCATTAAATATGTGCCGTTTGTCTGCCAAAATGAAGTCTATCTCGTTTTTAGATGAACCATCAGGACTTATCAAAGTCCACTTTCGCTGTGCCTTCTTCCTGAAGAAAGAGTTCATCATAAATAAGCCCTCCCTCTCCAAGAAGTTGGCAAGCAAGTGGCCTCGGTGGTTCCGTTGTCCAATTCCAAAGGGCCCCACCTTCCGCTCGCCATCGTTCCGCGTGCCTAGTCTCGCGTTAAAAATCCCCCATAACAACGGTAAAGTGGGTCTTTGAGGTATGCATGGCTCTACTTACGTCCTCATACATAACCTCGACCTCATCGTCTGGGTGTGTCGAAGTCGGCGCATATACCTGTATGACCTTCAGCGAATACCGTTTAGATATTCTGAGTATAAGGTACGCTACCCTTGACGACACACTGTCGACTGTTACCACGTTGTTGACGAGGGATTTGTGGACGAGGAACCCGACACCACCCTGAGACAGGTGGTCGCCCTCCCGGTGATAGAACAAGTTGCCCGATTTGAGGATTATCGTGTCCTCACCCTGTCTTCGGACTTCAGACAATCCCAAAACACTCCAGTTCAACTTGTCTATCTCTTCTTCCAGCTCCTGTATCTTCTCGTCGGTCCTCAGTGTCCTGGTGTTGTATGTTGCCAGGTGCAGAAGTCGTCGGTTGCGGTAGCCGGATCTCTGCCGGAGATTCTTAGCACCCCCTGCCCCGCCGTTACCTAGGCCGCTACCGTAGCCTGGAATAGCGGGGCTGCCGGGGACTGGGGGCCGGGGTTCTTCTGCACCTTTCATTGGGGGTTTTTGCCGATAGTCACCGCGCCTGGCAAGCGTGTTGGTGACCGCAGTAGATGTAAATTACACAAGGAGATGCTGCTGCCCATCTCTTGGATTTATGTCCCTTAGTCGCCTCGTACGACATCCACGGGAAGAGAGGGAGTGGTGCTATTCACAAGACCGACACCACACGGTTCACATGATGGCAAGTGGTCACTGCCCATGGTCATCTGCAATCAACTTTATTCAGATATGGCGTTCTATCTAAAGTCAATCACAGATGCATTGCTACGCCCGAGGACTATGATGGTCGCTTCACATAAAAGTGCGCCGAAAATAAATAATAAGTACACTTCGCTAGAATATCTACGATGCACGAGGTTTTAGTGCCAAATACTTCAGCTGACAACAAAACGTAAACACGTAAAATGTTAAATACCTACTCTATTGTATACAAAATAATATGCAACAAATACACTAACAATGGTAAGAAAAACACTTAATCAATCATTATAATTCTTGACTGGACTGAGATTGAATCTGAAACCCTTTGAGTAAACGGTACTACACCCATTATACAGACGCAAGGGTGTCGCCACACGGTGATCTAGGGACATTCTTAGTATATGAAGTAAAAGGGGGAGGTAGGAGGCAAATGCTTCCTTTGACAACGTCATACGGTAGGAACCCAGCATATATGACGTGTTTTTAACTCCCTAATGGAGGCGTAGGTACGCCTCCATGCTCCTTTGCTAATTGCCCATCGATAGACGTCTTTTGTAGTGTCGATGTCAAAATTGGTTTATTATTAAAACTGTCCGCCGCAGCAGATAAAACATTGAGAACAGCCAAATACAATTTATGTGTTCATATCGCAATAATAATAATCATATGGTTTAAAAAACAATAATCCTTATTCTAAGTACCTTTATGTTAATAAAGGTATTTCAAATAAGGTGTATCCATCCACATCCGCATTGGTAAGGCCTATACGATGCGATTAAGCGACAACATAATCGATTACTATTTTGCTTACCACTCCTTGTAATTTCATTATATCAGACACTAATTAAAGAATTTGGTAAATTATTCAATATCGGTTCGTTAACCATATTTTAGCTATCAAAAGGACCCAGGGCTTCCACTATCGTAGATTATACTCTCCCTTCCTGGTAACATTAAAGTTAATAATTGCCGCCATTTCGTAATGGTTGAAAGAAAATATGAAAAATCGTTAATTTTCCGATAAAGTTGATCGTACAAAGACTGAATGAATGGATACTCTGTATATAACAATAATAATTCTAGTAACTGTACGAATTTTTATAAAATGCGATGACCTATTCAAAAAAATATTGACTTCAAGAAAGCATTCAAAACATATTAAGCAGTATTCTATACAAGCATACACAAAGAATACGACTTTTATAGTCTATGTTGACAATTTGAAGGCACAAACCTAGCATAAAAATAAACTTCGCACTTTGCTTAGCACCAAGCGGATACTAAGACGTTTATATAACGCCATAACATAATAAAATCGCAGTCGCATTATCGTCGATTATCACACATATGTGAACGCGGCCTAAGGGTTTGTACACGTCGTTCTGCAATGATGGTCCAGATAAAGACGCATTTACCGTAAAAAATGGTGGACTACTTTTAGCGACATGATACCATTATCTGAATAGTTAAATACAATATGACAAAACTGTGACTCTAAGAATATAAAGCAGATATACCGACATGTAACATTATAACTTAAAACCCATCATTGGTTCGGGAAATGATAAAAAAACATTTTAAAAAAATCATTTTTTTTATTCACAAGATTTTTGATTTGCCTTTATATGTCAACTTGGGATGCCACCTCACTTTGGCGGAACTTCCATTCAATAGTAGACAACTTTAATGACAAAGGCTACCTACACTTAATAGGGTTCTTGAAATATATTTAAGATCATAATACATACACTACATTTAACCTTTAAGCCAAAAAATAAAATAAATCAAAAACAAACCAGACGCAAGTACATAAAAAACCGACAATCGCATGCGCTCGCATCGTACAAAAAGTCGTACCGTTCGGAAACGCGATCGGTTATCATTAAAAACTGAGTACAACACTAGCGGCCCTGAGCCGGCCGTTCTATTTTTACGGTCCTTGCTATCGGTATCACGGATCACGCACACAAATGCACTGTCCATTTGTGCAAGAGAAATTAATAATCGAATTTCAAAAATATTTATATTCCTATGTTCCTATCGGTATCACGTCTGGACAGCTACATAACTGCAGCGTACATTTGTGTGAGAGAAATTAAAAATCGAATTTCTGAAAATATTACCGAAAAAATTCTGTCTTTTCTATCAGTATCACGTCTGTCTGTACACGGCACGCACACAACTGTGATTTGTGAAAGAGAAATTGACAGTCGAATTTCAAAAATAATAAAAAATAATTCTTTATTATAATCCTTGCTATTAGTATCATGACTTTGTTTAAACCGACACAACTGTAGTGTGCATTTATGCAATAGAATTTAAAAACTGAATTTCAAAAAATATTATATTCTTACGAACCTTGTTATCTTTATCACGTCTGTGTGTACATGCACACAAAGTAACTGCACTGTCCATTTGTGGAAGAGAAATTAATAATCAAATTTCGAAACTAATTATGTTCCCTGCTATCGGTAATCATGTTTATCACGTCTGTGTGTACATGCACAAAAAGTAACTGCACTGTCCATTTGTGCAAGAGAAATTAATAATCAAATTTCAAAACTAATTATGTTCCCTGCTATCGGTACCGTGTCTGTGTCTACACGCACAAACTGGTACGTGCATTTCTGGAAGATAAATTAATAACCGAATTTCAGAAATAATTATATTGACGACCCGCGTGGCCGAGCCGTTACCATACCGGTCTGACGCGAAATGGGTTCCGGGTTCGATTCCCGGCTAGACAGGTATCCGAATGATGAGATTCCTGTTCTGGGTCTGGTTGTTTGTGTATTCGTCTTTGTCTCCACGACACAGGACTATGAGTGTAGAAAGCGTGTTTTTTTAAAGAAAAAAGATATTTTTACGTTTCTGTATATATCAAGGTGTCTGTATATACACATAGTTACAATTTGCATTTGTGTTCACAATGCAAATTGTAACTAAGAAAGCCAGAACCAAATATTAAAAATAAATACATATTTAATGTTTTAAAATCTATACTCTATACTAATATATAAAGCTGAAGAGTTTGTTAGTTTGTTTGAACGCGCTAATCTCAGGAACTACTGGTTCGAATTTAAAAATTCTTTTTGTATTGAATAGACCATTTATCGAGGAAGGCCTTAGGCTATATAACATCACGCTGCAACTATTAGGAGCGAAGAAATAATGGAAAATGTGAAAAAAAAACGGGGAAAATTATTCATCCTTGAGGGCTTGCATTGCGTGCCACGCGGACGAGGTCGTGGTCACAGCTAGTAGTACATATTAACGGAGTCTGCTATCAGTAGTGTTATCTGCGTTATACATACGCAGTTGCAATGTCCATCTACATGAAGCACACTTTCACATGAGGCGACCATCATAGTCCTCGGGAGTGGCAATGCATCTGTGATTGACTTCAGATGGAACCCATGTTCTGTATATAGTTGATTACAGATGTCCATGGGCGGCAGTGACCACTTATTATCAGGTGGATTGCATGCTCGTTTGCTACTTCAGGCAGATAAAAAATGAGATATTAAAAATCTGAATGAAAAACTGTAAAAAAGTTCTTATTTTTAAGACTCTCCGTGTGCGTCTGTGCATAAGAGAAGTTGACAATTGAATTTTTAAAATACACAAATAAAAATAATAATAAATAACTACCTACCTAATTCTATTGTTACGGTTTTGCTAATAAGTCAATCCTGTTTGTATATACAAGCATACGATGCGAAATACATTTGTACAGGGGAAACTTAGAATCGGTGTTTAAGTACGTAGTTAAAAATATTTAGGTTTTATTGTTGTTTGTTGCACCAACATAGAAATGTTAAAGATTTCAATGTTGCGCCTATTTTATTTGAAACCTCATTTTGAACCTTTGCAGGAAATCTGTTTTTGAATGCCTATTTATTCCTGTCAATAGCAGTTTTCGAGGCTACCTCGAAAAGACAACCTGAGAGATTGACAAATGTAATAAACCGGTTTTAAGGTTTTTGGATACAAATATGCAAATAAATGTAGAAATTTTAAAATCGCACTTTATTTATTATTATTGTTATAGCTAACGGATATTCCAGTTCTGTCCAAAATTAAAATAACAAGGATAAAAACTACATTTTCCTAAATATGTCCGATCAGATCGATATAAATTTATTAAATATTCAACCAACTGATAATAGCGAGTCGTACAAACATCGGATATGAATTATTAAGTTACTTGCATAGCTAACAAAATAAGAACTGCCTCAGACCCACATGAGACAAAAACACTCACGCCACGACACGCGCTTAGTCCGTTTGGACGGTGGCCCCGCGTGTATCCGGGGCGGCAGCTGCGCCGGGACCCGTCTCAGCGCGCTCTGGTACCGCAGTAGAAACGCGTGCACCGCACACTTGACCGGCGACAACATCTTCTCTTGCGGCGCGATCAGGGCGGCCATCTTGCGCGCGCGCCGCTTCGCAGCCCGACTACCGGCCCTGCGACGCCGCCTGCGACTCCTCTTCGACACGTCACCGTTCACCTCCTTGCTCGCCATCGCGCACACAACGAAACTAACACGACGCGACGACAAAATGGCGTCGCAAAGTCTAAACTATCCTAACTAACACTAATTACGAATAATTATTAAAACCGTATAAAAATAACCATAAACATTAACGAATTAAAATAAAATATAACTATTATTAGAATAAATATGTAAAACAATAAACACGAACACAACTAAAAAGCTACTTAAACTAGGGGTGTCTGAGAGACGTAAACGACGCGCGCCCTACGTATATGACAACCAGCGTCAAGGATCACGTAGGCAGAGTACTGTAGCGATAAGGATGAAACTCAAAATATACGAAAACGGGAGGAAAACAACCAGTTTCCACCGAAACTATCGCGTGCGTCGCGCAACGAACGGACACGTCCCAAAGACTGACACAAGATGGCGAACGCATTCAGTTTTAGATCAACTACCCTCAACAACTCAAACATTTTCTCATTCTGTTACTAGCTTAACAAAGTAAATAATAATCGGAGCTAACACCTATGGAAAGTATTGTGCACCACCGGCAGACGAACGTAGAAAATTAACCTTTATTGAGAATAGTTCAGAGGTCAATTTGAATTACGCAAATTTTCATACATGACGCGTCTAGGGACGGGGACGCGTTCATATATAACGCTTTGATAATACTAATACTAAACCTCAGTTTTAAGTAAATGAGTATCAAAGAAAGTAGTCAAACAGTATGAAATATAACTGCTGTAATAGCTGTTAATGATTTCAAATAGATTAAAGCAAGGGATTTATCGGAAGTAGCATTACGTATAGTGGCTTTTCAAAGCTAAATGGGGGATTCCACCTTTCCACACAATACATAAGTCTTCATGATCCGTGTGGCCAAACCGCGCCCAGCTTGACACACAAATGGTATTCGATTCCCGGCCAGACACACATTTAAATAAAAAATATATTTTTTGCTTCGAGTAGATTTAGCGCTTGTGAGTACATGAGGGGTTATGGAGATCCGGACCTCCCGCCCTCTTCTTACCCAGAAAAAAATGTACTAACAGAACGAATGTCGACAAATTCATTCCATACCTTTACCTCCCTCCCTCTCCACTACATAGCATACAGTGAGAAAAAACATCAGATACGAGCAGACTTTGCCTAGGCCACGGCGAGATCTACTCCCCATAAACATAGCTATAGGTAAAACCGTGTATTGTATGTCTGTTTGTACTTTTATGATTCGGACCCAGGGAATCCTTGAGTAGAACTATCGATTTTTATTCAAATTAGAATACCGCAAAGCTATACAAATAGAATATTAATGTGAAGAGTGCAGTTTTAAAAGAGTCAACATTTTTTGTCGAAGCTAAGCGTACATTTGAGTAGGTGCCAATCAGTATTTAATTCTCACAAAGTCGAATAGTAAATTGTTATTTATTGAAACTGAAAATACACTTATTTGCCTTTCATTAACTATTTCATACTTCGTTAATATAAAATGTTTTATTGGTAGAAAGTTCGTTTAATACAATAAATTGGGTTCGAAACAGACAGGATAGCTTGAAATATCAATAAAAAAATTGATCAATATTAAAAATACATTATGGTTCTTCTTAATATGTTATTGGTATTATAAATATTAAAGTTTGTGACGATGTTTATGTATTTGTTAGTCTTATTTAGTCTTCCACGTAAAGACTACCGTCGGATTTCGCTGAGATTTTGCACACATAGTCGTCGTCAACCCATTATTGTCCCACTGCTGGGCACGGGTCTTCTCTCAGAATGAGAGAGTTTAGGCCATAGTCCACCGCGCTGGCCAAGTGCGAATTGGTGGACACACATAGTATAAGACCTAAATTAATACATAGACACATTATCTCTGTAGACGTGACCAAAGCGGGATGAGCCGCAGGTATAGTAACTTTACCGAAATAAATTCAGTTTTCCATATAAAGAAGGCAAAGGGTATTCTTAATTCTGGTGGTATAGTAATGCACTTGTAGGTGTAGAAATGTTCCGGACCGGTGGTACTTAGTATGAAAAAAAAGTATATATGTAACTGACAATTTTTAACTGCCTCCGTAGGTCTATGCAAAATAAAGACATTTTATTTCATTTTACTTATGGTGCAGAAAAGACATTAACATTATGCAAAATTGATCATCAACGAGTTACAGAGCCATACAGTTATCATATTGGCTGGATGTTCATGTTTCTAGTAAAAAAAAAATATTCCACAATTTTAGTTATTGTATTGCACTTTATCGCTATCAAATTTAATAAATAGTAGCATTTACTCGTTACTGTCTCAAACAGTTGTGTATAAAGTCCACCAAAACAAGTTTCCCCCTAATGTTGCACAATACATGATAAAAAGCAGATTACAGCTATTGAGTGCTGGTTATTTCTGACCCTTTGGTCTGACAATACATAATAGGACTGGCTAAAAGGGTTTTAACACAATTATAAAGAACTTGGCAAATCATCTACGTATAAACTGTAAGCGATGAGAGATAAACAATTTGTGAATAAAACTGTAACGAATATGAATGAATCTTTTTATGTTTTGAAGGATATATTTGTTAAAGATGTAGAAAGATTTCAAGATACAGCACTTAGCTTGATTGACAACAAGAAAACCATAAATGAATTTGACCAATTGACAATAACTTTTTCCACCTTCATTCTACTTGGTGTGATGTACTTAACATTGTTTACAATGAGATTGTAAACAATGTTAAGTACATAGAAAATACGCAGTTTAATTGAAATATATGCAACGTCATGAATCCACAAGATTTTTTCTATATAAAAATAAATTGATTGAATAAGATTGATTAAATCGTTTTATAATGATAATTTTGATTTCATTAACCTATCAATCAAAGAATTTAGATGTTTCCCCTGCCTTCTATTTACTGACTTTATTTTTTTATAAGTAAGCAGAAGTTTATAAGAGAGATAAGATAGAAGTATCATTCATAAATACATCAAAGAAGCATGTCTGTAAATATTAATTAGTTTTAAAAATTGTTTTGTGTGACACTTCAAATAATATCCTTTCTTACTTATTATCTTACTCTTTTTCTCACAAATCATACTTGAAAGTTTTTCTCAGCAATTCTAACACACTTCATAAGACTTTTAAATGAAATTCAAATGAGTCCATTCCACTTAGTTCTCGCGTAGTGGAACTGAATGTAAGGGAGACACTGGCAAAGTTTTTATTATATTCAAAGTTGATAAAAGGTGTAATGTAATGTAGACACACTGACAACTTAGTGTTTAAAACTGTTTCCAATGATGGATTCAAGGTTCACATACCACCCTTTTAATTTTTAGGGATATAAGAGTATTAGAAATTAATCATCACATAAGTAATAATTACACAATATTAGTGTAGTGTTTTGTTCACATTGTATAGGACATTGTGAACAAAACACAGTTTTTTTCAACTTCTATTGCACAAGGAACCAAATTTCTTTACATTATTTACAAAAATCGCTCCCAAAGTTAAACTAGACATACTTCAACACAGATTCAGTTTAAATTCTCGTAAAGGCTTACATCGAGTGAGTGACATTTGCATTATACTGATGAATAGCGCACAGAAATGTCTATGCGCGCTTAGGGGAGAATCCACCCTTGACCTTCAAAATCCCTTCCGCGCCACCCCTACGGGCGCCCGGATTGAATTAACTCAGAGGGCTATTATGTGTCAGATGCAATATTGGGCTGACCATTGTACTTTGTAACGGTTTACATTTGCAATTTTTTATAATTATGTAGTATGTACTTCTAGTGGATAATTTAAATAATTTAGTATTACGTTATGTATTTCATTTTCGTAACATTATATGTACCGCAAATAGATTAAATTGAAAATTATATTAGGGTTTTTTCAACAACTGTTCTACATACTTAATTGAAAGTAATTATTATTTTTATTTTCGTTCATAATAATTTATCATGTTAATGAGTATCCCATGTAATAACCCAGGTCACAAATTGTCTGCGTGCCACAGTGTGATTTAGCCTGAATGAGTAACATACATACATACATCCTCACAAAACTTACAATAATATCATGGAAAATATTTTTTGATGGGGTGTCAAAGTGATGGTCGCATAGTGGAACAATCCTAGCATAATATGTTATCAGGATAGGAGTATCTTTATCAAATAAACAAGCATAAACCCGGCTGACTCATTTCAGTGGACACATTCTAATCACACACTTTAATTAGATGCTGGAGATTAGAACAACATAAATTGATTTTCACAATCAGCACTTAGATGAAAATTAGTTGTGTGATAATACAAAGCACTATATATATAATAAAAAAAAAAATTAAGTTCCATTTCTTCTTCTGTTTGTAAACCTTTTTGTTTGTTAGCTATTGATGAACATCAGTGAAATCATTTTTTTATCTTATGATCGGTCATATATTTAAACCATTAGGTAAATATTATAAGGTCCATTAATGTCACAATTGAGACATAATTATCATCTACCGCTACAATCAAATTCAAAATGACACAAAAAATTAAATATTTAGTACACAGGAATTTTAGTAACTATATCAGATAGTCAAATCCACTGCACAATGGTCCTGCATGGTTCAGTTTACATGCTCTTTTCAGTCACAAATATGCTAGATGTGGAATGAGCTATCCCCTGGAGTGCTCATACATGGGGGACCTCAAGAAAGGTGCAAAAAGAGCTCTCTATCAAAACCAAAGATACATTGGCGATTGTCTGCGGCTTCAAATATCCATAGGCAATGGTGACTACTTTCCATCATATAGCCCATCTTCCTTAAAGTATAAAATATAAACCAACGACAAAAATATAAAAAGAAACCATATATATCAAATTTGCATATGCAAATAAATTATCATTCTCCTAAAAAGTGACAGCAGAACTTGCAGAGAACCTACATGCTACCCAGGTGTTTACAATGTATTATTTATTTATCTGCACTGTGCTACTCCATTATACTTTTAATACTATCCTGGAAAAATCAATAGTTTCTCCAAACCATCTCACTAATTCAACTACGCTAGTTCCAGTTATTCTGCAGAGGGTTGGTCTGAAAGTTTATCCTATGGCTTTAAAAATATAAATATGATTTTCAATATAAATGTACATACATATCTAAAGCATCAGGGTTCCCTGTAATGTTAGGTATAAGTTTGGATACAATAAATAAATAAATAAGTACACAAATCAATTTTAAAGTATGATAATAATGAGTTAGCAATATAGTTTTATGGTTTACTAGGTTATTCACGCAGGAAGCACAAATCTACTTTGCCAATAGGTATCCTATATGATAATCTAGTCATAAACTGTGTGTGCCAAATTATAGTAAAAATAACCAATACTTTTTGGCTAAAACAGTAACAAACACACATGACATCTTCAAAAACCTGCACATTAATAATATTATAGGATTATTCAGGTTTATTCTATTTATGTCATAAATGCAAGTACATACCAAAATTTAAAAATATAGATTAGGTCTGCACCTAAAAACACTTCACAATTGAACTATAAGCATTGATTTATCTACATATACCTATACATTATTAATCAATTGCCCTAATGTGTGAATTAATCAATTTATTAAATGTGTTCAAACAATATGTTAAATCAAAAATAATTTTTAACCGACTTCCCAAAGAAAAGAGGTTATCTATTCGTCACGTATATTTTTAAAAGAAATTATCAGTCATTATAATCCGTTTATTTCGTAAATTCATATAATACTAATACTAGACAATTATATGCTATATTTCATTTCAGTTTCATAGTAAACTAATAAGGTGACAATCTTCTGTAATTGACTTCTGATTGAACCCTTGTTCTATGTGAAGTTACAGTCCATGGGTGGCAGTGACCACTTACCATCATGTAGACTTCATGCCTATTTGCTACTTTAATCTTATTAAAAAAAAACAAGTCTGTAAATAGTAGTTATTCTTGATTTTTAATAATGTTTTTCTTATTGCAATCAGTAATATTTAAAATATAAAGAACATTACTTGACTAAGTGGTCTTGTTTTATAAAAATGTTCTATACTAATGTAGGATAAATGTAGAGTCGATTCAATTAGAGTAATGCACAGTATCAGAATAACACTACATCTAAGCTTTATTTAATTGTTTTAGTTTATGTTTTGAAGTAGTGCTTCTAAGACAACTGATAATGGTTGATCAAAACATTATTTATGCATTGTAATAAACATGATATTTACAGTTTGTAAATAAAAAAGATAAGAATGACAACCCATGTGGCAGTGCGGTTTCCATAGCGGTCTGACTAGTAGTGGGTCCTGAGTTTGATCCCTGGCCAGACAAGTATCTGTGTGATGAATTTAGATACTTGTTCTGGGTCAGGGTGCTAGTATATTTGTGTTTGCGTGTCCATGACAAGAGAAAATAATAATGTGGGGCTACGATTGAGTCCCTAAGACTTAAAGACTAAAATCTTTTTAACACACATCACTTATTATCATGTGTAGTATGGATCCACACACATCTTTGCAGGTCCAGGAAAATTGACTACATTGTACAGTCAAGTATCAAACACAGTCCCTTTCGCCTTCCTATCCCTTTTGCTACTGACATAACAAGCATCTATGACAAGTTATTTGTAAAAAAGTTGACTAAATACTGCTATAGGAATCAAATAGAATCAACTTTACCGTTGGCTTAATGTAAGTGATATACCTTTCAAAACACTGATTGACGGTAATTGATTTCAAGTCAATAAAAAGTAGTGTACTTCAATAAATAAGAACTGACCTATTTTCGGAGCCCTTTGTACAAATTCGCACCTGTAACTCCGTGATACCTAGTTTGACAAGCCTTTAAAATATGCAATATACCAATGCAATTTTTTATTGGAACACTGATGAATTTAGAAATCTGTACGAATGATCGAGTTAACAGAAAGTTGATGTAAATATAAATAAGGTGTAATAGTACGCAAAAATAAAATGCAGGTAATACGAAAGCTAATATATTAGTAACGTTTGATAGTTACCTGTTTGGTTGGGACCATTCTGCTGGCTTTCCTCTGACGGGATCTCTTTCGACGCAGGCAGCAAAGTAACAGCTGACATAGCTTGCTTAGACCACTCTAATTCTCAGTCTTCTCTCAATATATTATCTCTACTAAAATTCTAAAATAACTATACAGTATTTACAAACTTGTTCCAGAAATTATTCTATCACCTAAGTATTGTTTATATCACAGACTTTTCGTTTTTCACTAAACAATAAGAATAAAAACGTCCATTTAAAATAATATCAATATGTACAAGACTCTAGGTATAATAAACTTATTTACACATTAAAATCTAACTTTTATCGCTAATTTTACAAATACGCTCTAGCGGTCACAAGATACTCATAACTAAAAGAATTTATCAGTTTTCAATGCAAAAATATATAAAACGTCCGCCATATGCCTTTTGGGAACAGTGCTACGCGGATAAATTTAATAGACTAGTTACATGAGTCCGTTTTACATAAGTTTTTACCATCTTGTTTTGTCTGGGTTATATCCAGTTGCCACAGTTTAGTTTTTCAAGACAAAACGGCGTTCTTTGTGGTATGGAAAATACATTGCTGGCAGAAAATCTCATTTAGGCTGATGTCGGCCAAATAAATAACCTTTTTAAATTTTACATTCCTTACATTTTAACAATAAAATTGATCTATATTCAGTGATCCCATATATGTATAGATTATCACTATGTACATAATATAACGGTAAATTACCGTTTTCAATGTTTAATGCTCGGATAAAAAAGAAAGTTTGTAATAATTTAAATTTGATAATAAAAAGTGAAATAATTAAATCATTCATTATCACCTACTTAAAAAGTATCTTTACTCTTACTGTAATTGTTATTTTTTTACTGTATATACAGAAGAATAAGAACAATTTTAGATTAAATTTAAAAATTATGAAATACAATGATCATGCCATGTTTATCATTGTTTTAAAAAGTATTATTAGCTGTCACGTCAATTCTTCAACAGTCAAAATGACGTTAAATGATATAGACAGATTGACAGATATTTTTTGTTACTAATTTGAAATTTCACAATTTAAGGTTATGTGATTTGTATTAGAAATCATTTTTATAAATTAATACAATGTTTTCGTTAAAAGGTGTAACTTTTTCGCCAAACCTAGTAAGATGTAGATCAACAGCACCTGCGGAATTTGTAAACCGAAACCCAAGAAACTTAGAACAACTACGTATTGCTAGAAAACCTGATGGTTTCCACTTAGACAACCCTGGACGGAAATTTTGGCATAAGTACATAAATAGCTTTATTATTAATAGTTAAACCATTAAATAAATAACAATAAACTCATTTGAAAATGTTTAGTGAGTACATATCGTGAAGCTAGAATGACATCACAATTTAGCTGTGACTTTGTAGTCCAGTTATAATCCTGATGATATATGTAAGTAGTCACTGCCAGCCTAGTACACCTGGAAGCAACGTCTTATAAAACAGCAGTATCTATATGAAGTAGCTTAGTCAGTCACAGGAGCATGGCTACTCCGAAGGGCTAAGTTTCTTTTTTTTTAAATATTATTAATATATATATATTTTTAAAAAGAATATTTTTTTGTTTTATCTGACTGAAGTAGTAAACGAGCATGCAGTCCACCTGATGGTAAGTGGTCACTGCCACCCATGGACATCTGAAATCAACTTCAACAGAACATGGGGTCCATCTGAAGTCAATCACAGATGTGTTGGTACTCCCAAGGACTAAGATGGTCGCCTCATGTGAATGTGTGCAGGCAACCACCAACCCTTCTATCGAAACATAAAAAATGCTTCACACTAGAAATAGGTACTTCCCCAGTCGAACTCCACCGGTTCTACCACCTTGAGTTGATTGCTTCCTATGAAAATGAGCTACCAAATCAGTGAAAAGCAGAAACTGCTTTATCCTAGAAACACATATAGTAATAGTAACTCTCTCTATTAATAATTCTTGCTCTACTACCTAGTAAATCCAAACATAACAAACATTTAATGTAATAGTTTGTGTTTATTCTTTCAGACTCCAACTAAATCGTAGCAACCGCTTAGTGGCTGCACAAGTTGTACACTTCATGAATGGTCCAGTTATCGAGGCGCGCACATCTGAATGGTCATTACAGAAACAGCTTTACAGCATCACAGACACATGCGCTTACATAAACCTAGGCAAAGTGTTTGCACAACGTTGCCTGGAGAGTGGTATCACTGAAATGTATTGCGATATAAAGCGTACAGAGGGAAGCAAAGTTGAGAAGTTCCTTAATGAAGTCATTAAAGGAGGTGTGAGGTTGCAAGAGATGGATGTGTACAAGAAACCGCAGCCTTGGGACATGTTAAGACCGGAAAAACCATGGGAAGTCACTGAAGATTAGATACATTTACTTGTTAGTTTAATTAGTAATATATTTATTAAAAACTGGATTCTGTTTTCTTGTGTTCTGGCTTGTTTTAATCACCTCTTTAATATTTATTGTTAGAGATACTGAAATTATATTGTATTGTGATTTATTACATTAGATTTGGCAACGGTATATTTATATCCAAGTTTGAAATATAAAAATGTGTCAATTCAATTTTAACTTATTAATAGCTATATTTTCATCCTAAAATTGAACGTATCTTATGTGTCGTAAATTTGAACGCAACCTAAAATCGATTAGTGCTTTTATAAAATTTGGTAGTTCGAAATACGGTTATTATCATACTGAAAAATCTAAAAAATATTTATGTACATTTTAAAAGCAGAAATTATAATTCAATGTTTTCTTAAAATCATTATATACATTAATTAAATTAAACGTAAGTCAGTTGAATCAAAATGAAAATGGCGGAATTCATGATGGCGTCTGTTTCTCTTTGTAGAGTAAACTAAATTATATATATGCATCTCTTTCCCACTTACGACGAATCCGTATAGCATGGGGCACGCGCAGTGATCAATATGTCCACGTGACCTGTCGTCAGTCTCGCTCCGCTCCACTCGCAAGTCGCGTAATTGCAAATGCAAAATGTGGAAACGTTTGTGTTACTGTAGAATCAAAATATTTTGTGGTTAAGTTGATGTGTTATTGTTTACAAGATGCCAGCATCAATCGGTGTTAATTTGCGCGTTACTGGCCACTGTAGCCAAGGCGGGAGAAAGTACATGGAAGACTTGTTTTCCGTGGCGTATCAACAAACTGAGGATGAGAGGGATTTGGAGTATGCTTTCTTTGGGATATACGACGGCCACGGTGGCGGCGAGGCCGCAGCCTTCGCCAAGGAACATTTGATGGATTCAATAGTGAAACAACGGCAGTTCTGGTCGGATAATGACGAGGATGTATTGAAAGCAATTCGTAATGGTTACATGTTGACCCACTTGAACATGTGGAAAGAACTAGGTAAATGTCAAAACGTTCGCATTATAAGCTAATTCAGTTATTTCCAAGTCGTCCCGTGATGCACGAAAGAATTCAAGGCGATTCGAGAGTGATTGTACGAAATGTTTTTGTTGACCTTGCTGTATCTGCTCATTATTTTTTCTAGTGCTTTGACATTGACTCGACAAAAGAATTTCAAATGGCTAGTTGTTTTGTTTTGAAAAGATGTTAGATAACGTATCGCTCGCACGAGTTTGTTGCACAAGTTTTTGAAATCCCACACAAACAGTGGGCCGAAGTGAAAGCAGTTACGCCAGTTTCAATTTTTATGCAGTTTCGTGTTTCCCTTTTACCAAAAGTTTATGAGGTCATTATAAAAACCCACCAACTAGTTAAATGAAATAATGGGAATGATATGTGTTCTGAGTATTAAATGTTTTGAAATTAAGATTAACTAGCAATGTTTGTTATTATAAAAATATTCATAGCCAATATACTGAGGTTATTTTTTAACCGACTTCCAAAAAGGAGGAGGTTATCAATTCGTCTGTATTTTTATTTTTTTTTTTTTTTTTTTTTATATTTGTTACCTCATTTCTCCGGACTGGGTGAACCGATTTAGATGATTTTTTTTTTATTTGAAAGGTAGTGCATGTCATAGGGTCCCATTTTTTTTTAGTATTTTTTTGACTAGGGCATCCATAAGAAAAACGCATAAGTCTTAAATTTGCATTTTCAATGTACGCGATAAATGTATGAATAACTCTATATCCCGCCAACCGATTTTGATGATTCTTTTTTTATTAGAAAGGATGTACTCCAGGGGTAGTCTGATAAGAGTTTGATAAGGTTCTAATCATAGGATCTTCAACTTTTTGGAGCAAAATAATAAAATTAGTGATAGTCGGCCGAACCTTAGCTGGAGAAGTCCAATTGAGTAAAATATAGAATAAAACTACTATGTAGGTATTTACTATGAAAAATTTGACCTTCAACTCTTCAATCCTGATGATGCAGGGGTACTGCTAGCCTGAACTATAAAAGTTGGTCGTTTGATGTTTGCGAATATATAATGAAATTGTTAAGCAAATTCATGGGACAAAAATTTGACCTTCAACTCCTCAACCCTGATGATGCAGGGGTACTTAAAGCCAAAACCATAGGAATAAGCCATTTGGTGCTTACGTATATGTTATAAGATTACTGAGCAAAAACATAAGATGAAAAATTTGACCTTCAACTCCTCAACCCTGATGATGGAGGGGTACTTCAATCCTAAACCATAGAAGTTGGCAATTTGGTGCTTACGGTTATGTAAAGAAAATACTAAGCAAAAATATAAAATCAAAAATTTGACCTTCAACTCCTCAACCCTGATGATGAAGGGGTACTTCAATCCTAAACCATAGGAGTTGGCAATTTGGTGCTTACGGTTATGTAAAAATAATACTAAGCAGAGGCACAAAATTAAAATTTTGACCTTCAACTCCTCGACCCTGATGATGAAGGGGTACATCAATTCTAAACCATAGGAGTTGGCAATTTGGTGCTTACGGGTATGTAAAAATAATACCAAACAGAGGCACAAAATTAAAATTTTGACCTTCAACTCCTAAACCCTGATGATGCAGGGTACTGCAAGCCTGAGCCATAGAAGTTAGCCACCTGGTACTAACGTATATGTTATAAGATTACTAAGCAACAATATAAGATGAAAAATTTGACCTTCAACTCCTCAACCCTGATGATGGAGGGGTACTTCCAGAGGGGGCGCCCTGTTTGTATGAATTGTAAAAGTGTTTTATGTTTAATTTTTGTGAATATGTAGATGCACAAAGCAAACTTAGAGGCTTTATTTAAATACAAACATAAAAATATAGTCACTAAAAAGTGTAAAATAAAAACTTTTTAACAAAAAATATCTACCGACTTCCATGTCACAAAAAAGTAAAAAATAATTTAAATATATTTTGGTCTAGAACATACTCAGTACTTAGTACATAGTTCTGAAGTCGGTGCTCATATAGGACGTAGTTACCGTCGTCCAGCGAAATATGTCGAGCACCGACTTTAGGACTATGTACTAAGTACTGAGTATGTTCTAGACCAAAATATATTTAAATTATTTTTTACTTTTTTGTGACATGGAAGTCGGTAGATATTTTGTTCTTAAAAACCAGCACCAATCTATATACTTTAAAGAAGACCTAAATTCCTCAGTCCCTCAAAATATATTGTAAATCAATTACATCTTGCCATACCGGTGCAGAAAAACATATTGTTAAAAAAACTTTTTTTGAGAATTTGCACTAGTCAAAAAACACATGAGCATCTGAGAAGCATTTAATCATATTGGCATTAATCTTGTTCAAATTATTTGTTTAGTCTTGTTACTTATCCTTCCAGTCAATATGTTGTCCAAGAGGTTAAGAAGCAAATTTGAATGAGCTAAAGGAACGGGGATATCACATAAGTTACAAAATTCTGTAAACATCTAATGTTACTAATATATTACCTATATTGGTTTATTATAAGCCCATCATTACATATTGGTTAGAACATGTTCAAACCCGTCACACTTATTATTACAACTTTTATATCCAATATCATTGAGCAGTAATAGCCTAATGGTTGAAACTTGTCCTCTCAATCAGGAGGTTCGAGGTTCAAACCCACACACCATTGATTTTTCTAAAATTATGTGCATATTAGAAATTAATTATCACTGCTTTTCAGTGAAGGAAAATATGGTGAGGAAACCTACACACCCAAAAATTCTTTGAAAATAAGTTCTCAGAGGTGTGTAAAGTCCATCAATGCGAACTGAGCCAGCACGGTGGACTATGGCCTAAAAACTTTCATTCTGAGAGAAGACCTGTACCCAGCAGTGGGACAATAATGGGTTGACGAGAGATCCAATATCACTAAAATGGCTATTATGAAAAATTTGAAATCAATGATAGCAACAAGTTATAAAAAAAATGTTGTGTCTTGGAAACATATAAAACATAAAATAGAAAAAATAATATCATACATACTTTTTAGTCATGTTGAATCTATGTTGTTAAGAAAACTGGTTATATCTTTATTCCCTACATATTTATTTAGAGTTACAACTTGTGTGCAATAACATAACCCAGTACAGATTGTAACACCTTGTGACTATTATAATTATATTCTAAAGGTACAAAATGACCTTTTGAAATTTATTTTTTTGATGATGAGATAAGGTGTGAGTTATTGAGCATGTGTAGAACAATGGTTGATATTTTTTATATCAACCATGATAAAATGATAAAATGTATAAAAAAACGATTTAAACAACAATTAATACCTCATCAACATACCTGAAATAAATAAATGTGGGTTTTTAATTTATTCAAACAATAAACTAAACTCAGCAGATCAGAGAGTTATCATTGTTTTCAAAGGTGGTAAAATACATTGTTTGAAGTGGTGGGATGAGCTGGTCCTTGCAATTCAATAGATTCTACATTTCCCTGTATTTTATCTGAAATCTTAACGAAGTAACACCGTCAAACCTAATACTAACATAGAGCATCTCTTGTGTGTCGATGGAACGGTGTGGTTGTTGGCACACTTTTAAATGAGGCGACCAACGACCTACGACCCTCGGAGTAGCAATGCATCTGTGATTGACTTCAGATAGAACCCATGTTCTGTATGAAGTTGATGTCCATGAGCGACAGTGACCACTTACCATTAGGTAGACTGCATGCTCGTTTACTACTTCAGTCAGATAAAAAAAAAAGTAATAACAGAAATGATTACTAAAGATTTGATGTTTTTTTTTTCCAGAAAAATGGCCAAAGACAGTCACTGGGTTGCCAAGTACAGCTGGTACAACAGCAAGTGTTGCTTTTATTAGACGAGGAAAAATTTATATTGGACATGTTGGTGATTCGGCGATTGTACTTGGCTATCAGAAAGAGGGTTAGTATCTCAGAACAATAATAGAAATAGTTATCAATAAAAACTGGACAATAATGATAAGGATTTTATTTGAGGCAACCAGGGAGTAGCAATTCCTATAAAAAAGACCTTGTTCTATATGAAGTTGCTTATAGATTAAATGTATATGGTTGAAAGCGGCCACTTATTTAGGTTACATTGGTAAATTTGGCCAATAAACCAAAAGGTTAATGTGCAATGACATTAAAATTTATAGGCGAAAATGTAAAAATAACCATTTTGAGGAAATGTAGTAAACTAAAAGCAAAAATACTGTAGTTATTAAATTGATTGATATTTTCTATCAATATGCTAAAAGTATATAAGTGGCATACATATTAGTGTTTAAGATTTATGTTTGAGAATATTTGTGAATGTTGTATATGTTATGCCGTTGGTGTGTCTTAATAAATAAGTAGATGTAGGGTTATTAAAATGTTAGTGGTATCAGTTTATTTTGGAAAAAGTAGTCTCTTATCAAAGTTAGTTTGAGAATCCTTGATTACTTAAGAAAATATTCAAAATTAATGAAATAAAGGGTATGAAATAATATTACTTATATGTAAAGAGAAACAAATGGTCAATTTAAATATAAAAAGCTGCATATTTTTATCCATAACTTGGACAAATTTGTAAAACAGTTAATTTCAAATTTCAAACCAATGGTCAAATAAAACTGCTAGCAAGTCAAGCAAGCAAAATTTAATTTACATCACAATTAAAGGTTCATGCCCTTTGAATTGTCCTAATAGTATAATTAGTATTGAATAATGTATTCATGTTAAAAGAAAATAGTTACTGTTACCAATTGTTTTATATTAGTAGTAATTCAATGCCCATTACACATTTTTTTTCTGAGGAATGAATCACCATATAATTTGATTCTCCTTTGTAAATGGTCAAGTAATTTAGGAAATTTTAACTGGTTAGTTATTTAGATCATAACTCTGGCACACAATAAGAAATAATTGCCCTAGTTTATTTTTTACTATCTTAAGCTTAGATCACATGTACCATAATAAAGTCTATCCTTTGTCTTAACTGCAGGCCATTAGTGTGCCAAATTCAATCAGTAGTCTTTGCATGAAAGTGAACAAACATCGGTCCATCCTCACCAATTGCTGTCTTTTTAATATCAATGAGATTATTGCCTTATGAAAACATAAGGTATAATTTATTGTATGCTAGTGATCACTAGATATGCTGATGATTAGTCTCTTCGGATTTTTTCTTTTATAAAAAAAACATTGTTTTTTACGCACGAAAACACGCTTTCTACGCGCTTTCAACACGCATAGCCCCACACTAGGATTTTCTCCTGTGTCGTGGGTACCATGGACACACACAAGACGAATTCACAATCACCCAGACATCAATCAGATACCTGTCTGGCCGGGAATCGACCCGGGACCCATTGCGCGTCAAACCGATGGTACGCTACGCCACGCGGGTCGTCAAAATATATATGATGTAAAAGGAACAAAAAGAAAATGTAATGAATATACAGTATACATATGTCCTCTTTAGTCTGTAAGTGTATTTCATAACTTAACATTGAAAAACTTTCAATTATATCCTTTGGTGTTTTAGGTTCCGAGGAGTGGGTAGCCAAACCTTTGACATCAGATCACAAGCCAGAGTCCACTATGGAAATAGAAAGGATCCAGAGGTGTGGAGGCAAGGTGATATCCAAAGCAGGTGTTCCAAGGGTTGTATGGAACAGGCCTAGGCCGGGACACAAAGGGCCAATAAAGAAAAATACCCCCATGGACGAGATACCATTCCTAGCTGTAGCGAGATCCTTAGGGGATCTCTGGAGTTATAATCCCCAAAATGATGAATTTATTGTCAGTCCTGATCCAGACGTGGGAGTTTTAACTATTGACCCTTCAAAATTTCGGTAATATTTTGTTTTTATTAACTTTAGGTAGAAATCTGACAAGTAATATTGTTTTTTTTGTCTTGCTTGTATTGTTTTGTTTTCATTTTCACTGAGAAAAGCATTTTCACTGAGAATAGCTCAGTGAAAATGCTTTTGATAAAACAAAACAATACAAGCAAGACAAAAAAAACAATACATAAAACAATAAAACTCACAATTTAGGCAAATTAAGTTGAATACTTCAAGCTACTCAGAATAACATACTTTATCATCTAACAACAAAAAAGTGATTAAAAAACGAAAAAGAGGATAAATATTAGTCTTACGTCAATTTGATAACCACATGCTTTAAGAAACTCGCTAAAATATGAACACAAAGTTATTTCCCAGGAAGTCCAAATATTGCATTTAGTCTTTGTTATATGCACCATCCGATATATCCTCAATTTCTGTTAATCTTTATTATTTACTTTCAGGTGTCTCATATTCGGGACAGACGGCTTATGGAACATGATATCTCCTGAAGGTGCTGTTAATTTAGTGCAAGCAACGGAACGTCACAATGAGGCAGCGTTAGTCGGCGGCAGTGCTAATCAACCACGGGACTGGTTAAATCCATCCAAAAGCTTGGTGGATCATGCTCTTGAAAGGTAAGCTATCTATTGATTAAATAAAAGTCATAGTAGCAATTTAACATGAGGTCTACTAGATCATAAGCGGTGAATGTCATCCATAAACATTTGGAACTAATTACACAGAATAGGGGTGCTATATGACGCTGATTACTGATACTTGAGGCTGTGATTATCATCTCATTGCTTGACATTAGGAATTGTAATGATAGTAGTACTTTATTAGCTGAACTATTCTGACTCTGTTTACTTTTCTTCATTTACTTCTGTAACATTAAAATTGTAATTTTAAAGACTTTATTTTTTTATTTACAGGTGGTCAAATACTCGAATGAGAGCCGATAATACATCTGTAGTAACTTTAATGTTAGACCCACCTGGACCACCAAGAGCAACAGTTTTGCGTTCGAGAACCACAGCCCAGAAACCTCAGTCCACTGTACCTTCCGTGGCGCCCGCAGCGCCCGCGGTGCCTAGCAAAACCGAAGAAGTAAAGCCTGAGGTACCGGCCGAGAGTGATGCTCGGCAGGTACCTCAAAACGGGCTTACCATCATGACGCGGTATTCAGACGTCGATAAGCCAGCACCCTCACCCGACAATCCAGCTCCTTCAACGGAAAACCCGGAGAGAACGCCGTTACCGCCTTGCGCCACCCTCGACGGCCGTTTCTCGGTCGGACCGCAAGATGAGACACCGCATGACGACGATACCGAGGAGGGCGATGCCATCAGCAACTACGGGAACCCTTCGGAGTCCTACTTTATGGCACGCCTACTCAACCGGAGTCGCGTCGTCAACACGTTGTCCGAGGTGTACGAGGAGATCGTCAATGGTCATCGCTCCCGGGCTGCATCGGAAGTGCGCGAGCCCTCCCCGCCGCCCACCACTTCGTTGCCCGAAACAGGCACTGCAGGCGACGCTGCCGAGTCGCGGCTGAACCCCGACGAGGAGAACGCCGCGGCGGGGCCCGGAGGCGACGCGCCAGCGCCCGACGATGACGGCTGTCGCGGTGACGCTGACGATGTCGACATTCAGATCAACGAGGTTTCGTCCAGCTCTCCCACGGACGGGCCACCGCGGCCGCGTGGACGTCGGCCGAGAACGGAGGTTAGGCGTGACGCGCACGCCGCCGCGCCCAACGACCGCGTGCTGCGCTCCCACCACGAACCCGAGACGCCGCAACGGCCGCACACCCGGCAGACGGCGTCCCGCGGCCGCCCGCCCGTGCTCGAACGGGTCGTCATCCTGAATCGGCGGGGAACCTCCGTCGCGGCCCCACCGCCGCCGCGCCCCGATCGCCCGCCGACGACGCCGGACGTGCGACCTCAGCCGCGACGGGCACCACCGCCCGTCCCCGTCCCGACTCCGACCGCCGCTCCTGAGCCACAGCCGCTCGAGATCGAGGAGGCCCGTCGGCCGACCCGGTCTCAGAATTCGCCGTCGATCCCTTTGGCACAGAAGATCACGCGCGGCATCGGCGGGGCGGCGCGCGAGCTGCGCGGTGCGGCTGCGGCGGCGGGCGCGCGGGCGGGAAACTCGGCGCGCGCCCCGGGGCCGGCGCGGCGGGCCCCGGCGGCGCGGCGGGAGGCGCCGGTGCGCCTGCGCGCGGACCGCTCGAAGGAGAACATCGGCGCCGCGAGACGCCGCGCGCGCGCCCGCGCCGCGCCCGCCTCGCCCGCGCCGCCGCCGCGCCCGCGCACGCGCCGCGCGGATAGCCCGCCCGACGAGCCGGAGGTGCACTCGACGACGAGCGAGCCGCCGTGGCCGACGGGCCGCGCGCTGCGCTCGCGCAACGACGCGGAGTCGCCGCGGCGGCGCGAGGCGGGCGGCAAGCGCGCGCGCTGCGAGGAGGCGGCGGGCGCGGCGGAGGCGGCCAAGGCGGCGGCGGAGCGCGTGGCGCGCGCGCTGGGCAAGCGCGCGTCGGGCCCGTGGGCGCCGGCGCTGGCGCTGCGCAACCGCCTGCGGCGGCGGCTCGTCAAGTAGCGGCCGGCGGCGCCGCGGCGCGGATGTCGTGTTACCTGTGAGAGTGCGGGGTTGCAACGGTGCCTTCTAGTACTGCCAAAGTACTCTTTGACGTTTCATATTTTATTGGAATCGGCGGCGCGGCCGCTCGCTCGTCGATTTCGCGGTTCGCGGTGGATCCAAAGATGACTGTGTAGTATACGGTTAAGCTTCTGTTGTTACTTTTAATTTTATCCTCGGACGAAGCCCGTGTCGGGCGACCGCCGAGCGTATCGTTCGTTCGCGAGCTCGTCCCGCCGTTCGGCGTTCCCGAGGGCTTCGTCGTCGACTGTCCGAGGCCTCCCCGAACGTTTCATATAATTTTTCTGTTACTGTTCCCCGAATGAAACTTACGGTAGGTCGCAGTCGAGAGTAAAGAATAGTACAAAAAATTATATTGAATAGTTTACGTGTAAGTTGAACGTGAGGACCAGGCGGATGAAATTAGCCCAAATAGATATTTATTTTATCTATATTTATAGCGTCTATCGTATTGCATTTAACTTTAGACAAATATGAAAATGTGATTTTCATGAGGTCATCTCGAGTTAGAGGCTATAGTAATTTTCAGAAAATTATTGTTATACATGATTTTAAATACACAAGATTTAAAAGGAATAGGGTAAAAGTCGCCGTTTGGATCGCAGCAGCGTCGCTCCGGTGCTGTTGTCTAAATTGTTGTGTGTTGTCGCTCGACTAAACATATCCTGCATACATGTTCTTTGTGTACACTAAATTTTATTAAAATATACAAGTTGTATAATATAATGACATGGTATAATGACTTTTACACTATTATTTTAAAAGAATCATACTCAATGTAAGGTTGGAGATATAAAGCGGCAGATTCTTGCAAATACTTCTATGTTACGATAGGAAAATTGTCGATACTATGCCAACAGTGCTTTTCTCAAAAATGTTATATTTAAGGAATATATTATAAACAAAAATTATATTTTAATCCGAATATTTTTTGTACAGTCAGCATCGAAATCATCTTGTAAATTATTGGCATAGATATTTTTTGTAAGCAACTATAAGTAACAGCCACGTTATTCTTTTAGGAAAAGAACTATTTATATACTTCCTAAAGAAAGCTTTATTGAGTTTAGTATTTGCTAACCGATATTGTGATGCAACAATATGAGTTGATACAGAAGATTTAGTTTTTAGTAAAATTATAATAATATAAGTTTAAAACGTTTAAAATTGGCGAATATATTTTATCCGTTTCTCAAGTATGTTTAGTTTATCTCAAGTCTTTTTTAACTTAATACAAATATGAATTGTTAGTTCTATCCAATAACAATTTTGCTTTCCCCTTATTTCGTATACATTGACATCTCAACTTTAAAATTATGTTTTACTTATCAAAGTAATATTATTGTGATGACGAAACCATTGATTTATTATAAAGACCAAAAAAGGTTTTGTGCAACTGCAATTTTGTTGATGCTGTAAAGTGTAAATTGCCTTATTATTAATTTTACTGTGAATTTTGAGTTACGAATAAATACAAATATAAGAATGGACTGTAATTCTCGCGACAAATGTGTAACATTGTAACAGTCCAATATTAGTGTACATATAGGGAAATTAATATAATAATAATAAATAATAATGTGCCTCATTTGTTACCGACTAAACAACAAATACATAGGTTGAAGTGTTCTTTGATAAATTGAGATATTATTATGTATTTTTTATTGAAAATAAATTTTATGCAGTGTAATTTAGGTATAAAAGAGGAATATAATATAATTTGTTAAGATAATTGTGTAAAGGTTTTAGTGAAATTGACACATTGTGCACTGTTCGGTGCGATTATTTTGTGAATACCGGAGTCCCTTTGATATTGGTTGTGGATAGGGTCAGAGCTCGTATTGTAAGCAAGCAGTCAATTATTTAACTACTATGAAGCTGGTGTTTTTGATGTTGTTGAGACATGTTGAATGTTAAAATGGACTAACAGTTCGAATAAATAGGTAAGTTATGTTCCGTCGCACGTTTTCAAGTATTCTATTTTTTATGCAACGAGGGGCTCTCGTATTATTTTAGTTTTAAACCCAGTTTGTGTTACGCATTATGGATTCGGTATAAGTTACAGGCTGTTAAGTTTATACGTGTACGATTCTAATTCGTGATGTCGGAGGGTAACAATGCCTTGGGTGTAACGCGGTGGATAAGTAGAGATGTGTGCTAACGAAGAATTGAATAAAGCTGAAACAAATTTATAACTATACACATTAATATTAAAGTAAAGGATTATTGTAGACTTTATTTTTTGATTTAAATAAAGTTTGTATGAAATTAATGTTGTCTTTACGTATGGGAACTAACGTGCAGTATCCCGCTTCCCTCATCCCGAACGCCATGAATGAATGACAATGCGCCCCGTTTTTATAAACATCTGTCCCTCGCAGTTGGTCTACGCTCACCCTACTATTACAACTCACTAGGTTATAGTTTGGGCGCGCACTTTAGCGTCCTGTCGTTTCCCACCCGGCCGGTCGTCAGTTACGCGACGAGCGTAGTAAGTGTCGCGTCTGTTTTACACTAAAGACTTAATTAACAATAAAACGGCGTAAATAACACCGCCAATAGTGTTCTAAAGTGATAGTGCTTGATAAAAAACTGATTTGACGAAGTGCAGTGTTGACACGAAAAAACGCGGGAAACGTGACGTTGCTTTTTTTATGTGCTTTCGGTTTATCGATCGGGTCGCGCCACTGCAATGCACCGGTGCCGGATGATAATGTATTGAGCGGTTTTGTTTACATCTCGCTTCTGTTTCTAACGCTTATTTTATTGCATTTATTCAAGACCTATGTTAGATCCCTGATAATAACTAGTATCTGATTCTAGCCGTTTATTAGTAATATTGCGTAAGTATTTAAAGCGATAAAGAAATGTTATTATTTGTTGGACGTCAATATTTCGGCTATTATGGTCATGCGATTCCGGATCAAGATACAAAATATTCATTTTATTATTACCATCTCTGCCAACTTGATTTCTTTGTGGACTGGTAGAGCCAGTTTTTTTACTATTGTAGCGTAGATACGATCGGCAATTTGTAAGATGTCTGTTATTTACAATCGATTTAACATAGATTTGTACAACAACACAATAAGGGTCGGGATAAACGTTTTATTGTCTGTGTAAAAGTAGACAATCGAATGGATATGTATTCACCTATACCAAATAATAATTATGAAAATATAATAGAGCGTTATTATATTTGGTTTGTCTAATAAGGTAAAATTTATCAAAATATTGGTAGGTAATCTATGTATCAGTTAATCATATAAATGAATATTTATCTAATAAAGGTCTCTAAAATACACTGTTTTGACAATTTCGTACTGTACATATCCTGATTATAACCATTCAGTTAACTTTAAAAGTCATGCGGCTCGAAGGATCAAAATCAATCTATAAGTAACTATACTTATAGAGATATAAGATTATATTTATCTAATGAAAGATATGATTATCGATTTTGTTCACGTGCAATTAAAGACCTAATTACTCACCCATGTAACGCCGTTAGGCAAATACATTAAAACCTATTTGTTTGTATAGGACACTATGTGGGAACAAAAGAACTTACGAAAGAATTTCTACGTATATTTCATAAAAAAAAATGTACCAATTTTTGCTCTTTTATAACCTTAGGTCAATAAATGAGGTCCTGAGGTAATTAAGTAGGTAATTGTAAAAAATATACAATAACAACAAAATATGAGATTTCCAACTGGTTTTTTAATGAATTCTGAATTAAAAATTTGTCTAATCTATCACCGTAAGTTAAAAGTAGTATAAAAAGCTCTTATATTGCATACTTATCCCGTGTATAGTTTTTTTAAAGATCTTTAAATTTCAAGACTAGTTTGTCTTGTTACTACTATAAGCACATGTGAGTATGCTTGATATACCTACTTTGTTTAGACTAGTTGTGCTCCGCCGATTCATCTGCATTCTAAAAACAAATCTTGACGTACTTATAACGTACGTAAATTTAAGAATGACAGTAAAAACACTTCGAAAAGGCAACTGATGTTAGTGCCGGCAACAGCAGCTGAGTGTGCATAGAGCGCACTTATATTCTTGAATTGTTTTTTGCGCGGATCACTATTTTTTCCAGATAAATAATACCTCAGTTTTTCCTTATAACTTAAGCCAAGTGGTCAGTGAAAATCTTGTCAATATCGGATAAGCCGTTTTGGTGATGAGCCAAAACATACAGAAAAGAGAGAGAATTTAATAAATCCAACATTTTTGCTTGCAAGTAACAAACATCCTCACAAACTGTAATTAATAGTTATATTTAATAAAAGGATGTTATAAGTATTTCGCAAATATCAGTAACTTTGGCGATTCAAACAACCTCAATTTTTTTACACAACACGGGGGCCAGTTAGTGGCATTATAAAACTGGAACCAATTGACAATGCATCTGTGCTGTACCGGCTCGGTCACGGTCTAAATGGTGTGACGTAAGGAAACCCTACTCCATTGTAACAAAAGACCTAAATAGTATTTAGCAGAACTGGCTTCCGCTGGATTGTCTGTTTCTAGCCTGTTTCTCTTATGTAACAGAACATGCTACACCGGACTTACGCTACGACTACACCTACTTGTAATAGGTACCGCACGGTTGAAATAAAATGGTTATTGCAAAATTGCCATTTTCTATGAAATAAAAGTGACTCGCATTTTGGGGAGCTTAGTGTAGCGTCCGTATATTAAAGGGACGTGGCCTTTTTTTGTTACAATTTTTTTACACAAAATCATCTATTTTTAACCCTTAAACACACACCGTCTTTCAAGGTGGTACAACCTGTGTAGTTCTACTGGGGAAGTACCACCGCTACTCCTATTTCTAGCGTGAAGCATTTCTTGCGTTTCGATAGAAGGGTGTGGTTGCCGGCACACTTTCACATGAGGCGACCATCATAGTCCTCGGGAGTAGCAACGCATCCTTGATTGGCTTCATATAAAACCCATGTTATGTATGTAGTTGATTACAGATGGCCATGGACGGCAGTGATCACTTACCATCAGGTGGACTGCATGCTCATTTGCTGCTTCAGTCAGTTACAAAAAAAAACCGTGTCCGTTTGTCCGTGAAGCATTTTTTGCGTTTCGAGGTTGCCGGCACACTTTTATATGAGGCGACCATCATAGTCTTGGGAGTAGCATCGCAAGTGATTAACTTCAGATAAAACCCATGTTCTGTTTGAAGTTCGTCGAGACCATGGACGAGTTTCTCTTTGTCATTTTTCGTTCAAACGCCTTCTCCGCGCCATGGCTGTGGAAATTAATTATATGACGTTATTATTACTAAAAAAATAACTTTAATCAAACGACTAAAAACGGAACATAAGGAAATCAGGATGGTAAACAAACATTTACATACGGATTTGACTTTTTAACCGACTTCCAAAAAGGAGGAGGTTATCAATTCGTCTGTATTTTTATTTTTTTTTTTTTTTTTTTTTTATATTTGTTACCTCATTTCTCCGGACTGGGTGAACCGATTTAGATGATTTTTTTTTATTTGAAAGGTAGTGCGTGTCATTGGGTCCCATTTTTTTTTAGTATTTTTTTGACTAGGGCATCCATAAGAAAAACGCATAAGTCTTAAATTTGCATTTTCAATGTACGCGATAAATGTATGAATAACTCAATATCCCGCCAACCGATTTTGATGATTCTTTTTTTATTAGAAAGGATGTACTCCAGGGGTAGTCTGATAAGAGTTTGATAAGGTTCTAATCATAGGATCTTCAACTTTTTGGAGCAAAATAATAAAATTAGTGATAGTCGGCCGAACCTTAGCTGGAGAAGTCCAATTGAGTAAAATATAGAATAAAATTACTATGTAGGTATTTACTATGAAAAATTTGACCTTCAACTCTTCAATCCTGATGATGCAGGGGTACTGCTAGCCTGAACTATAAAAGTTGGTCGTTTGATGTTTGCGAATATATAATGAAATTGTTAAGCAAATTCATGGGACAAAAATTTGACCTTCAACTCCTCAACCCTGATGATGCAGGGGTACTTAAAGCCAAAACCATAGGAATAAGCCATTTGGTGCTTACGTATATGTTATAAGATTACTGAGCAAAAACATAAGATGAAAAATTTGACCTTCAACTCCTCAACCCTGATGATGGAGGGGTACTTCAATCCTAAACCATAAAAGTTGGCAATTTGGTGCTTACGGTTATGTAAAGAAAATACTAAGCAAAAATATAAAATCAAAAATTTGACCTTCAACTCCTCAACCCTGATGATGAAGGGGTACTTCAATCCTAAACCATAGGAGTTGGCAATTTGGTGCTTACGGTTATGTAAAAATAATACTAAGCAGAGGCACAAAATTAAAATTTTGACCTTCAACTCCTCGACCCTGATGATGAAGGGGTACTTCAATTCTAAACCATAGGAGTTGGCAATTTGGTGCTTACGGGTATGTAAAAATAATACCAAACAGAGGCACAAAATTAAAATTTTGACCTTCAACTCCTAAACCCTGATGATGCAGGGTACTGCAAGCCTGAGCCATAGAAGTTAGCCACCTGGTACTAACGTATATGTTATAAGATTACTAAGCAACAATATAAGATGAAAAATTTGACCTTCAACTCCTCAACCCTGATGATGGAGGGGTACTTCCAGAGGGGGCGCCCTGTTTGTATGAATTGTAAAAGTGTTTTATGTTTAATTTTTGTGAATATGTAGATGCACAAAGCAAACTTAGAGGCTTTATTTAAATACAAACATAAAAATATAGTCACTAAAAAGTGTAAAATAAAAACTTTTTAACAAAAAATATCTACCGACTTCCATGTCACAAAAAAGTAAAAAATAATTTAAATATATTTTGGTCTAGAACATACTCAGTACTTAGTACATAGTTCTGAAGTCGGTGCTCATATAGGACGTAGTTACCGTCGTCCAGCGAAATATGTCGAGCACCGACTTCAGGACTATGTACTAAGTACTGAGTATGTTCTAGACCAAAATATATTTAAATTATTTTTTACTTTTTTGTGACATGGAAGTCGGTAGATATTTTTTGTTAAAAAGTTTTTCATTAAAGTATTATTATCGTACAAAGGTAAATTACCACTTCTTTGAAACATTTAAAAATACATATATACACAAGCGCTTAAACAAGCAGCTGTTTGTCGAAAAAGGTACTATATGTATACGTGTGTGTGTGTCGTCAACCCATTCCTACTTCTGGGCACGGGAATGAGAGCTTTAGGCCAAATTATACTAAATAGCATTTTTTTTCAAAAAGGCAACTTGCATTCAGCGCAGGGTTCGGTGGCGAAAATCCTTTTTTAATTTTTTTGCGCAGATAAATGATTCATTTTTAAGCAGCAAGCTGAACAACTGGGGACCAAACTTACCGGGCGGTGGAACCAGTGTCGTTATCACCGCTACACTTATTTCTAGCGTAAATGTAAACCATCAGGTGGATTGCATGCTCGTTTGCTATGTCAATCGGTAGGAATAAAAAGAGGGGATGAACCTGTTAATTTTCATATACATTTAAAAATAGTATTGTACAGATGAGTCTTTTGACGTTCATCTCTGACGTTTTTCAGGGCTTAAAAACCGGCCAACTGCGAGTCGGACTCACGCAGGGTTTCCAAACATTCTTTATAAAATCGATATGAAATCACTTTTTAGCTATTGCATAGCTTTTATAGCGGGTTTTGAGCGCGGCGACCGAATCAAGAAATTCCGTAACGAAAAAAACCTAATACCCCACACTCCACCTACCATTTAGCGCGGCCGAGCGTTCGCTTATCATGTATGTATATGGTACGACAGTACGAAGTTCGCACGGATCGAGACGAGCTGCTTGCAAATCGGACGAATATGTAAGCTGCTGTTTGTGAGAAAGTAATAAAGTAAAAACTAATCAAACGAAGTATAAAAGAAAAAAACTTGAATTAATATCAAAGAAAGAAATAATATATTATAATTGCATAAGTTGATAAAAAATGGTATGCATTTTTGCATCACGCTTCATGCTTTACCATGGAAGTTGCCGTGGCAATCCCCGGGTGCTGCACGTTATTTTTTTGTATGGGAGCCCGTAAATATTAATTTTATTCTTAGAGAAATACATCATCTGTGAAATTTTCAACTATGTAGTTATGACGGTTCATAAGGTACCTACACTCTGGTGACAGACAGATGTCCGTTTCCGCTTTTCCCTTTTGGGTACGGACCCCTAATAATCGCTTAAAGTGTTTTTTGGCCTTCTCAGAGCTGCATAATAAAATTGAAAACTACATACATAAATAGGTAACTTATTTCGGTACATGGTCTGAGAATGTCATTCTATCCGCATACCTAATAATACGCTTAGGCATTGCGGTTTTGCGGCGGAAGTGTATGTGACAGTGGATGACAGCTGAACCCACACTCAATCCAATATAACCTATCGGTAGGTCAGAGATTATAGGACAAGAAACAGATAAACCATACATTATCTATCCGTTGATATAAATATGAAAGTACTAATAACTGCAAGATTGTACAATCACTCAAATTAAAATATTGTTTGGAAGACTGAATGAGTTATCATAGATTTTTTTTATTTTTAGAACTTTTCGGCTATTTGTCCGTGTGTCATTTGAAATCGCATGAAATCAAAATTACAGAATTTAATGCAAACGAAAATTTGTTTTATAAAATCCATCTTTCAATCCTATCAAAAGTACAGGATTTTTTTATGTTGCATTTTGTAAAGGCGAATGAAACCGCGGCTTTTAGTCAATCATATGTAATCACGCGGTGTTCGTACACGCAAAAATCTTTCAATCGCATATGAAATTTTGTCAGTGATTATTGGCTCCAGTTTAAAAGATTGGGTCTCTAAAGAGAAAAGATAGATGGCATAGATGTCGAGATTGTAACTTTGTATTTTTTGTAACGGGCTCACTAACGTTATACGTATATGATGTATGGTACACGCATTTTTTCGCCGTCAAATTTTCCTGATGACTCTTTATTACGCAAATATTAGAAACTACCTATTCCTAAATGCGGTCCCCCACAATCTCATGTACCATTTAAGCTATTCTAATTAGAAAACGCTTTTCTAATGTAATTGGATGACCGTTAATGGCGGATTTTTTTATGCTTCAGAGGACATATGAAGCAGTCCCGATTGTTATCATTCCATGACATTTTTGTACCTTGTAAGAGGTATTATGAGTGTAGAAATATACTATAGTTATTTATTACGGTTTTTAAGACAATCGACCCGCGTGGCGGAGCGGTTACCATACCGGTCTGACGCGCAATGGGTCCCGGGTTTTCGTTCCCGGCTAGACAGGTATCTCAATGATGAGTTTAGATTCATGTTCTGGGACTGGGTTGTTGTGTAGTCTTGTGTGTGTCCATGGAACCCACGACACAGGAGAAAATCCTACTGTGTGGCTATGAGTGTAGAAAGCGTGCGTGTTGTTAAATTATTATATATGTTTTCGCACGTACATTAAAATGTAATTGTTTTTTTTTTTGCCATACCTTGCAATGAACTGTGTCAATGAATACATAACACTGATTAAGTGGACTATACCCACACCTACACTTCAGGCCTCTACAATCGTGCTTACAGACCCCTTCTCAGCTAAGGAACCAAAAAGGGTTACAACCTTAAAATGAGCACACCAAATACTTATATAACTACATCATGAGCATTATAAAGGAGAGGTTTAGGAGATCCGGATCTTACACTTTTATCTTCAAACAAGAGAACCGTTTTTTTTTTTCTCGATTAATTTCAAAGTCTATTTTTCCCGACATTTTCTTACAGCATGGGATGATAAAAAAAATCAGTGGCAAGCCACCTTTTTTCCGCTGACTATATAGCATTACTACATAGTATAAAACAAAATTTCACTTCGCGCTGTCTGTCCCTATGTAGGTATGCTTAGATCTTTAAAACTACGCTACGGATTTTAATGCAGTTGAGTTTAATAGATAGAGTTTTTCAAGAGGAAGGTTTTTATGTATAATACAGGCATAAATATAGGGGAAGAACACTGATAATTTTAGATTTTGACTTTTAGGCGGAACGAAATTCGCCGGGTCAGTTAGAATGATAATAAAAACATCTCCGACCAGCCAAACTTTTTCGTTCATCGCCTGTAGTTCACCTGTTGCTGTGAAACAAGTCTGTAAGGCAATCAGACGTATAGGTAACCAGGACTCGTATTACATGGCTTCCTACTTGGGTGACAATTGACGCTCTAACAAGCACACTTAGTTGCATAAACTGACTGTTACTCGTGGATTTATCTGCGCACTTCCACTTTGTCCTTTGGGCAGGATTGTGTGTGCAAGAGACGAGCCCGTAAGTTGTGCTGCGCTAGGGGCACTGGCGCAGTGGCGGATTTACCAGCAGGCTGAGTAGGCTGGAGCCTAGGGCGGCAAATTTTAAGGGGCGGCAAATTTAGTTCATATTTTTTTTATTTCGGTTTACAAATTTAAAAAAAAAAATTATACACACATAATACGAATTTCGAAAATTGGAGAGAAATTAAAATATTTAAAAAAAATCGAAATATTCTCATATCCAGTGTTAATTAATAAATATATCAACATCTCTGCATGAACAATTCCTAAACGCTTTACTAATTATACATTACTGATTATGAACTTTTAGAATATCGCAATAGCGATTCGATATTATAATCGAAATTTAGTAATTTTTACATATATTCACTGATAACTGCTATAATTTTTCCTCCGTGTACCTAATAATTATGAGATCTGCTTACCCAATTCAATCTTGATATAATATCGATGGTCTAACCATGATTGCTGCAGCAAGTTTGCAACTTGTCAAATTCAATTTCAGAAAGTAATTTCTATATGCGTAAACAAATATTGACTAAAATTGACTAGTTTTCATTAAATAAAAAACTAGTTCAATATCTTATAGAGATCATATTAATCGAATAACTGATAGTTGAACGACTGTGACTTGACAATAAAAAAATTCCTTCCACAAAATATGAAGTGAGACAATTTTCTCATTAGAAAGTTGATACATTTTATCAGTTAATTATTTTATTTGTAGTAAGAAAAAGTTTTGAAAATCCAAATGAGCTGGCCTTAAGCGCTCATGTCGTACACGAATTATCTAAATTAAATGTTTACATCAGTAGATTTGATAACTTTTTTGCAAAGCCAACTTTTTCAGAAAATGTCAATGGGAATGAATTAATTATAATAAGATAAAACAATACTCAGCTGCAATTTTTTATTCAACGGCTTCTCTCCAATTAAATAAGTATATTAAAAAAAAAATAAAGTGAAAAAATGTTTTTTTCGAAAGTTATCGTGTTTACTGTGAACACGATCATCCAAAATCCATACGATATGGCATTAAAATTACTTCCTTTTAAATAAAAAATAATTAATCATAACCGAAAAAATATTTTTTATAAGCTCAGCGATTATTTTTCTTTCTGATAAGTTGCTTTTTAAATAATATTCATGTACATCATATTTGTTAGGTACGGTTCAATGTGAGAAAATATCGGATTTAGATTTTTAGGCAAGAATAGAGCATACCTACTACGCGCTTCGCACTTAAGGCATGCAATTGCGTAGTCGTATTTGTATTGTAACGCCAGAACAAACGACATGACGATTCGGTAATTTCGATATTTTTTCCTTAAAATAATGTTTTTTAATAATTCTTTGCTATAAAAATAACCAAGGATCTAACACGGTACCATAGTTCTCAATAATAATAACTATATGGGAAAAGTTGATGTAACGAGGATGATGGAGCACAAATTATAAAGTTGAAATTTCATTGATAGAAAATTGATATGATTGTGGACTAAGATATCAAAATTTAGAGGCGGCAAATATTGAATAGCCTATGGGCGGCAAATCTATAAATCCGCCACTGCACTGGCGCTTTCCATAGGATATCCCGGGGTCGCTTACAAGCGCTGAGGAAGGCCACCGACGAGGTTTTAGTGGGTCAGAATCCCACATAAGCCGGAGTCTCTCCCAAGGCTCCGGCGTACCTTAGAATGATTCCTCCCCGTCATCAAAAAAAAAAGGATTGTGCGTGTTTTGGAACGAAGTTCCTTATCGCGTTACGAAGGAGGCTAGACGGAAAAAAATCAGACAAAAAGGGTGAAAGTGTGCCGGCAACCACACCATTCTATCGAAACGCAAGAAATGTTTCACGCTAGAAATAGGTGCGGCGGTGGTATTTCCCCGGACGTCCTACACTGGTTCTACCACCTATAACAAAATAATCAATTATCTTTCTCACAATCAGCTGCTTACATATTCGTCCAATTTCCGAGCAGCTCGTCTCGATTCGTGCGAGCTTCGTACTGTCGTACCATATACATACACGTTAACCGAACGCTTGGTCGCACTACCTGGTAGGCGGAATGGGGGGTGTTAGGTTTTTTCGTTACGGAATTTCTTGATTCGGTCGCCGCGCTCAAAGCCCTCGAGAAAAGCTATGCAAGAGCTTAAAAAGGTAAAAAAGGATGTAGATATAGTCATTGTAATTTGTTCATCCCCCCTTATCAACAATTTGCTACACATAAATGAAAACATAAGCCCTATGACCTAATCAAATGGTCAGTAATCTCGGGACAACAGGTGCCTACGAAGGTATCTAACAAGCAAGATGGCTGATATCGTATGCTCGCGGCTAACGGTCGCGGCTATTTTTGAACATGCCAATGCTGGTACAGTAAGCTCGTATGCATATTTAGGTCGCCATGTCTTCTGATTTTGGTAGGATATCCTAATATACCACCGTCCACCAATTCGTACTTGGCCAGCGCGGGGGACTATGGCCTATAACTCTCTCATTCTGAGAGAAGACCCGTGCCCAGCAGTGGGACAATAATGGGTTGCCACCAATCCAAATATACACTATACTTGGAATCGCTATGTTGCGAGTGATACTGGCAAATATCAAATTAAACCAATATTTACTTATTACACATAAGTAATTTCATGTTATAATTGCTATAAACAGGAGACATAAAATAAAAATAAATACCAAAAATAAATGTAATTTTGTTACAATTAAGCATAATTTTGTAAGAAATTTATGTAATAATCTACACTTTTACATTAAACTGATTTTTCATGGAATTAAGTATTAAAATATTTTCGATGTCAATTTTTTGACAAAGCGGTAGTAGAAAATAATTACAGACATATGACAGACGCTACGTTGTCATTAATAATGTCTAAATTCTTTACAGCTGTAATACTATCTAATTACTAGTTTTAAATGTATCCTTAAAATTTAATAAGAATGGCACAGAAAACTCTTTTTACTTAAATTTTTTCTTTATAAAAAGGTGATTACCTAATACCTAAAAGTTAAAAATCGCTGAACGATCATAGGCACCAAAAACAAAGGAACTGAACTGTAATAAATTCTGGCTGGATCCAACATCTGTTAAAAAAATAGGGTTGTTTTAATTAACAGCAAACAACAGCTCAAATTAAACAACGTAGTGAAGCTGCCTAAATATTTTAAGATTCGTTTACTGTTCAAGTGTTTTCAATTGAACCGGTTAACATGAATCCCGTATATATGTAGCAACATCATAGTCACACGACGTATCATATTGTGTACCGTTGCACATCGACCGCTAGCCAGCGGATCGGGGTGATAGGCAAAAAGTTAACCGATTATGTTTTTGCGTTAACCAACCAAAACCGTAAAATTATGTTTTTTTTGTGTCGCTTGTTTGGAACCTAATTTATCGAACTCCACTAAATTGAAGGGCTGGTACTATACCACACTACTTGGATTGATGGAGGCGAGTACTGCTAAGTTACCAACTCGTATCCGATGTTTTCATAACATCTTAAGCCTCCGAAAAAAACCAAATTGATAGAGGAAATAACTGGTTAGTCATCCGTGTCGGATGTTTTAAATCATCCTGCGCCTACGACAAGTTTCAGCTTCTGCTGTCGAGTGATAAAAACCGGGATTTACGGCCTTATAGTGCCTTAAAATCTTACACAACTCTTAGGAGAAGCTGAGGAAGCTTATGAGGTGAGCCTCACAGGATTTGGTAGGATCCTAAGCGACCCAGGAAATGAGCAGCTACAGCCCGGCCTATTGCATTTTATTGCAATAAGAATGTTTCACACACGAATGTTTCTATAGTACGACACAAAAAGAACTTCAAGATTTTATTTGTCAGTAGTTCTATACCAAGGACTAATAATATTCGCGCTGCCTTTTTATGTAGGGATGATTGAAGTAGGCAGTTCACCTGATGGTAAGTGGCCACTGCCGCCCAGGCGCATCTACGCTCATATAAAATTGGTTTTAACTGAAGTCAATCGCAGATGCGTTGCTATTCTCGAGGCCAAACATGTTCGCCTTATATGAAAGTGAGTCGGCAAGCATATCTTTCCAACGAACGCAAGAACGGTTCACACTACAGTTGTGGCGGTGGTACGTTACTCCCTCTAACACCTGTGTCTACCATTATCCGTGACTAGTCATAGATTATGGCTAGATAATATCAAAGTGTAATGTAGAGCAGGGCTGTCCAGAACAAATGCGATCACTGACCACTACAAATCACTACATAGTATACAAAGTCGCTCTCCACTGTCTGTCCGTATGTATGCTTATATATTTAAAACTACGCTACGGATTTCAATACAGTGTTTTTAATAGACAGAGTGATTCAAGAGGAAGGTTTTTAAGGTTTTTATATATATATATAATACATGTATAATATATGGGAGGAACAATGATAATTTTAGATTTATGATGTTAAAGTGGAACGAAGTTCGCCGGGTCGGCGATTCGGCCTAATGTACTTCGCTACTTTTTATTACGCCTCTAAAAGAATACGTCGGCAACATGGCAATCAAGTAAATTTCATAATTTAGGGACCATATGTTATAATCCGTTAAGCCGCTTGGGTTGTAGCGCGTGCCAAATAATGGACACATATCTATGCGCTGTAAAAGCACTGTCCCTGCTTCTGACACAGTCGGGCAAAATAACTGTCACGTTACATATATATACAGGTTAAGCGAACACTTGGCCGCGCATGGTACATGGTAAGCGAAGTGGGGGATATTCGATTTTTTCGTTACGGAATTTCTTGATTCGGTCGCCGTGCTCAAAGCCTGCGATGAAAGCTATGTAATAACTTAATAAAGGTAATCAAGATTAAAACGCTAGTGTGGTTGGCGGCACAATTTTTTACGAGGCGACTATCTTAGTCTCCAGGGGAGGGAATGTATTTGTGATTGACTTCAGACAGAATTACAGATGTCTATGAGCGGCAGTGATAGCCTAAAGAGCAGTGATAACCTAAGAGTTGAAAATTCGCACTTGGAAATCGCGGTGGACTATGGCCTAAACTGTCTCTTTCTGAGAGAAGACCCGTGCCTAGCAGTGGGATAATAATAGTTTGACGAAGATAAGCGGCAGTAACCTCTAACCATCGAATCAATTGCATGCTCGTTTACTATAAGTCCGATAAATAAACTATGGCCCGCTGTGTTTTAGACAGCCCTGTGTATGAACGTCGTTTCTACAGTCCGAGTTGCAATAAAACAATCCGCTCGTGAAAGTTCTACATCGTTTTTCGCTGAGTTAACCTCAACTGCTCGATTTCTTTTGTTGTCGCTCATTATGGTTATGGTGATCATGAGTTATGGTTTTTGAAGATTTTTGGGACTATATCACATCTATAGCTTTCTTGTGATTGTGAAATTAGGAAAATTAAATTTAGACATAAAACTACAATTACATAAAGTCATGGACGTAGCTATTACAATATCATATCAGCGGTAGTCTGCCAAAAATAATGTCGGTAGTCTTTTATTTATATATTATTTTTCACACTATGCTATTTCGGATCCTCCGGTTGGGTCCGGAGTTAAACTCCAAATATTGGCGCAGAAGAAAACTAAACATTATTTTTCTCAATACTTGCCTACGCTAAGACTAAACATATCTAGATTCTAGACTCAGTAATCCACCTCTCTACGTCTATACGCCCATGCTAAAACCTGAACATTTGCAAGATCGTATTCGTATGAAGGTCCTCGAGTAGCGACCACGTTAAGGCAAAAGGAACACAGGTCACCACAAGGTGGACCGATGACTTGAAGAAGACAGCGGGAAACCGTTGGATTCAGAAGGCATAGGACCGGTTGGAGTGGCGTCATTTAGGGGAGGCCTATGTCCAGCAGGTCCACTGCTCAAAGGGCTGATGGATGGTATAAATATCCTTCCACGCTTAATAGATTTTTATTATTAATTATTTGTTCGGTGTTTAAGCATGCGACCTGCAACTTTAGCATTTATGGTTAGAATATACATATACACAGCTACATGACAGATATTTCATCAATTTGTATTCAAACATTATCATTATGTTATACTGTAAGCTAATATTGATTAACGATTAACATGTTGCTCATTGAATGCAACAACGATGAAACTCAAATAGCATTTTTAAGGAAGACACTTTTCCCCGTGTCCAGGCTATTGCTATAAGTTGGTGGTCTTTGTATGTCATTATAATTCAGAATTATATTTGTACTCCGTAAGACACGTGTGTACGTTACTCGATGTATTTGTTATCTGATTGTTTTTTATCTGACTGATATTTTTTTAGACTTAGGGCCGGCACTCATATGACGGAGCGCAGCGCAGCGCATTTTTTGCTGTCAAACTATTATCGTCATTGTCCCTTTAGAAATAATATCCAAAATTAAATAACAGCAATTTATTTCTGAGGAGCATGGAAGTGCATGCTCGCGCATCCGCGCGCACCCGCGCGCATCCGCGCGCATTCTCCCAGTAATTAGCGCGAATTTCGGCTAGTGTGTGATTCGTTAAGAAAATTTCGCGGGCACGCGCTGCGCTGCGCTCCGTCATATGTGCGCCGGCCCTTAGGCATAGTGCCATACAATTGTTATCTAATAAATAGTCTTGTGTAGTTATGTAGTTAGCTAGTTGTAGTGTATTCGTGTATAGGACTACATTTTATGTCGATCACATACTTTAGTTGACATTAATGTGCATACAATCAATCCATTCGTTATCAATATATTTACTAGTTTTCTAGTTACATCTAATGACCTTTCGTAGATAAACGCAGCTTAGTTGTTTAGTCGTGGCAATACACACCGAGCTGTCGGTTGATAGTCAAAAACAATTTCATAAAACGCGACAGATTTTGTTTATATTCGACATTTGTATTTACGTTAACATTAAATGTCTTGTTCAATCAAAAGTATATATGCGCCAGATATAATCATACTTAATATTATAAAGGCGAAAGTTTGTGAGTGTGTATGTTTGTTACTTCTTCGCGTGTAAACGGCTGGAGCGATTTTCATAAAATTTGGTAGGGAGTTAGCTGATACTTTTTACTGTGGGAAAATATATTATTCCCACGGGACAATCGATTTTTGTTAACGCGGGCGAAGCTGCGGGATTCAACTAGTAATACATATTTTGTATTTTTTATCGTCATGGCGCTTTAAACAATTAAGCGAGATATAAACAAGACAATAGAAGTCGAACAGAACTATCGATCCGCGGATTCACCGTGTCATGGTTACTCTACAAATAGAAAACTTTGCAGTACGACTTCGGCTCTGTGCTCTGCCTCTAACGCCGTCCAGATGTAAATGTTCGTGAAATTGCAACAGACGGACAGATATGTTGAGAAACAAGTGAGAGTGACTGTGATGCTTAGTAATTAAAGTGTTTTTGATTCTATTCCGATAAGTGATATAAATAAATGTTCGGACTTATACATCAGCGGCGCGAGAAGCTATCTGTAATTATGGGTAAGTTTTGTTTTTAACTTTTCAACGTGTTTTATTTTTACGCAAGTGTTATCAAACTTTATTTATTTATTTATTTAATTTTTGAAACACCTTAAACTAAGGGTTACAAGGGTAAACTTAATGCCTAATGGCATTCCCTGCCAGTCAACCCGGGGCGATAATTTGTGGTAGGTATATAAAAACTTTCATAAAAGTAGAAGTTATATAAGGTAAGGGATAAAGGAATTCATTTTTATTCTTACAATATTTAAAAGCAGGCGTTAAGAGGTCACTGGTGCCACTGATTACTGATTTACAATTTATCCAATTATTATTGCCAATTGAGTATTGCCAATTATTTTAATACTTTTATATATTTTAGTTATTTTAAACCTACTAAGTATACTTAACACATTAAATGCTATAACTAATTATAAGGCAAGCGGGCTACCTGAAAGCAGTCATCGTCGTGGACATTTGCGACATCAGAGAATTCGGCAAGGCATCGCCGGCTTTGCTGAAGATCCCCATTACATAATTGATCAATACTTTGTTAAATACATAAGTTAGATACTCGACTGAATCCAATATTAGATACTAGTCCCCCGTCGCAACGGCCGAAATTCGACCGTATTTTAAATTAAAAAAACTAAACTTCATACTGTCCAAAGTAGTACCAATATTCCACTAATTTAAAAAAAGTATAATAATTTTCAAGTTATTTTGCACGCACCCGTTAAAGGCAAAATGAGGTTTATTAACTAAGCTGCATTTAAAAACAATTGCGGGTGTATTGACAAAGACATCTGTCATTTTTGACATTATGTGTTTTCATAAAGACATTGAATGTTCTATTTCGTTTATTATGTATGTGTCTGTGACAAATGCACGGTAGTGTGTGTAATGTGTTTTTAGTTGGTTTTATGTATGATATACGCATTATTTGAATAAATATTAACATTCTGGACTCCTTCCTTACGTCTACTATAACCTTGCAAAATTTCGTACTAATCTGTCCGCGGCATATTACTTTAAAATGCACCACAAGTTTTTGCTTCACGTATTAATATATATATATATAGATATTAATACGTGAAGCAAAAATTTGTGACGGATTTTTAAGTAATATGCCGCGGACGGATTAGTATGAAATTTTGCACGGTTATAGTGGACGTAGAGAAGGAGTGCAGAATGTTAATATTTTTTTCAAATAACACATATATCATACATAAAATCAACTAAAAATACATTACACACACTACCATGCATTTGTCACAAACACATATGTACTTAGTAATAAATGAAATAGAACATTCAATGTCTTACTATGAAAAGACACAACGTCAAGAATGTCAGATGACATTTGATTTGAATTAGAGAAATATTCGTACTAATTTGGACAATATGAAGTTTAGTTTTTTAATTTAAATTACGGTCGAATTTCGGCCGATGCTACGGGCGACTAGTATATATAGATACGTCTTGATAATATGTAATATTCAAGCTGGTTTATGTCTCATTTCCTTTCCGAAGCTTTACATTCCGCCAATTTGGTTTTGTCAGCCACTGAACTCGAGCTGCGATCAATAACTTCTGGAAAAACGCCAATTCCTAACTGCCTACTCTGACAATTCTTTTACGGATTACACGGATTAGGTAAAGTTAAGGTAGGAATTCTGTTATTTGAGTACAGGATTGTTAAGGTTTAGAATAGGCCTGGCCTGAATGTATTTCTGCTTAGGTACAGCACCTTATAATACCTTTGATAAGGAAGGGAAGAAGTTCAAAAGTGGCGGTTGGAAAAAATCGGCAACTCTTTAAAGTTATTGTAACCTGTAATCTTCCTGATTGGATAGGTTACGAAATTCCGGAATCTAAAAAAGTTTTGCGCATTTCTTTATTATTTCATTCTCTTATTTCATAATACGATAAAAATGAATATAAAAATAGAGACTTATCGTCTCTATTTAAGCTAGGAAAAATAGGTATAGGTTTAAAGATCTTTTATTCTCAAATAAGACATTACAAGTCACTTCTAACATCTAACATAAACCTAAAAAGTTTTACTTTCGACCAAAATATAGCACAGCCTCTAGAGATATTAATAGCTATGCGACAATAATAATGCTTTACAACAAATAACAAAGATAGCATTGTCAAGCGGCATGAACCGGCAACACTGAGCAACTGTAGCGGCCCACGTGCTATCGTGACCCGAATGTATCGCCGACGCACACGCCTCGCGCCTTTCTGCACGTTGCAGCCACACTGCACTTAGCCGTTTTGTGAAATGACCTAAAAAGACAGTTGAAGATTGTTCATAAAAGTGAAAATAAAAAAAAACATGCGTGCGTACAAAGTACACATGTCAGAAGTGAAACTTCTTTGGCGAACTCATTTATAAATCTTGTTTATATTTATACAAATCTAAAGTTTAAATTTCCAAGATTAAGAGGAAGGGAAAAAGGCGTGATACGACGTTCGCTCTGTCTCACTTTTTCTCTCAATCTTTCTCACTCGCTTGCTCCCTACTCTCACTTCACGGCTAGTTGCTCATGCTACGTTCGCCCTGTCTTACTCTCTCTCAATCGGTCTCGATCACTCTCTCTCTCTCTTCCGACACTTTCGTTGCATACCGGCGTGACGTTTCATCTGTAAAAATTTTACCCTCATGCGCCTAAAGAAGTTTCACTTCAAAAATAACGCACTGTGTTTCGAAAGCGTTCGGTGACGATGACGCGAATTCTGATAGCAGGCGCTATGCCTAAAAATGATACAGTCCATGACATGTGAGTTTAATAACATGCTTCATAACAAATAACAAAGATAGCATTGTCGAGCGGCATGAACCGGCAACACTGAGCAACTGTAGCGGCCCACGTGCTATCGTGACCCGAATGTATCGCCGAAGCACACGCTTCGCGCCTTTCTGCACGTTGCAGCCATACTGCACTTGGCCGTTTTGTGAAATAAATAAAAAGACAGGCATAGAAGTGAAAACTAAAAAAAATAATACAAGTGAGTACCTATTCCGAAAACGTTCGTTGATGATGTCGCGAGTTCTATGACCTTTGTTAACCAACCAAAAACATAAGGAAATGCACAATTTTCGTTAATGTACTTATGTTTTTCGCCGTTTCGTAAATGAAACTAATAGAAAGTATACTTTCAAAATATACTTTCAAAGGATGAGAAGAGAACTCTTTTACTAAGTTCCTATTGGTTCTCCGTCTGTGTCTGCTTGTAATATTTATAGAGAATATTATCGTTAGATATGATCGGATAGTTGGGTACAACCCATTATTGTCCCAACGGGTCTTCTCTCAGAATGAGAGAGTTTTAGGCCATAGTCCACCGCGCTGGCCAGCTACGAATTGGTGGACATCGGATAGTTACTCGGTTGGGTACCGAATATTTGGTCCAGTTGGTCGGACGTCTTGGTTGACAAATGAGTGACATAACAATGTTGTTCACTATGCCTCTACGTATCCCTGATACACATTTATAATAACTATTTAAATCTGCAATATTATGAAAACGTCCACTTTGGGCGACTTGACGTGACATTTGCATGTTTTAACTTTGCAATTCATACTATGCTGACTTAGAGGGATGAACCGTGACGTCACTCCTGTGTCTAGACGATGTTTTGGTACCTTACATCTCTATAGTATTTTTAGATTTTTACTTTAAAATATTCTGGATATGGTCTGGATCTGTCAGGCACAATGTCTCCAACGCTATAAATATGTGACGAATAGATAACCTCTTTCCATTGGGAAGTCTGTTAAAAACCGAATTTCATGCAACCGCAACATAAAATATCATTCATTCTGTTTATTATGTATCTCCTAACTAACTACTACTTGAATTTTAAACGTTTCTAAAGATATTCCACTTCGGTTGAGTTAAACCTACGAGATAAAATATTGATCCTTCGAGCCGGATCTTACTGTTATGGTGATTTTGAGGCGGGTTAATTAAATCATTTATATGCAGTTTATTATTAAATAAAATGAAAATTCCACGTGTCTGTAAATTGTATAACATTGTATATAACGAAGTGAAGAGCGTGAATTGTGAAGTCAGGAAGGTCGAGGTGTCTTCATTACTGTCCATTCTTGAAGATTTCAAGTAAAACACAGGAGTTATTCTTCTTCGATTTATTCACAGTTGAGAAGGTCCGATCGCTTCGTCGGTTATATGTCGGCGCGACACCGCGTATTTATGAAAAACACGTTGCCGATAATAGTTATTTTAGTTAGTTTAAAGATCGAAAATTGTTTGTTTATTGAATTAGCAACATTTAATGATTTTTAGAATTGTAATTTAGTTTACCCTCCATAAATTTGTTATTGTCACACCACCAAAAATTGTTATAAAAAGGCCAGCGAACGCCGGTAGAAAGAGATTCTTGTTTAAACGTCGAAGTGATCGGACCTCCTAAACTGTATATAAATCGAAGAAGTTTACTCCTGTGTTTTACTTGAAATATTCAAGAATGGACAGTAATGAAGACTCCGCGACCTTCCTGACTTCACGCATTTACTTCGTTATATATATTTTTGGAATAAATCGTAAAAATCAATGTTGCATGCCTGGGATTCGAATCTCAGATCTTCGATTGAGAGGCTAAGTTTCAACCATTAGGCATTTACACTGCTCCAAAAACGTAAAAACAATCCTACCACCTATAACAAAATACAAATTTACTACAACCACAGTATTAATAGATACTGTTTCTGTGCTACAACTATGCACAATCCCATATATCAATAATTTTAGCGTACATCGTCACTCGTAAATATTGAGCCGTAAATCATGTTTTAACGACATCGTGCGTAATAAATATTAATACTATTCTATACTCAGACCAAAAAATAAAACAGCGCCTTACGAAATCACGTATTGTATGAGTAGAGGAACATGTATTTCAGGATTTGAGACTAATATTATCGTCGGTAGTATTTTTTTTCTTAGTTGTATTACTATTCAATCCAACAGCTATATGTGTTTAAAACTTACTAAGTTGTACATGCAATAATAATATGCTATATGCAAAGTGGCAGAATTTCAGTATAATTCAATTATTTTGTGAGGTTAAGTCTACCTATTTTTGGTCTCAGATCCCATCGTAGATCTTTTGAGACTAACTGAATATTCATAAAGGATGTATTATACTATACAGGCCGAATCTTATTTATGGTTGTTAATATCACTTCGCATTTAGGTGAACGATTTCACTTACAAAGGTTGTTTTGTAAGTACTAGAAGGAGCAAACGAGCATGCTGGTTATTTGATCTGTGCTAAGATGGTAGAACCTTTCAGTGGTCACACCTTTTTCTACATAATTACGTAGTTTATGCATTATTATTGTTAGAGCAGTGATAGCCTAATGGTGGAAACTTGCCCTCGCGATCGGGAGGTCCGAGATTCAAACCTAGGCACGCACTTATTTTTTTAAAATTGCGTGCGTATTAGAAATTAATTATCACTGCTTGAGGAAACCTACACACCCGAGAGATCTTTAAAAAAAGTTCTCGGAGGTGTATGAAGACATCAATCCGCACTTGGCCAGCACGGTGGACTATGGCCTAAAACTCTCTCATTCTGAGGGAAGACCCGTGCCCAGCGTGTGACAACAATGGGTTCACGAGAAGCATTGTTATGCTGTAGTCTAGTAAGGGGGAGAATACCTATTTATCGGAGTATTAATTGGAGTTGATTACAGATTTCTATTACCACTTACCATGAGGTTATGTCTCTTTTAATTGAAATTAGGTACGTGATGGAAACGGGTTCCACAAGTATGAAATCTTTTACCAAATTTCTGCAAAAAACATAGATCCTTCGATAATATCATAACATGAATATATTGATAGATCTCGTTTTAAAAGAACGTGTAGAAAATCGAAAATCGATAAAATCTGTTTTCCTAAAATTTGGTCAAAATAGTCTATTTGGCTAAATCAGACTTACCTATATACGTTTTCATTAGGCAATAATATGCATTACTATAGTATATTTAGTAAATGTCAAAGCGTAGCATATCTTGCCAAACAGGGCTCTCTTTTACTGAACTGTAAGGCAAGGTACTGGAGCTAACTTTCATTACCATGTAAAAAAAACATGATTGTAATAATATAAAAAAAAATCGATAAAAATAGGAAAAAAAGACAAACCCGCTGAGTTTCTTGCCGGATCTTCTCAGTTGAGGTAGTGTTCCGATCCGGTGGTAGTGTAAGAAAAAAAATGTAACTGACAATTTGTAAGTGCCCCCGCAGGCCTATATAAAATAAAGACATTTCATTTCATTTAGGGACACATATACATTCATTAGTATATCCGCCGTATACTAGGTACCTACTAACATAAAAATATTGCGTAAAATATTTGCAAACTTTTTGAAGCCGTTTTCCTTGAACTTGTTTATGAGTCCAATAAGCCACTATCAGCGGAACTGCCCACACATATCAACCGTCAAGATTTCGGCTTTAATTAATAAAACTTGTATAATCAATACCTTTGTTATTTTTGTTTTATAATCCGATGATATACCACGCTCGACTTCACTTGCTTACAATCCTGCAGGTTTTTTAACTGAGCCGCAGAATTCATTTTTGTCCCTCCCTCTTTTCATATAGATCGTTAGATCGTTAGATTATACATAAGAGGTAATCGTCTCTGTAGTTCCGAGATCAGAATAGGGCTACGGCATCCCCTGCCTGTCGTAAGAGGCAACTAAAAGGTGCTTCCGGGGTTGCGGGCGGCTAGAGTGGGAGCTTGAGCCAGCCGGGAGATCCCGGGAAGGACGGCGGTATGTGTGGTCGCATATCGACGTAAAGACTATTGGAGATCCCGGAGTCCTCTGTTTAGCGCCGAGGACGGCCACTTCAGAGCAGTAAAAGTCCCACATAACTCTGCGTCCCACAGCGCCGAATACCTTTTGAAGGTTTCCTCCTCGAAAAAAAGACGACAATTTGTGCTAGCGCTTGTAAAGGTTACCCTGATGCGCTCCTATTAACTCCTAACATCTAAGGTACTCAAAGATTAAGATATTTTTGGCGTAAAATTTAGTCTTTGCCTCTTCATACCTTCCTATATTTGCTAAAAATTCACATCAAATTCGGTTTAGCTGTTTTCTCCTTCATATATTGCTGACAGGCAAATAATTATAACTTTTATATTATGCCAAATATGATTATTATAAATAATGAATAATGACCACGAGTGGTGACTACGTTTTGACACAAGGATCACAGGTAGCTCCCACCAATGTGACCAATTACATGGAGAAGAAAGCGGGAAACAGTTGGATTCAGAAGACGCATGTATAGAAAGCCTATGTCCAGCAGGGGACCTCCAAAAAGCTGTTGAGATTGTAAACCACATAAAATGGCAGTAAGAGGTGTGTTTCCCAAACCTTGGCGGCATTGCTGTACGGCAAGACTTGATGATTTCTGCGTAGCCGCAAGCTTTTGGTCACTACCAAACGAATCCAGTAGCCATTAGGTATATGACGTGTATAATGTCAACGCCTTATCTCCGCCCACGAGAACCAAAACATTATCATATATCAGCTAATGATTGGCTTAATTGATTTATCGTATCGTTCATTCATAAAAATCAATTCTTATTAGGTAGGTCCATAAGTTGCAAAGTGGGTTGATAATGTTGACAATATAATTTATGATGCCTAAGATATGTTTTGAAATGTAAGTAAAATAATTCCTGAAGTGTTCCTGAATGAGTATGAAAATAATTATGAAAGAAACCGGTTAAATAAGACTTGATCTTTAAAAATATCTTTAAAAAAACAAACAAGATGTTTGTTCTATGAGAGACGACGACCTTAAATATATCTCATCAACCTATTATTGTCCCACTGCTGGGCACGGGTCTTCTCTCAGAATGAGAGAGTTTAGGCCATAGTCCACCGCGCTGGCCAAGTGCGAATTGGTGCCTTCAATATATATTTTATATTAATTTCATTATTTTTAAAGAAAATAATTAACTTATACTCTATAAATATTTCATAAGTCTACCTGTTGAAATGTTGCTGTTATTAATATCGAAAAGGAAAAAAACATTTTTATTTTATGGTTTTTAGTATTATTTGTTATAGCGGCAACAGAAATACATCATCTGTAGAAAATAACTGTCCAACTGTTACGGTTCATGAGGTACAGCTTGGTTACAGACAGACTGACAGCGGACTTTTTTGGTTTGCTTCGATCATTAATAGGCACTAAGTGATCAAATTTTTTTTTGGTACGGAACCCTAAGAAAATTTAAGTATTTATTACTTTATCTTTTCAAATTAATCTTTTTAAGTGATGTAACTAATGTTATTATTTGACATTCGCGAATGCGAATGCGAATATTCTTTAGCGACATTCGCGAATGCGGATGTTAGTTTTGGAAGTAATAGGGCTACGGTATCCCCTGCCTGTCGTAAGAGGCAAGAGACTAAAAGGGGCTTTCGGGGTTGCAGGCAGCTAGAGTGGGAGCTCGAACCGTCCAGCCAAGCGACCCTGGGAAGGACAGTGGCATGTGTGGACGCATGCCGCCGTATATCACAGAAGTTGCGGTGAGCGTATTCGCTCACCAGGGACGAGCCTGAAATAGGCATCGCGCTCGGAGGACTCCGGCTGTGTTCCGTTGGATCCCTGAGTACCCCACGTAGCTCTGAGGATGGCCACCAAGGGGCTTTTACTGCGGTAAGAATCCCACATAACCCGTGTCGCTCCCACGGTGTTGGGTCAAATTAAATTTGTATAGATTTAGCGACCTTTTTTGCGAAGTACTTCATTTCAATATTCGCAAAACACCCGCACAATTCTTGCGAATGCGAATATCTAAAATCATGCGAATATTCGTTACATCAGCACCTACCTATTATTCGAAATTTAAATAGCAAAAATACTGCGTATGGTTATCTAAGTTACTTTTAAGCGTGTTAAGTTACCTTAAGCAATGCTAGGAATTGGCCTTACATAAAATTATCAAGATCTATTCTTCGCTGTCGTGCCGTGGGAACGCTAAGTCAGCAGTTCGGTTGCCATCTTGAGGCATCGCGTAGTTCTAAACATAGAAGACACTCGGGTTCTAATGTTTGTCCAGGCATTACGTAAAACTTTATTAAAATATCTTTTCAAATACAACATTAGATTTTTCATGAATACCTTTGTAATTTTGTCTTTACAAATGTAATAGGGCAGAAAAGCTTGTTTTATTGTTTGTACGTTAATTTGGTAATCTGAAATCAAATCAAATCAATTTATTTACATAGGTAACAGTTGGTTTTCAAACATTTTTGTTCAATCGCTTATTCTGCTACTGAGTGTCTAACAAATCTCTAGAAAATCTCTAGAAGTACCTAAGACTATTTATATATAGTACTTATTATATATATAACTTATACTGATTGTAGAGTGTAGATTGTAGCGTCTCAATAAAAACTTCGTAGTTCGCTCTTCAATCTTATTTATTGATGTATGCCAAATACCCAACATGATCAACAATGCATTAGGCGTGCTTAAGTACTATTAAGATTCTTACATTAGCAGGGTATGGTAGTCAGCGGTACCAGCCTCTCCACCAATCACGTGCGAGCCACTTTTGCACACGGCACCACTCTGCATCTCTTTCTTTCCTATAGCGCTGTCTCTTTCTTACATTTATTGACATTGCGTATATTTAGAGTGGGATAACAATACATGCCTATCTTATTCTAACTTATTCTAACTTATTTTATGTATTGACGCCGTCGTCCGTAACATTCTCCCCTCGGCGCAGACACGTCGTAGCCTCTTTCATCCGTAGGACGACGAGCTTAGTCGCAGGTCTCTTGAATACGCCTCCTTGAGTGCGGACATCTGCAGACCGGATGATGCCGTCTGATCCCGGGTGCACTCGCTCGATGACTCCTCTCGGCCAAGTGTTGCGGGGCAGCGCGCTGTCGACCACCATGACGAGATCGCCTTCTCGAAGTTGCGGAACTACAGTGCTCGCTTGCCCCCGCGGGATGAGTGTTGGCAAGTACTCTCGAAGCCATCGCTGCCAGAACTGGTCCGCTAGCGCTTGCGCTCTTCGCCAGGTGCTGCGGTCCGCCTCAGTGCAAGGCCCCGTCCGTGGTAGTCCTGTAGATGAGCCGATAAGGAAGTGATTTGGCGTCAGGGCTTCTTCATCGTCGGGTTCTACGGAGACGTGCGTGAGTGGTCGTGCATTCACGCTGTATTCTGCCTCAGTGATTAATGTCTGCAGTACCTCTTCTTTGGGCGCCTTTTCTTTAAGCGTAGTGCTAAGTGCTACTTTTACTGAACGCACTAAGCGCTCCCAAGCTCCCCCCATGTGCGGCGCGCCCGGTGGTATAAAACGCCAGTCGGTGTTATATTGCAGACTGAAATCTCGTAGCACCGTAATCCAGGACTCATAAACATTTCTTAATTCAACGTCTGCTCCCCTGAAGTTGGTGGCGTTGTCAGAGTATATGACGAGTGGCCAGCCTCTCCTGGCGGCCATCCTTCTTAGCGCCATAATAGCAGAGTCCGTGGAGAGTGATTGGACGATTTCTAAGTGAATTGCCCTCGTTGTAAGGCAAGTGAATAATGCACACCACCTTTTTTCATGTCTTCGTCCGATGGTCACCATCATAGGTCCAAAATAATCGACCCCACAGTAGGTGAAGGCGCGGTGACCCGGTTCCAGCCTCACTTTAGGCAGGTCTCCCTTCGGTGGCGTTTTTGGAGCCGCCTTGTATACGCGGCAATACTGACATTCTCTAGCTATCTTCTTGACTGTAGGCCTCAGATGTAGAATCATGTATTGCTGTCGGAGTTCATTGACGACTCGTTCGTTATTCGCGTGACCCGCCCGGCGATGATAATTCTCGATGAGCAGACGAGTGAACGGGTGCCGTCCGTCGAGTATCGCTGGCTGGTTCGAGTGCGTTGTACTATTTAGAGCACCTATTCTGCCTCTTGCCTTTATTATGTTGTCTAATACGGCGTCCAACTTCTTTAATCTACTACGTCGTGGTAGCGGCTGATTCTGTTTTAGCCTTATTAACTCTTCTTTAAAGGAGTCTCTCTGCGCTCTCTGAAGCCAACGTCGTTCAGCCGCTCTCAGGTGTGCGACTTCTAGATGTATATTATTTTTCCTTTTGGCTTTCAGCTTCTCAATGAAGAGTTGTGTTAGCGCAGTAGTTCTTATTAATTTTAAGTAACTGGAGAACCTTCGGATATCGGGCAGTGAGTCCTCTGGGTAAGTGTCATCTTCTGAATAGGCGTAGCATGCCACTTCCTCGGTCTCGTTATCCTCGCTCTCCTGTGGCCACTGGTTTGCCGGTGCCCTAAGGAATGGGGGCCCCGTGAACCACCTATCATGACTGTCGATCTTATTGCTCTGAAATCTGGTGGCGTCGTCTGCCACGTTGAGCGTGGTAGGCACCCACCGCCAGTCAGCCGCTTGTGTGAGTTCGGCGATCTCTGCTAGGCGGTGTGCGACAAATGGAGTGTATTTCTTTTTCTCGTTTCTTATCCAACACAGAACTGTTCTAGAATCACTCCAATAGGTGACTCGTCTGGGCTTCCAGGAATGTTCCTTTATTATCGTGTTACCGAGTCGCGCCCCAATCAACGCCGCTTGAAGTTCCAGTCTTGAAATGGTGAGCATCTTTAGCGGAGCTACCTTTGCCTTGGCCATTACTTGGATGGTTTCTGTTAAGTCTTTGTATACGATCCTCCAATAGGCCACCGTTGCATACGCCTGTTCACTCGCGTCGACGAAAATATGAAGCTCTATATGGGCTTGCGGCGTTAAGTTCATACTGTAGCACCTTGGTATAGCTAGCGCTGAGACATCTGGGAGTCGTTTTATCCATTCGTCGAAAAGATAGGCTTCCTCTTGCGGTAGTTCTTGGTCCCAGTCCACCTTCTTAAGCCATAATTGTTGCAATATTATCTTGCCGACGATGGTGTACTGACTGATGAGCCCCAGCGGATCGTACACTGACATAACTGCGCTTAAGGTTTCGCGCTTAGTAGGAGCTCTTAGTCGCAGCCTGACTTCATCGGGAACTCTCTTAATATCCGTGTTGAATGTAAGAGTGTCGGAGTCTGGGTCCCATCGAAGTCCTAACGTTTTCTCCTTGTGATGTGCCACTAGCTGTACGTCGACGTTCTGGGATCTCTTTTCTTCTGGAATGCTAGCAAGAACCTTCTTATTGTTTGAGTTCCACCCCCTCAAGTTGAAGTCGGCCCGCTGATGGATGTACATTACTTCTTTGACCATCTTAATAGCTTCGTCTTCTGATTGGAAGCTGTCTAAGTAATCATCCATATAGTGACGCTCCTTAATTGCTAAAGCTGCCTCTGGGAATTCTTGCTCAAAGTCTGTGGCGTTACGATTCCTCACGCTATGAGCGAGGTACGGTGAGCTGCTTGCTCCGAATATCATTGATACCATCTTCATTTTTCTTGGGGGATCGGTGGGCTTGTCCCGCCATAAAAACATTTGTGCTGGCTGGTCCTCAGGTCTTATTTTAATCCTGAGAAACATTTCTTCGATGTCTGCGGTTACGGCAATTCTTTTTTCTCTGAACCCGAACAGTATTCTTGTGAGTGAAGTCAGTAAGTCTGGCCCTTCCAGCAGGAAGTCGTTAAGGCAGACTCCTTTCACCTTGGCCGCTGCGTCAAAGACCATTCTCACTTTCCCTGGCTTGTTGTGGTTCGTGACGGCGAAGTGAGGTAAGAACCATTTGCGATTGCTATTCATTTCGCTGCCATCGCACTCGGTCGCGTAGCCCTTCTGTACAAGGTTCGTGACTTGAGCCGTATATACTTCCTTAAAGGCGGGCTCCTTAGTCATCCTCTTCTCTAACGTGTGTAGTCTTCTTAAAGCTGACTCGTAGCTATCGGGGAGTGTGGTGTTGTCGGTCTTCCAAGGAAGGCCTACTTCGAAATAACCCTCCTTCCTTTTGGCAGTTGCTTCGAAAATATCGTTGGCCCTCTTCTCGTACTTGTTAACCCTCTCTTTGGTCGACACACCAAGGGAATCTACGTCGAAATAATATTCGACGAGCTTTTGTAATTGTGTGTCACTTGTGGAGATGTGAAGTACGGCTGCTTGGTCTTGATAAATCGCTCTTCCTGGTGCCGATCCATGCAACACCCAACCCAGCTTTGTCCAAGATGCGGCAGGTTCTGTTTTCTTGCCAGCGCGTAGCTGTCGCGATACTATTAAGTGCCAGTTGTCAGCCCCTATTAGTATGCGAGGCTTGGCTTCTCCTGTGCAGATCTTCTCTCGTATACTGCGCAGGTACGGATACCGCTCTAAATTATGCGGTATACGTTGTTGATGTAACTGTAGCCCTCGTACGGTGCGGGCTTTGACGGTGTATGTTTCTTGTTCTCTTAGACCTCTCACTCGGATCTCGATCGCCTTGCTCTCTATTCTTTTTTGCTCGTTGATACCTCTAATGTTCAAAGGCTGCTTCGATCCGCCATCGGTGAGTTGGTTAGCTAATACTTCATCTATTAGTGTCACCGTGGACCCTTCGTCCAAGAGGGCGTGCGTAATTATCTCCCCCCGTGGACCGCTGAGCTTCACCTTGCAGGTCTTGAGCAATACCGCAGATGTCTTCTTTGCTGTAACGCTCATTACTAGTGCGGTTGAGTCGGCTGTTTTGCATTCGTTCAGAGTGCTGACCGTAGGAGCCGATTCCGTTGCCTTTTCCTTGTGTAGAAGCGCATGATGTCGGTAGGTACATCCGTGAACTCCGCAGGCTTTAGCTTTGCAGGAGAATCGGTTGTGCTTCCGTTTCATACATTTGAAACACATTCTGTTATCCTTGGCCCATTTCCAGCGATCGTTGGTGTCGAGTGCCTTGAGTTTGGCGCAATCGGGAGTGTAATGTCCCTCGGACTGGCACATAAAGCATCTTCTTTCATCTTCATATGTGATGCCTTCTGCAGTGTATACGCCTCTAGTAGCTGCCCGTTTTGGAGCCACTTCTTTTTTTACTGGTACTGGAACACCTCGTCTGGTTGTGTGGGTATATCTGATCATCAGATCCGCTTCGGCCATCAAGAACTCTGAGAGGACGATCATTTCGTTTTCTTCTATAATACGAGCTTCATTATTGGCTGCGTACTCCGCCCATTTGCTGACGAGATGCGGACTCAATTTGTCCATGACGTCCCGAACAAGAAGCGGACTCTGTAGGTAGCCTCTTCTGTCTATACTCTTGATTGTGTAGACTATGTTCTGAATCTTGACTGCGAACTCGTATAGATCAGTACTCGCACTTCCTAGCTTAGGGAGCTTCTTGAGTTCTTCCATTGCTCGATCAATTATAAATTCTGGCCTTCCATACTTCATTTCTAGCGTTCGCATAATTACTTCTGGACTGGAGGCGGTGAATAACTGCGAAAGTACAGTTTCTCGTGCTTCCCCTCGTAGGCTGTTTCGTAGACGCAGAAGATTTTCCGTTGGAGAGAATTTGAAGAGTCTCGTAGAATCTTCCATAGCGGCTTTGTATGGTAGCCACTCTGCGACGGCTCCCGTAAAGATGGGTAGTTCTGCTGTCTGACGCGGCAGCGGCCTAGACGTAATCATTTTTTCCAATGCGTCGGCTAGTCGTTGAATGCCCTGGTACTTGGCATTCTCCCCCCGTTGCTCTTTAACGGGGGGGAGAGCCTCTTGTGGCTCTTCCCTGAATTTCGGTGCTGATGGTCGTTGTTCTTCTATGCTTCTATCGACCCAGTCCCGTACTCTTTCATTGCATATGCTGGATTTGTACTCTGATTCGGCTTCTATCGCTGTCACTTCGGCGGCTAGTCGTGCCTTGATGAGTTTCTCTCTGATGCGCAGTCGCTTTTCTTCTAGCTCCGCGAGTTCCTTTTCTGCCTCGTATTGCGCCATCTTCATTCTTGCATCAGCGCTTTTTCTCGACGTGTTAGTGTGAATGCTCAACGCCGGTGACGTAGGTCTTCGTATTGGTGATGCGGCTTCACGTCTCATTGGAGTGCTAACTGGTTGTGCAGGCGGCCCCATAATGGACGTCCCTATTGACGCCTCTGGCGCGGTGTCTCTCGCTGCTCGTGGCGGAGAGTACTCCAATCTTCTCCCTTGGGGAATACTTCCTGCTACAGTTGACGGCGATTGCGGCGAGTCTTCATAAATGCGGTGCAGTGACGGTGCAAGCACACTCTTAGTGCCTACTGGTAACTCCGGCTCGCTGTATCCAGATTCGGAGCGAACACGGCTTCTCGTGTTCATAGCGACCGGCGTATCCAATCCGACGCGCTGCAGTCCTTACTCGAGTAGCGCAGATTCGCCTCTGAATCTGCCGTAGAGTAGATTCGCTTCTGAATCGCCCGCAGTACAGATTCGCTTCTGAATCCGTCGTGGAGTGCCAAATCTTCAGAATCCGACGTTCGAAGGACCAAATTGTAGAGTGTAGATTGTAGCGTCTCAATAAAAACTTCGTAGTTCGCTCTTCAATCTTATTTATTGATGTATGCCAAATACCCAACATGATCAACAATGCATTAGGCGTGCTTAAGTACTATTAAGATTCTTACATTAGCAGGGTATGGTAGTCAGCGGTACCAGCCTCTCCACCAATCACGTGCGAGCCACTTTTGCACACGGCACCACTCTGCATCTCTTTCTTTCCTATAGCGCTGTCTCTTTCTTACATTTATTGACATTGCGTATATTTAGAGTGGGATAACAATACATGCCTATCTTATTCTAACTTATTCTAACTTATTTTATGTATTGACGCCGTCGTCCGTAACACTGATATTCATCAAATAAAGGGATTGTTAAAGAATTTAAAGGCAAATAAAAGGACTTAATACTCAACGTTCTAAGCTTTTTAACCGACTTCCAAAAAGGAGGAGGTTATCAATTCGTCTGTATTTTTTTTTTTTTTTTTTTTTTATATTTGTTACCTCATTTCTCCGGACTGGGTGAACCGATTTAGATGATTTTTTTTTTATTTGAAAGGTAGTGCGTGTCATAGGGTCCCATTTTTTTTTAGTATTTTTTTGACTAGGGCATCCATAAGAAAAACGCATAAGTCTTAAATTTGCATTTTCAATGTACGCGATAAATGTATGAATAACTCAATATCCCGCCAACCGATTTTGATGATTCTTTTTTTATTAGAAAGGATGTACTCCAGGGGTAGTCTGATAAGAGTTTGATAAGGTTCTAATCATAGGATCTTCAACTTTTTGGAGCAAAATAATAAAATTAGTGATAGTCGGCCGAACCTTAGCTGGAGAAGTCCAATTGAGTAAAATATAGAATAAAATTACTATGTAGGTATTTACTATGAAAAATTTGACCTTCAACTCTTCAATCCTGATGATGCAGGGGTACTGCTAGCCTGAACTATAAAAGTTGGTCGTTTGATGTTTGCGAATATATAATGAAATTGTTAAGCAAATTCATGGGACAAAAATTTGACCTTCAACTCCTCAACCCTGATGATGCAGGGGTACTTAAAGCCAAAACCATAGGAATAAGCCATTTGGTGCTTACGTATATGTTATAAGATTACTGAGCAAAAACATAAGATGAAAAATTTGACCTTCAACTCCTCAACCCTGATGATGGAGGGGTACTTCAATCCTAAACCATAGAAGTTGGCAATTTGGTGCTTACGGTTATGTAAAGAAAATACTAAGCAAAAATATAAAATCAAAAATTTGACCTTCAACTCCTCAACCCTGATGATGAAGGGGTACTTCAATCCTAAACCATAGGAGTTGGCAATTTGGTGCTTACGGTTATGTAAAAATAATACTAAGCAGAGGCACAAAATTAAAATTTTGACCTTCAACTCCTCGACCCTGATGATGAAGGGGTACTTCAATTCTAAACCATAGGAGTTGGCAATTTGGTGCTTACGGGTATGTAAAAATAATACCAAACAGAGGCACAAAATTAAAATTTTGACCTTCAACTCCTAAACCCTGATGATGCAGGGTACTGCAAGCCTGAGCCATAGAAGTTAGCCACCTGGTACTAACGTATATGTTATAAGATTACTAAGCAACAATATAAGATGAAAAATTTGACCTTCAACTCCTCAACCCTGATGATGGAGGGGTACTTCCAGAGGGGGCGCCCTGTTTGTATGAATTGTAAAAGTGTTTTATGTTTAATTTTTGTGAATATGTAGATGCACAAAGCAAACTTAGAGGCTTTATTTAAATACAAACATAAAAATATAGTCACTAAAAAGTGTAAAATAAAAACTTTTTAACAAAAAATATCTACCGACTTCCATGTCACAAAAAAGTAAAAAATAATTTAAATATATTTTGGTCTAGAACATACTCAGTACTTAGTACATAGTTCTGAAGTCGGTGCTCATATAGGACGTAGTTACCGTCGTCCAGCGAAATATGTCGAGCACCGACTTCAGGACTATGTACTAAGTACTGAGTATGTTCTAGACCAAAATATATTTAAATTATTTTTTACTTTTTTGTGACATAGAAGTCGGTAGATATTTTTTGTTAAAAAGTTTTTATTTGCGATAAAATTTCAGCTTGCTATCTGAATATGAAAATGTTTTAAAAAATGCTTCGTTGAGAAAAGATTATCTCGCACTCCAAATCAGAACACAATAGTATTATTGGCATGTATTATTTATTTCTAAGCTAAATCACACCTCCATTCATAAAGGTGTGAATGACTGTTCAATAGACTTTTTGATAGTATGTTAAAATGATATTTTTATAAGTTAAAGTAAAACGTTTTAGAGCGACTAAGACGCTAAGTAACTGCAAATAGAAATAATGTGATTTCTCCTTGTATATTTTACTTATTTTTTATCTATGATGCATACAACAAAAATGAGACTTGCGTGTATGTACATTGCAAATTATGGCAAAATAAAAAATGTTTGTCAGGTTTAAGAAAAAGTATAGTGACAAAAATTTCAATCAATTTTCGAATTTTTGTCTGTCTGTGAGCTCCAAGGTCATCAAATTAAAAAATATTTTTTTAGATAAATTTAAATAGCAAACGAGCACGCAGGTCTCTTGATAGTAAGTCACTGCCGTCCATGCACATCTATAAGCAATTTCAGTTACAACATAGATTCTATCTGAAGCCTCTCCCAAGGACTGAGATAGTCGCCTAATATAAAAGTGAGCCGGCAACCACACCCATTTACCGTAAAGTAAGAATTGTTTGAGCAGTAATAGCCTAATTCAACCATTTGCACTTGCCCTCTCGATCAGGAGGTCCGGGGTTCAAACAAGGCACGCACCACTGACTTTCCTAAAATAAAATAAAGTGCGTATTAGAAATTATTTATCACTGCTTTTCGGCGAAGGAAAACATCGTGAGGAAACCTACACAACCCAGAGTTCTTTAAAAAAAGTTCTCGGAGGTGTGTGAGGTCCAGTAATTCGCACTTGGCCAGCTCGGTGGACTACAGCCTAAACTCTCTCATACTGAGAGAAGACCCGTGCCCAGCAGTGGGACAATAATGGGTTGACAAGGAGAAACAAATGTGGCGGTGATAGCTCCTCGGTCGAACCATAAATATTCCATCATCTATATAATCTACCTTACCTTTACGGTTACCTTTTATCATATACCTTAAGTACCAATAGTTTGCCAAACATTTGCCATTCATAACAATTCGATGGTTTATCATCAAGGTCGGACCGGTATCAGTGCAACGGTAATGAATGGAGTCCGGAGGTGGCGAGCGTTGGCGGCGTGTCGACACAATGTTATCCTGCCGATTTCGATTGCAACATAATGGTGAATAATCGCTTGACAATTATGAAGAACAGGCGCTTCTTTTGAAAAAAGTAAAGTTGCTTGGACCAAACATTTGAACCAAAATCCTGGGTAATTTTCTTTTATAATTATGATTTTTAAGGGCAGACGAATTAATTTTAAATATAGAATTTATTTAATGTAAATAACATAACAAGATGTATTCCATTTCAATCACCCAGGTGATATCACCTAGGTAATCAAAGTGGAGTACCTACACCAATAACAAATGAAATATCCATCCATCAGCCTTTTGATGTCTACTGCTTATAACATAGGCCTCCCCTAAATGGCGCCACTCTAACCGGTCCTGTGCCCTCTGAATCCAACGGTTTCCCGCTGTCTTCTTCAGGTCATCAGTCCACCTGGTAGGGGGCGACCTGTTCTCCTTTTGCCTAAACAGATGATATAAATTATTAAAATTGAGCTACTTACAAAGCTACTTAGCAGATTGATGTGAGAAAGGAAATTGGATTAGAAGATTTACCATTTGATCTACTTGATACCTGACTCAGTGTTGCATATTCTGACTTCGTTTTCGATAGGACACCGTCACGCACCTATGGACATGAATGTACAGTTCGTTGCGTTTTGTCTGTAGATATATCTACCTATTTAATCTACATCCCTGCTTAGCACGAATAACCGCCCAATTAAAAAATCATCATCAATCATCACTACATAGTATAAAACAAAGTCGCTTCTCGCTGTCTGTCCCTATGTATGCTTAGATCTTTAAAACTACGCTACAGATTTTAATGCAATTTGTTTAATACATAGAGTGATTCAAAAGAAGAGTTTTTATGTATAATACATGCGTAACATAGTGGAGGAACACTGATAATTTTAGATTTTTGACTTTTAGGTAGAACGAAGTTCGCCGGGTCAGCTAGTTAACTATAAATAAATTAAAAAAATAATTAAGTAAATACACAGTTTTACATGGAAAACACTGAATATGTGATTGAGAAAACTGTAAGAAGCTGTGGCGACTTCACGCTACTCATCAAGAGATGGCGCTACACATATATACAAGTTCCGAACAACGACTGTCGGAGCACGGCCGCTCCCCAGGCATGATCACCTAGCCTGGCGGGAGATCTCCCTTTGCCAAAGTGGTGACCCCAGACAAGGACACGTCCCTTCACGATGGTGGCGACGTCACACCCTGGATGGACCGCAGCATCTCAACATCAGATTAGCAGCTCATCAGGTGCATCGCAGCACATTCGGAAACGTTTCCTGTGCCTGGTCCAGCTGCTCTCCGCGACATCACGGACGTTTGGCTGTTAATCGATTATTCGATTCCTATCATAACCGCAGGCGAAACCATGACCCGACATTAAACTAGCTTTAGTCGCTAATTTAATGAAGACTAGATCGTTAATCAAATTTGTCATTGAAACGACTCATTTAAGCAATATATTTTTCATGTGAATTAGGTTGAAGCGACAGTAACAAATTTCCTGTCCCATTCAACCCTGAACGAATGAAAAGTAGCAGAACGAGTGATTACAAAAGAAATGATACCAGTAACAATGTAAATGCAAATTAACGAACGTATTGAATGAAACATCCATTTCAAGGCCGCAGCCATTGAGGAATACTTATCTATATAAACAGCCTTGCGTAAATTTTTTTTGACAGCGCCATCTATCCTGGTCATTAAGGAATTTAAAATGTAATGTAATGAGAATGGATGGATGTAATGTAATCTAAAGTAATGGGAAGATTTTGTAATCAATTTTCACTTGACGTCAACTGCGTAAGGAGGGTAATGTTTTATTTTTGAAGATTTAGCTGATCATATAAGAATAGTCCAAATGAGGAAATACCACCGCTATAGGTACTTACTTCTTGGCCAGCGCGATGGACTATGGCCTAAACTCTCTCATTCTGAGAGAAGACCCGTGCCTTACTTCTAACCAGATGCAATTCTGCGTTTCTTTAGCAGAGCTTGGTTGCGGGTTCACTTACACATGAAGCGAACATCCTAAGTCGTCCTCAATGGTGCACCTGTGATTAATTTTGACCGATTTTTACCTCATTAAAACCTCGGTGGCCGTCCTCAATGCTGCGTGGAGAACTCGGGATCTCCAATGGAGCAAGACCGGAGTTCACCAAGTGCGATGCCACATTCAGGCTCATACCCAGAGAGCATTTGCGCTCACCGTGCCTACTGGTGTTTAAGGCGTCATGGGCCCACAGAAGCCGTTGTCCTTCTGGTGGTCGCTTGTTTACCGTAACCCTATTCTGGTCCCGGAACTATAGGGACAAACTTCAGATACCTAGTAACCTTGTTAATAAAAATACTTTTATACCATAGAATTCATAATCTCAAATAATAAATGTTAGACGTTAATTGATTTAATATGACAAGCTGAGTCGCAGACAAAAACAAGGCTGGACAAATGAATTAATTTTCTCATTGAATGAGTGAGCATTTCGTGAAATAGAAGGCTTATCACACCCACTGCACCGGCCCCGTTGACGTAATGCCGATATTGGCGATGTTTCCCGCGCTCAGTGACAGTTCGAGCGCGCGAAACGCACGACGACAGATAAAAAATCGCACGTGACTAAAAAATAAAGTTTGCGCTACGATTTATCAAATCTAATGCCGACACTGATAACGTTTAGTTTTTCAGTTCTTACGGTGATTTCATAGTGAGTGCGTTATTTTGTTGTTTTATTTTTTCGTTGTGTCGTGAGTTTGTGATTGCCAGTTATTGAAAATAAGTGGTGTGTTATTTTTAAAGTCAAAAACAACATCTTACTCATAGTGAAACGAGGTTAGTATTGTCTGGGTAATAATATAATTAAATATACTTCCTAGACATCCTAGGTATCTATCATGAGTTGTTTACGTAAGTTCCTAATGAATCATTTTTAAAAATAAGTGATGAGGGTATTAAAAATATGTAGTTTATGTTAATGTTATGCCGTATTATATTTTATAGAATAACTTAACATATAATGGGGTAGGACAGATTTATAATGATTTTGTAGAATATGTACTTATACCAGTCTTTTATGTTTTATAGCATTTGTAACTTTTGAAAATAGTAAAATAATGGTTCGTCCGGGGAGCACCACCACTGCTCCTAATTCTAGCGTAAATAGTTTTTGCATTCCATTGGAAAGGTGTTTCCCAGCTTACTTTCATATGAAGCGATCAGCTTATTCCTCGAAAGTAGCAACGTATATGTAACTGACTTCAGATAGAACCACTGTTCTATGTGTAAGTAGTTGTTTACAGATGTCCATGGGCGGCATGGACAACTTACCAGATGAAGTGATCCTTGCTACACCTGAGGTTCAATCTTTTGAAAATCTCAAGGATGATGGAATGCTTCATGTCATTCACGACTAAATATAGACTCACTTATTCAGTTTATATAAAAACCAGTTTTATTCATGTAAAATTAAAACAAGCAATAGGTACATAGTTATATATTCTACCAGCTAGATAGAGGTAGTGAACGAAATGAAACTTTATATTTACAGTTTAAATGCTAAAATGACGATTTTTACAGCATAACGTTTAATAGTTTATTTTTAGAGCCATAGGAATTTCATTTCCTATTTTAACAATATCGCTTGTAACAATTCAAGCGTTTGATATTTGATAAGGTAGACATGATAAACCGATGCACAGATAAAAAAAATATTGAGGTAGCAGACAAAATAATAACAAAGACTATTTTGTAACTATTTTGTAAAGAAATTGGGGAAATAATAACACAAAATATTATATTTACTTTTTTTTATCGTTGATAACACGATTAATTTAAAGTAAATGTAAAGAAAATTAAAATAAATTAATCAACCAATTAATTAAATTTAACACGAAATGCAACGAAATAATAAAAAAATGTAAAGATTTAAAAATTACATTTGGAAAATTATTGTTTGTTTACTTTGGGGTCTAAGCCCTTCTTGGGATGTTTATGCACATAATATTATTCATATTATCAATACGAAAGTTAGTGAAGATGTGTGTGTCTGTTTTTTTATTATCTAATGCAAAAAAGGCCGCTTGGATTTCGCTGAAACACACACATATACTTTATAAATTTTTTTTTAAAGTGGGTAATCCTCATTGATACCCAGTCGCCCGGGACAGCAGCTTGGTTAAATATTTTGTAACATACATTAAAACATAGGGTAATCGTTACCGTGGTAGAGGTGATCGAAGCGGGCGAAGCAACGAAAAAACCTAGAATAGAATAAAATTGTTGTTGAACATAGTTTTTTATCATCGAAAAGAGATGCATCAAAAGATTTCCGTTTCTAACAATTTTGGCGTAAAAACTCCATTTAGGAAAAAACAGACTTACCCGTTTTGACTAGGGACATAGAAGTATCATTGCATTTTACCGATTACGCAGCAAAAAGCGAACTGCAACTTGTACAATTATCGGGCGGATGTGGATTTCGTGTAATTAATGTAATTGGAGTATATTTGTCGTTATGGAGTCTTATTTTATATCGCGTCATGTCTTAAGTTACAAATATATTATTTTATTATCTAGCACTCTCTTTTACATTTTACATACTAAGTTATTCCTACGGCTTCATGGTAATGAGTATCCTATGTGTTAATCTAGATCAGTGGTTCCTAACCTTTTGGTGTCGAAGGACCATTTGGCAAAATATTTTTTTTTTAAATCACTCGTACATTGTTGTTTAGTGCAAACAATAATTAATGCGCTTTCTGTATACTCTTTACTAATTCCTGATCCTTGGTTCAGACATGGCTGTCCGCTATTTGACTGTCATTATGTTGACTACTTATATTACAATATTTTTTGGATGGCTTCGCGGACCACTTCGGGTGCTTCCAGGGATCATCAGTGGTCCGCGGTCCATCGGTTGGGAATCACTGATCTAGATCATACACTATATATATGCCAAATTGTAGCTAAATCCGTTAATTTTACGTGAAAGAATAACAAACAAATTTTCGCATTTATAATATTACTAATTTACTATGAGGAGGTCCATCTAAAATTCAAAAATCTAAAATTATCAGTATTTCTCCACTATATTATACATTGAATTGAATGAATCTTGAATGAATTTTTGAAACTTTTATCGCTGACGCTTGAAGTGCATGTTTCGTGTCCCTTAGATTAGATTACATACACACGGTCGAACTAGAACTTATTATGAGAACAAAAATCCCGACTAATAGTATTAAAATTTACAGTCAGAGTATTTTTGTTTTTAATAGTTCATTTAACACTTTTTAGAATATGCCCCAAAATGGTAACGTAAAAGTGTTATAATATGTATATTTTATAACGGTCTATTTATTCCTCTTTTTATTTTTAAAATAATTTATTTTATTTACTCTTAGCAGATGTTTAGTCTTATATATTTATATATGAACACGTGAAGCAAAATCTTGTGATTCGTTTTTAAGATACTTGCCGCAGACGAAGGAGTATGAAATTACGCACGGTTATATCTGATGTAGAAGAAGGATTACGCAATGCTAATATTTTTTCAAATAATGCAAAAAACATACATAAAATCAACCTAAAAGACATTACACACACTATCTTGCATTTGACACAAATGCATACATAATAAACGAAATACAACATTTAATATCAAAAATGTCAGATGTCTTTGTCAAAATACCCGCTATTGCTTTTACCTCTTTTGTCTTTAACGGATGCGTTCAACATAGCTTGAAAATGATTCGATTTATTTGTATTTGAGAAATATTCGTGCTACTTTGGACAATATAAAGTATAGTTTTTAATTTTGATTACGGTCGAATTTCGACCGTTGCGATGGTCGACTAGTTTATTTAACTTATTAGTTTCCATAAAAAATCTTGTTACATATAGAAGAGTCAAGACGAAGTATCGACTACAGATCACAGTAGTACAAATAGAAGTGCAGGATGCAGTAATAATGCGGTCAGCGTGATGACAAATCAATTAACTCTCAAGGGTGACCATTGTACGATGCTATGTAGGTCCTGTGACCGTTCAATATTCATGTAGCGCTTGATTTCTTTCGTATACAATTTTAACTTAGTAAAATTTACTGTAATTTGCACTTATGGCCGACCTGATGTAGCTCAATTACCCAGGAGCTAGGTAGGTACAGTGTAGTTCGACCGGTGAGGTCCTACCGCCACACCTATTTCTAGCGTGAAGCATTTCTTGCGTTTCGATGAAATGGTGTGGTTGCCGGCACACTTTTATATGAGATGATCATCTTACCTAGAGAACCTGTGCAACCCGTTCTATATGAAGTTGCTTACAGATGTCGCAGGGCGGCAGTGACCACTTACGATCAGGTGGACTGCATGCTCGTTCGCTACTTGAATCAGATAAAAAAAGCTATTGCTGAGCACCGAACTCTCTATAAAATTTGGACGACTAGAGCGTCAACGACTGCTCGAACGAAAATTATTTAACAATTTAACACTAGCGGTCACCCATCTATCAGACCGCGTCGACGTTGCCTAACTTTTACAATTCTTAAGATTTACATAATCAAGCGTTGCTTCTCCGAAAATTAGTATTCGTGAAATGTAACTTTTTAATAATTTGGAACTGTAAACGAACGCAGTTCATCTGTAAGTATCACCGCCACACCTATTTCTAGCGTGAAGCATTACTTGCGTTTCGATGGAAGGGTGTGGTTGCCGGCACACTTTTATATGAGGCGACCATCTTAGTCCTCGGTAGTGGCTCCGCATCTTTGATTGACCTCAGATATAACCCCATGTTCTGTACGAAGTTGCTTAAAGATGTCCATGGACGGCAGTGGCCACTTACCATCAGCTGGAGTGCGTTTGCTACTTCAATCTTATAAAAAAAATTGTCTACTGTCACCAAAAACGTCGCCAATTGCAAATATAAGTGAAACTGCAGTTTGCGGCCCAAAAAAAGTTCGCCAAATCTATGTCGATTTGCAGTTCGTCGATCAAAATAAATAATAGTTTAAAAAAAACTAAAAAACACGCTTTTTATAGAAAACCGAATTAAAAAATAGAAAGAAAGAAAATAGTGTTAAAAATTTCAATGAATATAAATTAATAATAGTGTGAATAAAAAAAAATATTTTATTTAAAAAAAAGCGTGGGGTGCATGGTGTCGTTGGTTATAGATATTTTATTGACAGAAATGAGTAGAGTGATTATCATTTCGATAATATCTTAAAAAGCACCCCACGCTTTTTTTTAATAATTTTTGAAGTGAAACTTCTTTATCTTCTTTTAATTTATTATTAGATATTACTGATGTTATCCTGAAATAGGTGTGACGGTGGTGCTACCAGAATCGAACCACATTCTACTATAATCAAACTTACTATTAACCCAGCATTGTAATTGCTTTTCATAGAACTCGTTTTCTCAGCGAAATTTTTCTTGATTAGTGATCGTTAAATTCTAACACACCAGACAAATAAATCAAAGGCATAATTTATATCCAATATGTCAATTAACACGCCCATTAATGGACTTGGTTCTTGATTTTTGTGCTCATAAATATCCGTCCTAAAAGTGGGCCAAAAAGGAAGTGCTTCCTGTTAATTAAAAGCGTTGACTCGAAGTTTTTTATTAGGGGGGAGGGGGGTTCATTAGTCTATAAAAAAGGGTCGGCCTTAAATTTTATTGGAATTGAATTTTATTGAATTGGAATAAACACACTCAGAAATTTGTGTACATAAAGACACAAAAAAACACCTGCCATTTTTTACAAAAAAAACTTTTTTTTTGTTCTCGAGGGGGAACCTTCAAATGGTTATGTGGGATTTTTACCGCACTAAAACCCTCTCCGTGGCCGTCCTCGGCACTATAAAGAGGACTCCGGGATCTCCAAAGGAACGCAACCGGAATCCTCTGAGCGCGTTGCCCTATTGGGCTCCTCCTAGATGAGAGGCTGGGCCCACTGCTCCGTCTAGTCTTGACGACGGTATGCGACCACATATAACGCCGTCCTTCCCGGGATCGCCTGACCAAACGGTTCGAGCTCCCACTCTAGCCGCCTGCAACTTCGGAAGCCCCCTTTAGTAGCCTCTTACGATAGGCAGGAGATGCCGTAGCCCTATTCTGATCCCGGAACTACAGGGACTTAATAAAAATAACCTATGAAGAAAAACCCTTTTACTTTCGGTCTTTGATGGGTATATTGTCAACAAATCGACCTACATTGAAGCACATCAAATTACTGCGTTAATATTTTGTTGAAAAATGACGTCACCAGATTCGGTAAACGTTTACTGATGCCGAATCCGGTTTTTCTGTAAAACAATGCGTAAAACACTATCATTTTAATATTTCACAATTACATATGTACCTGGCAGATACTTTCTACCAATCGTATTAGTTTATTTTTGCAAATTTCTTGACGTGTGTCCTCTAAAGTGGCCGGTGTTGCAAATTATCAACATTTATTGCAACTCCATTCACATGTGGGCGGTTGTGGCAATCCTGAATAACATTATTGTTGTGTTATTGCTTAATCTTGCTGCACTTTATTATACATTTGTAAGGATATGAAAGTACTTAATCCTAAACAGCTCGAAAGATATCACGCGCATATTTTACGTACAATGATATGTACCTCTCTAATTTATGTATCAATTATCATAACCAATTTAAATTAAGTCTAACTGTGTAAATACTGTCTGTACAGTTTTACATTCTTCATTAAGAGGTAGTATGCCCTTTCCCCATACAAATATTAAGAATCCTCATCAGAATCCTCCTCGTCGAAAGACCTTTTATCCATCCATCCATATCCGCCATCATATTCTTTTTAAATCTTTGGTCAAGCTGCCCACTTTTCCCTTTGAAATGAAATTCCTTGATACACCAGTGTTTTCATAGGCAATCCAAAGGGTAAAGAAGTAGAAGATTCCAAATGCTTCGGAGAAAACTACGTAAGTATCTTACTAACCACGAAGTAGAATTCCTAAACTTGAAGGTGGTAGAACCAGTGTAGTTCGACCGGGGAAGTACCACCGCCACACCTATTTTCTAGCGTGAAGCATTTCTTGTGTTTCGATGGAAGTGTGTGGTTGCCGGCACACTTTGATATGAGGCGACCATCATAGTCCTCGGGAGTAGCAACGCATCTGTGATTGACTTCAGATAGAACCCATGTTCTATTTAAAGTTGTTTACAGATGTCCATGGACGGCAGTAACCACTTACCATCAGGAGGACTGCATACTCGTTTGCTGCTACAATCAGATAAAACAACACAAAAAACACAGAATCTCCTTTAAATGTTCCTAGACTTAATATAATATTGCTAACGTATTCAAGATTCTGTTTTTGTAAAAAACGCAAAACGTTCTATTTAAACAATGGCTTAGTAAGATGACCTAAGTTTTACGTTTTATCAAAGCGTGATAAGATAACTCGAATCAAGGACTTATTTTAGAACTACTCTTGAGTTTAGGAACATTTTACATTGTGAATCTATGGCTAATTTTTGGAACGAAGTTCCTTATCGCGCGTTGTGAAAGGGGGCTAGACGGAAAAAAATCTTACGAAAAGTTGTCACAACACTTTTTGGTATAGTAAGCTACTGTAAGCTGTGCGGCCTGCGCATGTTTCTCTGTCTGTCTCTTTCTCTCTCTCTTATAGAAAGCAAGCCAGATATTTTCATTTCTATTTCGCATTGAACAGTGTGGTGTCGCGACGATTATTTTTGTTGAGTGTATACAGGTTTTTTTGTAAATAATAAATAATAAAAAATAATAGTAATAATGAATCCTGACAGTGTTTTTGGACAAGTTCCGGATATTGCTGATGCTGATGATACATTACATTATATTTGTTAATAATAAAAAAAAAATACTTAAAAAATAAAATTTTATTATAATTCCTTCACTAATTAATCGAAAGGAACTTCGTTCCATCCGGGTGTCCCTTGACACCTCTCAAGTTTTTTTTAATATATATTGTTTAGCTTATTATAAGGATACAGAAAGGGTAAAACGGGACTATATTTCTAAGACTCCGCTGTCCGTCTTGTTTTTAAAGCGTTTATTAATTACTAGCTGACCCGGGGAACTTCGTTCCGCCTAAAAGTCAAAAGTCTTTTCAAGGTGGTAGAACCAGTGTAGTTCGACCGGGGAAGTACCACCGCCACACCTATTTCTAGCGTGAAGCATTTCTTGCGTTTCGATAGAAGGGTGTGGGTGCCGGCACACTTTCACATGAGGCGACCATCATAGTCCTCGGGAGTAGCAACGCATCTGTGATTGACTTCAGATGGAACCCATGTTCTGTATGAAGTTGATTACAGATGTCCATGGGCGGCAATGACCACTTACCATCAGGTGGACTGCATGCTCGTTTGCTACTTGAGTCAAATAAAAAAAAAAGTCTAAAATTATTTGTGTTCCACCACTATATTATGCATGTATTATAGATAAAAACTTTCCTCTTCTATCGATCTATTAAAAACTGCATTAAAATCCGTAGCGTACTTAGTTTTAAAGATCTATGCATACGTAGGGACAGACAACGGGAAGTGACTTTGTTTTATACGGTATACTATTTGTAGTGATTCTCAAGCCCCAAATCATTTTTATTATAAATACGTGAAGCAAAAAGTTGTGGTGCTATTTTAAGTAATAGGTATGCCGCGGACGGATTAGTTTGAAACTTTGCACGGTTATTGTGGACGTAGAGAAGGAGTGTAGAATGTTATTTTTTTTTCAAATAATGCATAAAACATACATAAAATCAACTAAAAACACATTACTCACACTACCGTGCATTTGTCACAAACACATAACGTCAGAAATGTCAGTGCCTTTGTCAAAATATCCGCTATTACTTTTAAATGCGGCTAATTAAACCTCTTTTTATATTTAAAAGTTGAGAAATATTCGTACTACTTTGGACAATATGAAGTTTAGTTTTTTCATTTAAATTACGGTCGAATTTTGACCAATGCGACGGGTTACTAGTTTTAATTATTGCAAATACATATCTGATAGGTGCAGACATGCGGAACTTTCCTTCTTATTATTTGTATAGATTAAAGTTCGGTCATTTCTATAAATGGATCATGATCGTTTAGTAATAACTAGTGCGACCATAGATTCCAATTGGGGCGAGACTGTCTCACTTTTTGGTTATCAGTCCCACTGTCCCAACAAAAATGTCTCCTTTTGTCACACAGTTTAATTTCTGCTACTACATGTCTCGTCGTCAACCCATTATTGTCCCACTGCTGGGTACGGGTCTTCTCTCAAAATGATAGAGTTTTAGGCCATAGTCCACCGCGCTGGCCAAGAGCGAATTCGTGGACTTACAACGAATGGGGAACTACATGTCTAATTGTGCCAAAAATGAATAGGGAATATGTATAAAATTTAAATTCGTCTCAAATTTTTTTTATCGAATCTTTATTATTGTCAAATTATAATGAAAAAGTATTTTTTTAATTTACTTGTTATTTAAACCCTTAAAAAAATATATAAAAAGTGTTAAATAAGGGAGCGAAATTCAAATTTACAAAACGCGCCACGATTGGTTAAATGAAATGTGACGTCACTTGACATAGCATCGGCGCGATATTCATACTGTGTACTACTACTAACAAGTGTTTTTGAGAATATTAGTTTAATCTTGTGTTTTTTGTGGAAGTATCTAGTGAATCCCGATTTGTAGTCGAAATCTACAACTATGAATGAAACTTTTCAAAGCACAATACGGATAAACTTCCGAAAATAGATGCATTTATGATGACATCATATTTTGCACCTAATTTTGATTTTAATTATTGTATTATATGTTATAGTTTAGTCTTTGTTATTATTGATAAGTGATTGATATTATTATGTTAAGTTTAAAACATTTTTATAACACAGCAGTTTATAACATAGCGCGTAGGTACCAAACATAAAACCGCAATAAGAATGAGTACCTAATGTTTTTATAGAAAGTGTTACTGAACTTTTGTTAACTATGTTAGCTTTTAAATTGAATTCTCCACTGTTTAACAAATAATGCAAAGCTTCTGACTAATTCAAACTAAGCCGCATATGATTATAGCATTGTAACGTTAAAATGATCTTTTTAAAAAATATATTATATTGAATTCACAAACAAGTATACAGTCCTCCTATTGGTAAGTGGCCACTGCCGCCCATGGATATCAATAAACAATCTCAGATAGCACATAGGTTCTATCTGAAATCAGTCACAGATGCGTTGCTTCTCCTGGTGTCGAAGATGGTCGCCTCATACATATACCTAAAAGTGAACCGACAACCACACTCTTCCATCGAAACGCAAAAACTGCTTCACAATAGAAATAGGTGTGGCGTTGGTACCTCCCCGGTTGAACTACACTGGTTCTCCCACCTGACCAATATACACGGAGATAAATTATTCTTTCTCATCTTTAGACACCACTCTCCGTACAGTATTTGTACGGCGTATTATTTTTACATCGCTTGGAATAGAAAAAAAAATACTTTATCGGGTATATTTCTAACAGTGTTTTTGCACTTTGGTACTATATCATACTTATACGTATAGGTATAACAATAAATATTGAAAATATATGTGAAGTAACTAAGAGGCACAACCAAAACATACACGACAGTTCACGGGACGTGGCAAATGACGTCACCGAAAGCGCGCGCTAAATGGCTGCGTTTGAACGGCTCAAATTTATTAAACGTTTTCATTTTAAGTTTTTAAAAATAATTGGACATTTTCTAGCCTATTTATATTTTTTTCGACATTATATAGTCGTAAATGATTTATCTAAGACATAAAAAAATTTCATGCATATTCCCTATTACCTTAGTTTTGCACGTCGCACCTTTATTATAAAATTATTCATTATCTTTATTCATAAAAAGAAATAACTTAATATTTTTGATTTGCGAATTCATCACCTAGTTCGTTCGTTTTACGGTATAAACTCGCGAAGCGTAAATTTTGAGTTATTTCTTTTTATAAATAAAGGTATGTTGTTTTAGTCGCTTGGAAGAAAGGGCGGTTAAAGTGATAAGTTATAATTGTAGTCATTTAACTCGGTAATTAAATAGTTAGATACATTTGAAAAATAAGTTTACCTATTAGTATACATAATTATCAAAGTATTTTCTTGACCACTGCCACATTTCGCTAATATCCCGCTCTGACGACAAAAATAAATAACGTTGTCATCATAGGTCCCGTTTTGAGCGGGACCGTCCCGTTTTTCGAAGGACGCAAACTTGTCCCGGTTTTGCAAAATTGACACAATTTCTCAAACCGTGGTGATTATAATGGAAGTGAACTGAATTCCTTTTTTCACAGACAATTTTTCGCTATAAAATACGTATTTTGACATAAACAGATGTCCCATTTTGAGTGAAAAATATGTTTACGTTAGTTTTAACTCATACTAAAATGCTATCGGCTACATTGTTCATATTTAGTGGATAACATTAAAATTGGTTCCTAAATATGGACTTTGTAGCTCAATTTGTAAATGATAAGGTTATTTGATTTGTAGATGGCGGGCCTGACCTTTGGAATATTTTGTGAGTCATAGTATCGAGCCGTCTATGTTCTAAATGAGAAACGGGAATGGATAAAGAAATTTTCGTGATTGTTCTTGAAATGAGATGCCATTTTGTTATCTGATTGAAGTAGCAAACGAGCATGCAGTCCACCTGATGGTACACATGGACACATGTAAGCAACTTCAAATAGAACATTCTATCAGAAGTCAATCGCAGATGCGTTGCTACCCTGGACTGAGATGGTCGCCTCAAATAAACGTATGCCGGCAATCACACCCTTCCATCGAAACGCAGAAGTGCTTCACGCTAGAAATAGGTGTGGAGGTGATACCTGCCCGGTCGAACTACACTGGTTGTACCACCCGGGTTAATTTAACCACATATATAATATGAAGTAGATTTTACCCACAGCTTCACCCGCTTTGAAGCATGTCAATAGAACTGAATCAATGTAATTTAGTACATATTACAAATTTGCAACCAACATTTTTCCCATCATGGACTGTCTTGCCGCCGAAGTGCAGGCCGTTTGTCGCGCCACGCATGCGTCAACGACATCATCCGAAGGGCCCTTGTTACCGTCAACGTGCCGGCTATCCTTGAGCCGAACGGTATAGCACGTGACGATGGCAAGAGGCCTGACGGTATGACACTCGTTCCCTGGAAACAGGGGAGGTCACTTGTATGGGATGCAACCTGCGTTGACTCCATCTCATATATCAGTGACCTCGACGAGAGCATGTGGTGCGGCAGAAACGGCCGAATCTGCGTAGCGGCGCAAATATGCAGCTCTTGGGGAAGGTTACATATTTGTGCCGTTTGCGGTAGAGACTTTAGGTCCATGGGGGCCAGAAGCACGACGGTTCTGCAAAGAACTATCGTCGCGACTGGTTGACGCTTCAGGAGACCCAAGGGCTGGTGCGTATTTTGGCCAAAGAATCAGTTTGGCCATTCAAAGAGGTAACGCCGCCAGCGTTCTTGGGACTCTCCCAAGAGGCAGTGATATGGACTCTTTGTTTTATTTATAGTTTCTTTTTATTTTCCTTAACAATATTTCCTTTTTTAAAAAAAATATGTTTTATTTATATTTAATATTTTGTTTTGTATATAGTGTAAATAGATTTGTTTCAAAGTATGTATTGATTGTAAGTTATTAAATTAAAAATATATTACATTTTTTTAAATATATGTTCTTTTAAAAAAAAGTATCTTATGTTTTTTAATACGCTTATGAACATGTTTACAATTTTATGATAATCGGTTGAGTATTTTTAGCGCGAAAGCGTAACAAACAAAATTACAATCACATTATAATATTATTAATTATAAGATTGCATACACTTAATGGATAAGTAAGGAATAATTAGCAAGTGGGAAGACATAGTAATTAAGAAATGCAGAACGAATTAGGAAATATGCAAATGCTGTATCAGTGGGGGAGGGTTCAACGGCAGCGGGCGCCAGTGGGCGGTGGTGGATGGCCCAAGTGAAGCGCGATTGGCGTTTTCTTTTAAAATATATAGTTGGGCGTTTATTTTACAATTATGTTCTGGGTCTGGGTGTTAAGTCTCCAGAGCACGTACAACGCAAATCCTGAAAGTTCACTCATATACATATCAGATATCATATTTTAAATAATAATCTATTGTCTAACTTTTGTTTTGTTCTTTTGTTCTATGTTTTAAAAGTTGATTCTCAGCAATAAATTATTTAAAACTGAGCATTTTTTCGATATTACATACATTAGTAACCCTCTTGTAATATCTTATCTTACTAGTATCATAAACTACTGACCTGAATTAGTTTATATTTTATATGCAGATAATTTATGACCTGGATAATACATAGGTTGTTTCACAGTGGTACATTTGTTCCAAGCTGGCAGTGCAACATGAAAAAGCTAGTATATATTTAAATTAGACCGGAATGGTAGTGTTGCTTATATATAAAAAAAAAACTTAAAACGCTTTCTACACTCATAGCCCCACAGTAGAATTTTCTCCTGTGTCGTGAGTGCCATGGACACACACAAAGACAAATACACAAACATCCACACCCAGAACAAGAATCTAAAGTCATCATTCAGATACCTGTCTGGCCGGGAATCGAACCCGGGACCCACTGCGTGTCAGTCCGGTATGTTGCCGCTGCGCCACGCGGATCGTCAAAAGCAATTACGTTACTATCACACCTCATCACGATGAGAAACGTTATAGTTTAAAGTATAATAATGAACATGGTTTGATATGACGTGACGCATGTTCAAGCATCTTTGGTGTGTCGTATGCGCCAAATCTATTTCTTTAATGAATAAAATAGCGAACGAGCATGCAGTCCGACCGGTAAACGGTCACTGCTGCCCATAGACATCTGTAAGCAACTTATTTAGTATTATATTAATATGTGAAGCAAAAACTTGTCACGCATTTTAAGTAATATGCCGCGGACGGATTAGTATGAAATTTTGCACGGTTTTAGTGGACGTAGAGAAGGAGTGCACAATGTTAATATTTTTTCATATAATGTATATATCATACATAAAATTAACTAAAACACATTACACACACTACCGTGCATTTGTAACAATTGTCACAAATACATGTTAACGGATCTCCCTTAGATTACCAATAATATACGTTCTCACATCACAATTATTTATTTAACAGATACTTAGTTACAATTATTTATATTATTTATTATTCTCACATCACAATTACATATATATCAAACTCTTAGTTTACAACTATCTATATTATTTTTCGCACGACCGACCATTGACAAATCATGAATACTTATATCTTCTTCTTTGTAATGTTTTTAATATTGTAATACTTTAAATAAGTTTTCATATAAAAATATAGTAAATGTATATAATATTAATATCGGTATTTTGAGAATGCTAACATACATAAATTATAAACGAAATAGAATATTTAATGTCTTACTATGAAAACACATAACGTCTGAAATGTCACTGTCTTTATCAAAATACCCGCCATTGCTTTTTATTGGGGCTTAGCTAATTAAACCTCTTTTTATCCGACTTCAAAAAGGAAGTGGTTCTCAATTCGGCCGGTATTTTTTTATATATTTAACGGGTGCGTTCAAAATTACTTGAAAATTATTACATTTTATTTTAATTTGAGAAATATTCGTACTACTTTGGACAATATAAAGTTTAGTTTTTTAATTTAAAGTACGGTCGAATTTCGACCGATGTAACGGGTGACTAGTACAGAATAAAGGTTCTATCTGAAGTCAATCACACATGGCTGCACCCGAGACCTGAGCTGGTCGCCTCATGTAAAATCGAACCGGTAACATAACTATTCCACCAAAACGCAAGAGCTGTTTCACGCTAGAAACAGTTGTGGCGGTGGCCAAGCAACCAACCGAAGCGAAATAAGTTCCTCTTTGCAATTTCAATTTCATAAGAAATACCCTTGAATCTAAAATCAGTGAAAAAAGAAATACAAAACTTAGTCGTATACCTAAGTACTGTACTTGTACAAATTTGTCGTTAAAATTTACGATTTTAACAAACGCCTTTGACTTGCACCATTCATATTACATATTTTAAAATCTTAATCCTAAAGGTGTCACTTTGTATCTGAAGCAGATATTCTAAAGAAGTGTACTTTAAAGTTATTTAAAAATTATGAGAAAAATCGCAGTTAGAAATACTAAGGTCAGTTAACCATATTTATTATGAAAAGGACTTTGTGACGATTGCGATAATTTTTATATAATTTGAAAGTACCAAACAAAGTATAAGAAGTATACTCTCGTCAACTCATTATTGTCCCACTGCTGGGCACGGGTCTTCTCACAGAATGAGACTGTTTAGACTTCACACACCTCCGAATACTTCTTTTTTGTAACAACTCTCGGGTGTGTAGGTTTCCTCACGATGTTTTCCTTCACCGGAAAGCAGTGATAATTAATTTCTAACACGCACATTTTTAGAAAAATCTGTGGTGCGTTACCAGGTACGCCTGGTTTTGAACTTCGGACCATCGAGAGGGCAATTTCCAATCATTAGGCTTAGACAGTCTTTGACGACTTTCAGTCCAAAATACTGCTAAGGTAAAAACCGATGTGCGGTAGAAGTGAGGTTTAATTATTTTATTTTTTAAACGAATTCTACACGAATACACAAACACCCACAGAAAAAAATCTAAACTCATCTTTCAGATACTTGCCTGGCCGGGAATCGAACCCGGAACCCACTGCAAGTCAGACCGGTATGGTAACCGCACCGCCACGCGGGTCATCAAATTCATCTATTAATTAAATGGATGCACCAACTAAATATCATATAGTTCATTTAAAGTTGATGGGACATAAAGTAGTCACCCCCTCTGTCCATGGAAACCTGTCAGGAATAATTTATACCTCTCTGAAAACATATCCTTGTCTATCAATTAGAGTTATATTGGAGCCCTAATGGACAGACCAACAGGGCAGTTTTTAATTCATTTTCCGGACTTAGCAAACGGTGAATTATTCAGAAGTACATATGTATATGTGAGCAGTGATAGCCTAATGGTTGAAACTTGCCCCCTCAATCGGGAGGTCCGAGGTTCAAACCCAGGCACGCACCACTGATTTATGTGCGTATTATATTAATTATCACTGCTTTTCGGTGAAGGAAAACATCGTGAGGAAACCTACACACCCGAGAGTTCTTTAAAAAAAAAAAAATCTCGGAGGTGTGTGAAGTCCACCAATTCGCACATGGCCAGCGCGGTGGACTATGGCCTAAACTCTCTCATTATGAGAGACGACCCGTGCCCAGCAGTGGGACAATAATGGGTTGACGACGACATATGTATATAGACTATACCAAATTATACTTATCTCTTTATGTATCTATGTTTAAAAGGATCAGATTATTTTAATGAGTCAGAACCTATGTATAAGGTATAGTGAAAAAGCCTGAAAGGAGTCACGTGTCCGATTGTATCTTATAAAAACTAAAACTGCATATTACGATTTTGGAAAAATCATTACGTACATTCCAATGGACTATGTTAAAGCTAACACCTATCTCCCATATGCATCCATGGCTATTGCTTTCATATTAAGCACAATGTAGATTTTTCGTAACTGAGTTGATTTTTCCATATAAAATACATCTCATACATCTAGTTCGTATGTATTACACGTATGACCTTAGATTTTTTTCAGTGAAGTATTAATTCAATTTCCACATTTCTAGTATTTAAGCCAAATATAAAATATAAAAAAAAATTGTTAAAGTCAATTCTGTCAATTTTGAGACCAATTGTGTCGCGAGTAGTGAAATAACTTCCTATCCAAGTAAAAAGAAAATTTCGAAAACTATATTGCTCTTCAATTATATGTTCCTAGAACAATAAATACACATTTTCTATTCAACTACTCGAGTTTAAGTATTTGACTCAAGATAATGTGGACAGGAGTGAGACGGACGAGAGAGTACCAGTTTATCGTGGTAAATACAAATAAATAACTAATCAATAGCGATAATATCATGTGATAACGATGTACAATTATAGTGCAAATCCTGAAGACAGTGCATTCCGTTGTTTAAATCTTCTTATAATGCAAAATAAATAAAAACACACATAGTAATATGAACGTTAGTAGTGTACGTCGCTTATTAAATCTACTATTACTGGACTGCGTAATTTGTCTACATTTTCGTGTATTTTTTTCAAATCTTTAATACAGTTTGACTAATTTGTTTGTTTCAGATCGAGGAGGTTATGCAGCAGAGGGCGCCAGTGGTGCCTAGTAAAACAAAACTCCAGTAAGTTATTTATTATTTCAATTACAAAACAATTTAATATTAAGAACTGAGTAGTTGAATAGTCAAGTTGCTTTTGTGTTATCAACGCCATCTGTTACGGATAGCTTACATTAAATATATGTGGAATTATTGTAGATGGCGCTGTTTCGTATGTACTATACGGTATTTTCAAGCATGTTGTCAATGGGGATATAGCTCAGTGGTAGAGCATTCGACTGCAGATCGAGAGGTCCCCGGTTCAAACCCGGGTGTCCCCTTCCGTAAAATTTTATGATTGTTTTTTTATTTGTTTTCTTTTAACGGCCTCAACTAATTATAATATTTTTTAATCAATAATCGTACAGAAGTAATATTAAACATGTATGTAGTTTTATGATGAAGTTTTGTTATTTCTGTTTCTTTGATAATGTGGTAGTTGGTATTATGATTGAATAAAATAATTATAATACGTTTAGTTAGATATACAGGTCGATTACAGATGCGTTGTCAATCCTGAGGTTAATGTATTATACATTACTAGCAGACGCCTGCGACTTCGTTCGCGCGAACCACAACCCATCAATTAGAATTTTAAGGTCCACTGCTGGACATCCCCCTCCCCGTTTTGTCAACAGACACCAATATATTGAACCCCAAAGCCAAATAATAAGTTCAATTAAGATTGCATCAAATAAGGCGCTTTCTGAAAATACTTTCAACCTATATTTTACCCTTTTAGGTGTTAATATTCCGAAAAATGTTAACAAGATTTTCCAATAAGTATATCAAATTTGAAAAACAAATACTAGGTTTAATTAATTTAGTACATAAGTACAAACTTTTTATCCCAATTTCTTCGTAGTAGTTTGGCTGTGCGTTGATACATCAGTCAGATCTCTTTTTTGTTATTGAGGGAGAAACCTTCAAAAGGTACCCGACGTCGTGGGAGCAATACCGGGTTATGTGAGATTTTACCTCACTAAAACCCTCGCGGGGGCCATTCTCAGCGCTGTGTGGAGGACTCCGGGATCTCCAATGGAACCCAAAGGGAGTCCTCTGAGCGTGATGTGAGCATTGTAGGTGTTTACGACAGTATGTGGTCACACATGTCCTAAATGGGGTGGCTTGGCCGGACGGTTCGAGCTCACACTCTTACCGCCCGCAACCCCGGAAGCCCGTTTTAGTCGCCTCTTACGATAGGGGATACCGTAGCCCTATTCTGATCACGGAACTACAGGGATAACGTCAGTCAGATAATAAATGTAATTTTAACTAAGCAGTATCGATGCAAAAATCATCAAAATAATTTCTACCCTGGAAGATGATGAGTTGATTCAACACCCCCCCCCCCCCCATAAATATCACATAATAAATAGATATTCCCTCATGTTCGCGATTTCAGGCAGCCACAAACCACTGTAACTAAGGGACTGTCAGCGAACTTCTTCAAGGCCACCTTCAGTTCGCGCAGCAAGGCGGTGCCCGCCCTTTCTTCCTTCAAGGTCGAGGAAACCACCAAGATAGGCAGCGCGGAGACCAAGCCTGTTACCAGAAATAGGCCTAGGACAGGTGGGTTACTTTTTGGACACTTTTAGCCGATAGTATCAATTTTCTGATAGATACTTACCGCATTTTAATATGTAAGCTTAAAAACCATCGTGCGTACTCTGCAGGCCTCTCTCAGCTACGAGGAGGCCTGAGCAGATCATAGAGACACTTAAAGGGTTATAGCCGTTTTTAAAGTGTAAAATATTAAGGTACGTAATAATAAGGAATTTGAAGGTGTTAGATCCTTCATGGTTCGACTCTAAGAGTCTTCTTAACACTATACCCATTTTTGACGAACTACAGCAGTGTTCTGGTTCAGGGCTAACAAGTGGAAGCATACTTACCTGAGGGGTTCCAACTTAGTCCCCAGGGAAATAGGGGCATCTAAAGCCACATACGGGAATACTTCAGGAGGAAGCTCAATCCAGAATTCCAAAAAAGTTTTAAACATGCATACTTTTGCATGCGAGCATGCTTTTTTACATATTTTAAAAATATCACCATCACTGGTGATTCTCAGCCCATGACTTATAAATGATGGACGTTTCTGATAATGCCATTAAAAAAAACAATAGCCTGTAATGGGATTCATAAGGTTTTTACATTACCCCCAAATGACATGGATATTATGAGTTTAAATTTATTTTTCCTTACCCCAGCGCCACCAAAAGAATCCTCAAGCAAGGATAAACCAAGAAGAGGTATAATACGATCCCAACCGGTACAGAGGTACGATCGCCCGCTCGAACCGGATCGCCCTTTACGAATAAAACCGTTAACACCGGACCCCGAAGCGAACGAAACCAAAAAACATGACTTGATAAGTCCAAACATTGTTTTGAAAATAGTCAAGAAAACACCGGCGCCAGCAAAACCCCCGCCAAAACCGCCCATCAGATCTGACAGCATCTTGCCGCCATCTTTGAAACCGGGAGTCTCTGAAAAGGTCAAGTTGAAAAAACCGAAGTTGGTCAACAATAATAATGTTTGGACGAACGCGAATGTCACCAGAAGTGATGGGAAGGCGCCACCGGTACCTTTGAGGTAAGTAATTTTTTTTTGATTGAAAATAATAGTAACGAAAATAGTAGTAAATAATAGTGGCTCATCCACTATGCTAAGTTGGTTTAAATACCAAAAAGCTACAGAACTCTTTAAAAACTGTTTTAATCGGTATTTTTTTGTTGATTTGGCTACCTATATACGCCAATTAAAATGAAATCAAATTAATGAAATAAATTATACTAAACTGCCTATATAACCTTTATTCGTATTTGATTATAAATAAAAAATATATTGCCATATGTTTAATCTTTCTCTAATTACATACGTTTTTTTTTTGGTGTAATTATGTGTAATGGCATTTAGCGCGCTATTAAAAGTGGTTAATCTTAAAATGACCTTTCCATTAAATAGCTCTACACAATTAAAGTATCAATTAGGTATGCAAACATTTCGAACAAAAAATCCTAGGACTTATTGTTAGTATCACTGATCGAATCATTGTTATCCTACGCGCGTTCATATGTAAATAACACCTCACATGCGCATACATTTAATTTCAGCTGAGGCTGTAACTTTGAATCAAGTTACAAAACACCGAATACACTGTGTCACATTCAACACAAGCCAATCATTGTCAATTAAATTCTTACTGTTTGATAACACAGTCGCTTTTGCTCAAGCATCGCAGGATTTGATTGACGCACGTGACGAAGTAATTTTTTGTTCGTATTTCTGTCTTATTCTAGTATCCGTGTCTCTTTCTCGCTTAGGTGCTTAAGTCACTCTTGCGGTGCTCTTCTAGCGCGTGGAATGTTTTCCTTTTAATACAACGCGACTGATTCACCTTGTTGCCTTGTCGTTAGCAGCTGGCAGCGGTGTTGTGTATTTTCAAATCGTCCGTATTTTAAAAGTAGAAGACAAGCAAGCGGTTCATACAGGCCGGTTAGCAAGTTTGTTTGCTACGGTTGGCCGCGGACGTGTCCTGTAGGCCGGTGCTTTAAATTTCGAACTTTTAGTTTACAAACGAAACGAACTGTGTTTGAATTTTATAATGGTGCGTTTGTTTAGTGTTTAAAGGTGTTATGTGATCGGAGTTATTTGGTGGTTTGTGTTTTCTCAGTCGGTCTGTCCGTCCAGATGTGGAGTGTAACAAAAAAATTAAAGTTAATGCAGTGTGTCGTTACCCGCTTTCTCGGCTCGCATTATTTCAAAGTGGACTAACGTCTTTGCGTGAAAGTTAACTAAATAATTCCGAACTTATCCTCTGTGTATCGCTATGATAGGTTTGCCTTCTTCAACATAACTGTTTTTATTTATGTCATTACTGAGTTACGGATACATATGCGTGTATTTTATCTGCTTACGTACGGTTGAAGAAATATTTTATGTAAATATATTCAAAATATTTTTTCAAATTGGCGACACATGTAAGCGTTGATATTACTTCTCTAAATAAAGATTTAAAGAGACCAAGTCCCTCTTTCAACCTACGGAGCGCCGGATGTTACAGCTTTGGTATCATGTAAAAAGATTAATGAAAGTTTAATGCCTATTGGAATTATTAGGATCAGTCTTGAATTTACTATTCTTGATACGCCCTGTGACTGTGACAAATTAGTCGATGTAACTGATGTGGGTACTTAAAACTTATAATATTTATATCTATTAAATTAATTATTACTTAATAACTGAAACGATTCTTTCATTGCGCGTGATTAAATTCTCGTAAATTGGATAAATATCACCAAAATCAGCGACATCCTACACTGCATTTTGAATAGATGCACGAGTATGTGACAAAAAAAACTTATCATAATTTCCATTATACTGCTCGTTAAAATAGCCCCGAAAAAATATTTGACAAAAAGTTTATGACTCACAAACTTTTTGTCAATTTTTTTTTAAAAGGGTTTAAACAATTGACGTAAGTAGGTACACTAATTATGCCTTATTAATTATTCTAAAGTTATCGAAATGGATTATCGCTAGCATAATACATCATGCCCTTTAATTCATTATGATATATCAAGGCCGTTTTGCCAATTTTAAAACAAGAAGCAAATTTGATAAAGTCCCACGGTGATAAGATAACGTTCATTACAACAATATTATGTTACAGTAGTAATTGATCTGACTTTGATATTTTAGTACTGGAGTAGCGTAATATTAGGTATTGCGATCACAACGTGATTTTACGCACGTAGGTGCACCTACGGTCAAGCGGGTGCACGGCCGTGTAGCCGTGGCCGTCATGTATGTGTTTGCACGCTTGCACTTTCAAATTATACGAAGAAAATTCCAAAAAATATCACATATTTTTTTTATCTGACTGAAGTAGCAGACGAGCATGCAGTCCACCTGATGGTAAGTGGTCACTGCAGTCTATGGACATCTGTAATCAACTTCATACAGAACATGAGTTCCATCTGAGTCAATCACAGATGCGTTGCTACTCCCGAGGACAATGATGGTCGCCTCATGTGAAAGTGTCCCGGCAACCAAACCCTTCTATCGAAACGTAAGATTTGGATTTTTTATTTTTCTATTATTTGAAGAGGACTGTTAAACGTATATGGCCAAGCACAACATTTACGGATGAGTTGCAGACTCCTTGTTTTTCTAGAGTCAATTCTCATATTTGGCCGAGACAATGTCTTAAAAAATATCAAGCGATAGCGCAATATACAGTTAAACTTATTTAAAAAAAAAACGATGTCGATTAAGCAGAGCAGAGCAGTGATAGCCTAATGGTTGAAACTTGCTCTCTCAATCGGGAGGTCCGAGGTTCAAACCCAGGCACTTACCACTGATAAAAAATAATTATCACTGCTTTTCGGTAAAAGAAAACATCGAGAGGAAACGTACACACCCCAGAGTTCTTTAAAAAAAAACTTGGAGGTGTGTGAAGTCCAACAAATTGTAACTTGGCCAGCGCGTTGGAATATGGCCTAAAATTCTCTCATTCTGAGAGAAGACCTCTGCCCAGCAGCAGTGTTCAGAGACAAAATTCAAGAGATGGGCAGCAGCATCCGCATGTCTACCATCTATAATTACTGTGGTCATCATCACGTATAAACGGCATTGTGAGTATAGTGAGGGAGAATTGTCACCAGTAGTGGCCTTCAAAATTCTGATAGAGTGATAATTTTTATGCTGAAGATTGTTTTACAATGAAATTAGAGACTTTATTAGAAATATTTACAGTAAGTAACAACATTGCACATTAAGCGGGTAAATGTGTCACCACATTATAACGTTAGGTAGGAATTAAGTTTGAGGTTTAAATTATTAAGCAATAATATTTTATATGAATCATCAAAGGTGTCTAGAACACCTACCAATCAATAATGATTTATTACGAAACGTTCATTAACAATTAGAAGAAAACCATAAAATGAACACGAAACAATTAAAAAATATACTGAACTGATTTTAAAGACTAACCCGCTGAGCTTCTCGTGTCGTAAATGGCAACTTGCAAGCGACTCCGTAGGATTATACAACACTAGTTGACCCGGCGAACTTCGTTTCGCCTAGAAGTCAAAATTCTACAATTATCAGAGTTCCAACACTATTATGCATGTATTATACATAAAAACCTGCCTCTTGAATCACTCTATCTATTTTGACTGCATTAAAATCCGTAGCACAGTTTTAAAGGTCTAAGCGTACATAGGGACAGACAGCTTTAAGCGACTTTGTTTTATAATTATACCTAGTAAGACATTGAATGTTTTATTTCGTTTATCGTCAATTGCATGGTAGTGAGCGTAATGAGTTTTTAGTTGATTTTATGTATGTATTATGCATTATTTGAAAAACAATTTAGCATTTCGTAATCCTTATATATATCAACTATAATTGTGTGTAATTTCATACTCCTCCATCTTAAAAATGGTTCCCAAGTTTTTGCTCACGTATATAGATAGTAATAATTATTTCTTGCGTGCAGCATTTCTTGCGTTTCGATGGAAGCGTTTGGTTGCCGGCACACTTTTTATGAAGCGTGATGGTCGCCTCATAAAAAGTGGTTGCTAGTCCTCGGGAGTAGCAACGCATATGTGATTGACTTCAGATAGAACCCATGTTCTAGATGAAGTTGCTTACAGATGTCCACGGGCGGTAGTGAATTACCATCAGGTGGACAGCATGCTCGTTTGATAAATCATTCCCATGCTCGTTTGCTACTTAATTCAGAAAAAAAAAACAATTTCTTTTCATTTCATGAGTCACAAATCAGTCGTGACACTACCGTCGGTGATCATAAATCATGTGCAACGAATATCATTATGATATTATGTTGTAGTTGCCCCTATTTCGGGGTCAACGCTTCTTTTATGACTTCTAATGGCACTAGTTATTGACTCATTTCATTGGTATCCATGTTGTGCATCATATACGCTTTAACATACAATGCTACTGACTTCTATGGACTTGTCAATGGTTATATACGTCAATTTGTATATACGATACGATGCTATAGACGATATGGTTCGGTAAATTAACTATTTTGTTTGATAAATCCATCTTTTGTGTCGTATGTATTGATGAAGTGCGATTATTGAAATAAGTTGAAAAAAAAAATGTAGGTGATTTTCCGTTTCTGGACAAATTTAGGTCTATATAGATTTTGTTGGATTATTTTGGGTTTCTTTCTAATAAAAAAATAAATTTAGATAGTCATCGGTTTGTAAGACGTGTTTTAATTACAGCGTATTCGTGATAAACGTGATAAAATTACAACATCATTTCGCAATTTATTTCGTTTAATTGGTAATCGTTTTTTGTGGAACTATGTCTAATTTTTATTGCCCGAATTTAGCCAATAAACATTGATTGGATATCGCTGTTTTCGCTGTACGAAGGTTACGGTAAAAAGTGAGCGAATAACTTAAAGCTATGAAAACAAACGAAACGGTGTTACACCTTTTTTTTTGTTATGTGGGATTTTTACCGCACTAAAACCTGGCACACCGGGGTGGGTGGCCGTCTTCGGCGCTATAAGGAGGACTCCGGGAACTCGGACCAACCGCAACCGGAAACGGTGTTATACCCTAAGTAAAGACATAGTTTAAAAACTTACTATTATATTGATCCACCTAAAATGAATATCTGATCCACTGATGAATCCAGCTAAAATAAATGACTTGAAGCTTCAGCTACGAAATCGTTTCGCGTGTCTCGATTCTTGCGTTTCTGTGGACGAAATTAACACAAAGGTAGTAACAACTGTCCACGAGGTGGGGTCTAAGTACTTTAAGACCCACTCCAGTGGTAGGTCTCGAGCTCTCTCAGAGCATACTCTCGGTCTTATGAGGGAGAGGCGAGAACTATGTGTGCAGTCTCCAGCCTCAATGTCGAAATACAGACTGCTCAATAAACAGATCTCTCAGAGTAGGCGACGCGATTGGCGTGCTCATAACACACATCGCGTAAAAGACGCTATTGAGCGAAACCAGGGCTCGAGAGTGTTCGCCAGGGATCTGTGCGTTGGGCAGAGCCTGCTGACGAGGTTGAAGACAAAATCGGGCACCATGGTTTCGTCTAACCCCGATGTTCTGAGAGAAATTGAGAAATACTACGGACAGTTGTATGCTTCCGCACGAGTTCCCGCCCGCAACAAGGCGGACGACAAACGTGCCAAACTGACCCGACACTATACTGAGGACCTCCCGGACGTCAGTCTGTACGAGATTAGAGAGGCTCTCAAACAGCTGAAAAACAACAAGGCACCGGGCGATGACGGAATCACAACAGAGCTGCTAAAAGCTGGCGGTAAACCCGTACTAGTGGCGCTCCAAAAGTTGTTCGATTCCGTCATTACTAGCGGGACAACCCCGGAAGCGTGGAGCAGAAGCGTAGTGGTGCTGTTCTTCAAAAAGGGCGACAAAACTCTTTTGAAGAACTACAGGCCCATTGCGCTTCTGAGCCACGTGTATAAGCTGTTTTCGAGAGTCCTCACTAACCGCATTGCGCGCAGGCTAGACGACTTCCAGCCTCCCGAACAAGCCGGTTTCCGAAAAGGCTACAGCACCATGGACCACATTCACACGCTGTGGCAGATTATACAGAAGACCGAGGAGTATAATCTGCCGTTATGTGTTGCTTATGTGGACTATGAGAAAGCCTTCGATTCTATCGAGCACTGGGCGGTGCTGGAGTCCCTTCAGCGATGCCAGATCGACTATAGGTACATCGAGGTGCTGAAGTGTGTATACACAGCCGCCACCATGTCAGTCCGAGTACACGACAGAAGCACAAATCCAATCCAACTGCAGCGGGGAGTCAGACAAGGCGATGTTATATCGCCGAAACTGTTCACCGCTGCGTTGGAAGATTTGTTCAAGCTGATGGAGTGGAAAGGTCTTGGCATTAACATCAATGGCGAACACGTCACGCACCTTCGATTTGCCGATGATATAGTCATCTTGGCAGATTCGCTGACGGACCTCAGCACAATGCTAGGCGACCTCAACAGTGCCTCACAACGGGTGGGTCTTAAGATGAACACGGACAAGACGAAAATCATGTCTAATGTCCATGTCACACCCGTACCGGTAGTTGTTGACGGCACTCCTCTCGAAGTTGTCGACGAGTACATTTACCTGGGACAAACGATCCGGATGGGTAAGGCCAACTTTGAGAGGGAGGTCACTCGTAGAATCCAACTCGGCTGGGCTGCGTTCGGGAAATTACGTAGTATCTTCTCGTCCAAAATTCCTCAGTGCCTGAAGTCGAAATTATTCGAGCAATGTGTGTTGCCAGTGATGACTTACGGCGCCGAAACGTGGTCCTTCACGGTAGGCCTCATTCGGAGGCTCAGGGTCGCTCAGCGTGCTATGGAGAGGGTTATGCTCGGAATTTCGCTACGAGACATGATTCGCAACGATGAAATCCGTAGACGAACGAAGCTTACAGACATAGCTCTCAAAATTAGCAGGCTGAAGTGGCAGTGGGCCGGCCACATCGCTCGTAGGACCGATAACCGATGGGGAAGAAAGGTCCTCGAGTGGCGACCACGTTTAGGCAAAAGGAGTACAGGTCGCCCCCCTACCAGATGGACCGATGACCTGAAGAAGACAGCGGGAAACCGTTGGATTCAGAGGGCACAGGACCGGTTGGAGTGGCGCCATTTAGGGGAGGCCTATGTTCAGCAGTGGACATCAAAAGGCTGATGGATGGATGGAATGATTTGGAAAATGAAAGATAGTTTTAAACAAGAAAGCATACAAGAAATTATGCTGCATATGTAATAAATGATGGGTTTAAGCAAAACACAATTAGCTCGTTAGTTGATGACCATTAATTTCACAAAATGTAGCTTTAGAAGCCTGCACTACAAAACAACTTCTATATTTTGAATCATTTATTGGTACTAGTCACCCGTCGCATCGGTCGAAATTCGACCGTAATTTAAATTAAAAAACTAAACTTCATATTGTCCAAAGTAGTACGAATATTTTTCAAATTCAAATAAAATGTAATAATTTTCAAGTAATTTTGAACGTACCCGTTAGAGGTAAAAAGAGATTAATTAACTAAGCTGTATTTAAAAGCAATGTTTTTGTTTATTATGTATGTGTTTGTGTCAAATACACGGTCGTGTGTGTAATGTATTTTTAGTTGACTAACTGTTTGATATATGCATTATTTGACAAGAATATTAACATTCTGCATTCCTTCTCAACGTCCACTATAACCGTGCAAAATTGCACACTAATCCGTCTGCGGCATATTACTTAAAAATGCACCACAAGTTTTTGTTTCACGTATAAATATATACTTAAATATAGATTTCCCACTGAGAGATGCACGGTTCAATATATCAACACATAAATTATCATTTTAATATAGATGTTTTTATTTATGTGGGTTTATGTGGGTTCTCACAAAGATTTCGTACAGTTTCCGTAAACTACTTACGACGACGTGGTTTGTCTCAAGTATATCTTGAAGGAACTAAAATCTTGAAGGAGCTAAAAGGAAGTCTCACGTGGTTCTATTCTTACGTCAAAAACGTAACTGCAATCATCTAATATCAAAACAAGACAAATAATGGGAATACGAAAAAGGAGGAAAAATTTAGTCTTCTTGTCACTTGCAGGATTTTTATGCATACCAGTAAGTACTTAGTACCTAAACATCACAGTTATGTCTCACCAAAACGCAGCGGTTGCATTCAAACAAACGTTGCATATTGGAGCAAAAAATCCTCCCCTCACGGAAAAACCTCATCACATCCTGTTAAGAATAACAATTTAGAATTTTCTGTTTGCTAACATTGGTGTAAGACTGTTGTCTAAGATTATTGCACGACGAATCGAGAGATCAAAGTCAAGTTAAAGTTAAGTTAAGATTACATAAAGTTACAATAGTACAGCGTTACAATAGTCAAATAGTCGTGGTTTCAATATTTTGCAGTCTATAATTAGCTGAGACTCGTTTTAATGTAGGATACAGTCATGAAAACCTAATAAATCCTGAAAACTCGAATCGAGAAGGTACTCAAAATTGAATTTAGTCTACGAAATGATGAAATAATTGTTTTGAATCTGACAAAGATATGCTGAGCAATCGGACGAATAATAGTTGGTAGATGGAAGTTATAATTATATTATAGGTGGTAGAACCAGCGTATGCGTAGTTCTCCTGGGGAAGTACCACCGCCACACCTGTAGTAGCAGTTTTTGCGTTTCAATGGAAGGGTGTGGTTGCCAACACACTTTCACATTAGGCGACCATCATAGTCCTCGGGAGTAGCAACGCATCTGTGATTGACTTCAGATGGAACCCATGTTCTGTATGTAGTTGATTACAGATGTCCATAAGTGGCAGTGACCATTAACCATCAGGTGGACTGCAAGTTCGTTTGCTAGTTCAGTCAGATAAATAAAAATAAGGGCATCTGCAAGCAACCTGCATAAAATCTTAACGGACCAAATTCTTATTATAGGACTTGATCAAACGTCTTACGCAATGATTAGAAAGTCTCTAGTTTCAACTGCTTTAAATATTTTAACAATTAAGGTTATAGTTTTACGATATTACATAACTTCAAACGTAACACTAAAATATCATCAAGGTGATATAAAGATGATTTTTTCAACTTTACTGTTAAAACAATGGTTAAAGCATTTAAGAAATCATTTACAGCATCTTCCTGTGTATCATTATCATTGAAAACTATTGTGCTACAAGACCCAAATTCACCAAGTTTATAATTGTGAAAAAAATGTTTCTTTTTTAATGCGACGACCCGCGTGGCGCAGCGGTTACTGTACCGGTCTGACACGCAGTGGGTCCCGAGTTCGATCCCCGGCCAGACAGGTATCTGAATGATGACTTTAGATTCTTGTTCTGGGTCTGGGTGTTTGTGTATTCGTCTTTGTGTGTGTCCATGGCACCCATGACACAGGAGAAAATCCTACTGTGGGGCTATGAGTGTAGAAAGCGTTTTTATTTATTTTTTTATTTAATTAGCTTAATACAAATGGCATTAATAAAGCTTAAACAAATAGTATGACTATACCATCATAGCTATACACACAAGCTTGTTCTATAAAGCTAAGCCTTTAATCCGAAGGGTGTCACTGGCTTTATTAAGGCGAGACGTCTGTCCATCGCTAATCCATCAAATCCTAGAATGAGCCTTGAACTAATACTTTGTCGACAAGGTATTATTTAGATAATTAGTATTATTCCGGTCTGACATCAACAGAAAAAATTGACTCATTCTTTTCTTTTAAAAATAGGAGGAAACGAAATTTTTTTGGATAAATAATATATTCAGTTTCCTTAAAATTATTGTATATGTATGTGCTAAATTTAAAGGACTTAAGTATGTTTTACATTCGGAAAACATGTTTAACTTAAGATATAAAATAAGTATACACAGAAGATCTTAAAACAAATAGATATAATTCCAACAAAAGGGGTAATAATAATCAACCCCAAAATCTATCCAAGACAATAAAAACAAGGACACATGAAATATAAGAAAATTATATTTCATGTGTCCTAATGTGCATTATTGAGTAACAAACAGACACACATTATCTTATTTTCATATATAGTACACATATAGATAACTCATTGATATGGAATGATATATCTATGCAGTGTTAACGTAACGTATAAAACAAATCAAATTAGATGCATATCTCGTATTTCCTTGATAGCATTCCGCATAGTTCAAATAAATCAGTAGTGTAAGTAGGTCTGGGATATTTTGCATAGATATTTCCTATAGAGTACTAAGAAAAGGGGTTGGAAAGTTCATCCACAAAGAAAACTACATTAGGTATGAAAGCTCGTTTTATAAAGAAGCTTTACAAAATTTTGTAGATATACTTATCATTTAATTATTCAGTACATTTTTATCTCTTTTTATTTTCTTGTGCATTTTGTTCATTTGCGTAGAAATAAGTAGGTATACAGATATTTAAATTATATTCGAAGTCATTTAAATCCTCATACAAACTGTTCAGAACTAGGGCATGCCTAGACCATACTTTACCATTGCAAAACGGACGTGCAAAAAATCGTTAATAATTAAAGTGCCGTCAAGTCTAGAAATCGTGATCGACAGAAGCTCAAGTGGAACCAGCATTGCCCATATTGGATAGGACTAAAAATACACAGACAAGTTGCAAGTAAAAAACGAATATGATAGTCGACCATGGCATTGCTTTGCATACTCGCGTATCCCTTCACCGTCCGCCATAAATAGAACTTGATGTACCTACTTACCGATCTGGATATCGGTAAACAAGTCCAATAAGCGATTTTTTGCTTTTTTATCCGATTCAAGTAGCAAACGAGCATGCAGTCTGATGCTTAGCGGTTACTGCAGCCCATAGTTGTCTGTAAGCAACTTCATAGAAAACAGGGATTCTCTCTGAAGTCAATCTCAGATGTGTTGCTTTTCTTGAGGATTAAGATTGTCGCCTCATATTTGTATAGTTACAGGGTAAATAAGTTAAGAACTAAAAGTACGTATTATCATAACAATACTGTGTAGTATTTCAATAAATACCTTAGGAACTACGAAAGAACTAATAAAAAGTAAAGCGGCATAATTATTTGAGTAATAAGATAATATTGCATCTTCGATCAATGACGGTAAAAATTAGAGGATGACATTCATCTGCTTGTTCCAAATGCTGGTTAATTGCTGGACCCGCCTAATAAGACGACATATGTTTCAGGTTGATTAGAAATATGTTGTCTTGCGTATACGATGCTTCGGAGTTTCTCCCTAAAGTTATTGCAGTTTATGGTACCAAGTTAATAGCTAATCTGCTATAGCAGACCATCAAACGAGACGTTCTAACTAGGGGTAAACGGACCTGTGGCCAACCTTAGTCAAGACCTTAGTGAATCAAAGATATCTAGCGCATATTTGGCCACTTACGATGACGACAATCGCACGGCATGTTTTTTTGTTACTTCTATGCTTTTAAATAAATCTTGAGCAGAGCAGTGATAGCCTAATGGTTGAAACTTGCCCTATCAATCGGGAGGTCCGAGATTCAAACCCAGGCACGCACCAATGATTTATGTGCGTATTAGAAATTAATTATCACTGCTTTTCGGTGAAGGAAAACATCGTGAGGAAACCTACACACCCGAGAGTTCTTAAAAAAAAAAGTTCTCGGAGGCGTGTGAAGTCCACCAATTCGCACTTGGCCAGCGCGGTGGACTATGGCCTAAACTCTCTCATTCTGGAAGAAGACCCGTGCCCAGCAGTGGGCCAATAATGGGTTGATGCGAAATAAATCTTTCGTGCAGACTAAGTACCTAAGTTACCCAAATTATTGTTCAAACAGAAATCAGACCCCAGGTGTGGGACAGTAATGAGTTGACGATATTAAACAAACCCAAACTTTAGACAGAATGATACCAGAAACAACTGCGCTTGTAAAACACGCGCAGTCGGTTCGCTGAGCGGTACAAGTTTCTTATCGTTGAATCAGTACGAAGAATGGACGGGAAATAACATCCACTATTGAATAATTCGCCTGATCCCTTAAGCAGGCCTGAACCATAGAACACAGTTGATGTAGAAATGGCATTAGCAGATCGTTTCAGTAACTTGATTTAATTATTTGCGCAAGAGTAGTAACCACGTTATCTTGTTATAGTAAATCATTTGTTTATCAACAAGTCCTATACTATTAGAGAAAATAATTCAATAGATAAGTAAAGCTAAATCTCTGCTATATTTTCTTAAGCCACACTGATAATATTATTGTGTGGTAGTGGCAATACAAGAATCCAGTATTTGTGAGCACACTACGACACGGGGAACTTCTTAATATATTGATTGCATAGTTTATATGTCATTGAGTTAATAAAAATCTTCATGTTCATTATCTTGTGAAGATTAGTTCATATGGGAAAAGTAAATAAGTACATATTTTATTTCGGCAGAGTTGAAACGGTACATGATTTTAAAAAATGTCACTAATATTATATACATGCACTTTGATATAGTTAAAAACTTAATATAATAACACACTTTTATCAGTCTACGGTTGCAGTAGATTGAAGATGGTCCCTATTATCAATTCAACATCGTATCACATCACGTATTACACTGATTCCACTGTGGCTTATCAGATGAACGTTCAAGTAATAATTAACTTGTAAACCAACTGCAGGGAATATAAAGCAGCTCACACGGATCGGGTTACTAACACATTCGAGTCACAAACTGGAAGACGTAATGACGACATCCGATAGCGTCCGGAGTTCAGAATGTAATGGATGTAAGAACACTTGAAATTCAGAAGAAATGCAAGCAATCCCTACGACTTGTCGGATTAATAAATGCTTAGAAATTTGGATAACTGCTTTGCTGACATGTATATTTATTATTAAAGCATTTATCGTTATCGTTCAATACATTACAACTTTATTAGATTGAGAATGTTACTTCAATGTTGTCTTTGATACTCCAAAGGATTGGTAAACGAAGGACTATTATGAATATCCTTCAGTGCTAAGTGCTCCAGTTTCGGTTCAGGGAATGCACTGATTTAGGATGCGTTAACCGTCAATATATGTCTATTTTCGGATTGCGAAAAAGCAGCCACAGTTCTTGGTTCTTAATTCTACCGTTTAATCGCTTTCCTTAAATACTTTGCTGGCGATAGGTATATGGAGAAACGCCTCGGGCCAGGCTATCGTTTTACATTACGATAGGTCAGTTATATTGATCAGTTTCCAGGATGCAGCAAGACAAGTAATCGAAACAGTCCCCAATATCAAGAGCCTTTCTAGAACTCAAAATCGTGATGAGTTCTAGGGTAAAGCCCAGTGTCTTCATGAATAATTTAAAACCCCCGAGATATTGCGCCTTACAAGTATCGTTTTGCTAAACAGCAAATGGAAGATGCGTCAGCGTTCCCAATAACTGTAGGTAGTGTTCGATAACGTTTATTTGTCCAAGTGCGACCCAAGGATGCTACGTTTTTGTTCGTTGCAAAACAAGGTTAGGCGACCGTTTTAACAATGCCCTCTGTTTAATGATAACCAATCAGCGGTTTGGCAGATGCTATTCGGTCGGATTGCCTTCATGTTTGAAATTTGAGCGTCATGCAAAAAGTATCAGAAGTGGTTTAAGTTTTTGGCTGTTAATTTTGTTGGGTTTCATGTTTTTCGGTCAGTGAGCGAAAAATGTTATCGTTTCAAGCTGATTTCTTATATTATCTAAGTATCAATTTTAAGCTTATACTGCATATTAATGCAAACGTAGTTGTGTAAATTTTCGAAGAAGAGAACTAGCAGTAGAATATTTATAACCGAATCATTTTGACATAGTACCTATTCTGTAGAATATTTTTCTAATACACATGTACATCAATTCTGTACACGTATTATTGCTTATATTTTTATCTACTATCAATTCGTTTTGGCGGATAGCCGATAATATATTTCCAGCATTCCCTTCACAATTCCATTGAATCCTCAATTTGATTATCCCAGCTCGCTTTGTATCGCGTCGTCTGGAAGGTGACGAAGAATGCAGTTCCATTAAAATTCCTAGAATTTCTGCCATTATGTTCGACGGCGACAGAATCGTTCTGCAATTCCAATATTCAGACGAAAATTCGCGATAGACTGGTAACCTTGAGAATTTACGAAATTTTTCTTTATTAACTTATTTTGTTATTTTTTTATGAGACTATACCCTGAAACTTTTTAAGGCAAGAGTGAATAAGCATTTTTGGACATGTGTTATGTAGTTTATTTATCTGAATCCGATTTTATGTAAATAAATCGGTGTAAACAAAACCTCAGTTGTAGATACGTGAAACCAATTTTAAATGCTGCTATTTAAAACACCTGCATATGCTTTCCTTCTTTCAAGAAGTTACGAGCATCTCATAATACTAAATGTATAATATCATGCCATTAAATTAAAAAAAATGCGCGTTAAGGCTTTTACTACGTATGTATATTCGGATCTAATATTGCGGGCGCTTCAATTTCTCACGAATTATTTCTACGATATACATCCTGTTATGCTTAGTATCCCATTACCTTTTACTCTACGTATGATGCAGATGTTTATTAGCTATATAGGTTCACTTAGCATAAAATGCCCGTCTAATACCTAAAATCTTTCCCATCGTATCCATTGAATACGAACACAATACCTACAACTTTAATAGAGGGGTCATGTGAAAACCCATTCATTGTCTCATTGAATTTATACATCCTTTACTTAAGTTGATTCTCAATTCTATTATTATACGTTCAACGTAAACACTACGTCGGGTATTGTTTGACGCGTCAGAACCGTCTGATTTATAGTTATTATTGACAGTTGTGTAAAAATTAGGTAAACCACAAGTAAAATTGTCGTCACTTCATGTATGACTAATTTCATAACCATTGAAATCCATTTGAAATTGTAACTCTCGGATTGTGTGGAATCTGATTTAATGATCAAGGAAAATGGGAGAAATAAATATTTAAATATTAAGTTAATAAAACCCAACGTCAAAAGCCTGTATCCTTATTATTATTTTTAACTAATATGAAATAAGTAAACGAGCAATGCAGTCTATCTGATGGTAAAAGGACACTGCCGGTCATGGAGATCTGTATTAATCCGAGACAAGATCAGCCATACCGGATGTTGGCCACAGATGATTTGATAAACCCTAATGAGTAAGAAGACAGTGGCAAACCGTTAGATTCAGAGGGCACAGGGTCGGTTGGAGTGGCGCCATTTAGGGTAGGCCTACATCCAGCAGTGGACATTAAAGGGCTGATGGATGGATGGATGAAGAACTAAGTTTATACGCTTCGAATAGGTATATCTTCCTTCAGACCAGAACACGTAAGGGTACTGCATTATTAGGCATAAATACTTTCGGTGATACTTCCGGAGCTGAACCACAAAGAGTGCTTACCAACTGGCAAAGCATTTGTAACAGATCTTAAAACTTAAGGCTATTCGGAGCTTCTTATAAGTAAGACCGCATATCTCTTATTCCTTCAGTAATAGAAGAACATCAATTGTATAGTGGTAAAACATGTGTTCAACCATTTACACACGAATAGGCATTACTGGTAACCCTAAGTATAAGATTATATGTAGTGGCGCGTCACAGCGGCGCCGAGGCAGCTTCGACTCAATGCATTCGCGAATGTGACAGCGGACTGATACTAATTATTGATGAATAGCCTGTTACTTGAGTTGATACATTGTGACATTGTATTTAAATCATAGATGTGCCCTGGAGCTGGAGAAATGGTGTCGTCTCTTTTACTCGTATCGAAATTATTAAAGGACCATGATATAATATTTTGTTGGTACATATTATTTTTAGAATTCTTTCTTAAACATTTTCAGTACGTTTTCATAAATATCTGTATTTAAATAATGACATTTTATTTACATAAAACTAGTCGGAGCTATACACAAAATCAAAACAATTATTAAAATTTAACTAAACAGCAGAAAATATCAGAAAAACATAAAACAAAACAAAAAAGTGATGTGTAAATTAAATATAAAATGAGTTCAAATTGCCTCTGGTAACGTGAGGGCAAATTTATACTTTGAATGTACTTGAAATACCGTTACAATACATCAACTGATCTATGCCCAGTACCCATTTTAATATCAGAAGACTAATACATAATTACTTCCTGTTCTGGGAATATCATCTTCGTAATCTACAGTAACTAGCTTGTGGGATCGCAAAAACTTGTCAGTTATAATTGAATCCCATTAGAAACATGGCAATGTGGTTGACTGGATGACTCGAAGGACCATTATTATGTAAGCAAATAGGATTTGATACATCCCTGCTTGTGTTGTGATGCGAAATTTGCTCCCAGTTTGCTTCTGATTTTGTTGAGTTTAGAAACGAAATTGTAGTATATCATAATGAAAGACTTATTTTATGGATAATAACAATGAGATCCAATGTTATGTTTAGGAATAATGTTGCCATATGGGTTGGATTATCCAAAATTAAAATGTAGCTAAAGCGTAACATAGAGCAGTGATAGCCTAATGGTTGAAACTTGCCCTCTCAATCGGGAGGTCCGAGGTTCAAACACAGGCACGCACCACTGATTTATGTGCGTATTAGAAATTAATTGTCACTGCTTTTTGCATTTAGATTTTTTTTTTGCTGCTGCAAAAAAAGTCCTCGGAGGTGTGTGAAGTCCTCCAATTCGCTCTTAGGGGCTAAGTATAAAACAATGTGAATATTCATACAATAAACTTACTGTTCTAATTTATTACAAAAGTGGCTTTAGTAGTTTAGGCTCTACTACGTAAGGCTTTAAACAATCTTTAACAGCACCTTCCAAAGAATACGTTTTTATTTCCATAAAAAACGGGAACGGTGCTAGTGAATCCTTGTCCCGAAGGGTTCTCGACGGGATAAGGACGGAGGAATTCTTTGGCCTTATAAGAGGTACTCACCGTGAACGTATAAGAGTTAGCAAGCTCATGTTGACCCGCTTCCATTCTGGTCAAGTGTCTTGATCCAAAAATGCATAGCATAAAAAAGATTATTTCATGTCTAGCATACGAATGGCCGTTCACTTATTAGGGGTCCTAGATACATATCCTACGAACACAATATTGTTAATATTATATTATTTTATTTTTATTGTTATAAATGTTTGTTACTCTTTTCTCGAAAAAACTACCGATCGGTATTAGCTGAAAACTTCATATGCACATAGCTTATGACATATATTAACACATAAAATAGTTGTAATCGTGGATACCAAAGGGGATTAAACTGCGGAAATCTTTTCTTCTACGAGGGGGAAAACCTGATGGTACCCGACGCCGTGGAAGCGACGCGGGTTATGTGAGATTCTTACCGCACATAAAGTGGCCTTCCTCAACGCTGTGTGGGGGACTCATCTTCTCTAGTGGGCGAATACGCTCACCGCACCTTGTTTTTTACGGTGGTATGCGACCACACATGCCACCGTCCTTCACGGGATCGCTTGGCTGGACGATTCGAGCTCCCATTCTAGCCGCCCGCAACCCCGAAAGCCCCTTTTAGTCGCCTCGTACGACAGGCAGAGGATACCGCAGCCCTATTCTGGTCCTGGGACTACAGGGAATAACCTAGTAAACGGTTATTAACGGCGAACGTTGAAAGTTGAATGATCTTCAAGGTGTGAGAAGTGTATCAATACGCAAGGCTTTTTCATTGTAACGGGGGCACTCCAATATTGGGATGATCATCGTGGGACCATGATCCTCCAATTAATGGTCCTGACATCTTGATAAATGCTTTGGTAGCCTTTTAATTATAGCGTAAATATTGCTGCCAAGTAGCTTAATCAGTCGTTCAATTGACCACCTGTCCTTTCTGCTGAACGTCATATATCTATAACAAAATTTAATGCACTATCTGGTCGATGGTTAGAACGTCATTACAAAAGGGTGGTCATGTGAACAAAAGCTGGTTGTGACGTACATGATGTTTATGAGTCATTGGACTACCTACATAGACACCTCGGGTCTCTTATTTTATTGTATTTTCCTATTGGATTTACTTTGAATTCTACCCACCCGCTCGCAGTAGGTATACCTCGCAGTACCTACTCCCTATAAAATATAAATATTATAAATGTGATTGTAAGTTCGTTTGTTACGCTTCCACGCAAAAACTACGGTAGGTTTTCACTGAAATTTGCTAAGAAAATAGTTCATGACTTGGATTAAAACATAAGATATTCCATATCGTGATAGACATGAGCGGGCCAAGTCGCGGAAACATGCTAGTATCTTATATAACAATACCTATAACAATACTTTGATGAGTAGGTATGGTATATCGTGATCAAAACAACTCTTGTAAACCGAAGCAACGTTGTCGTCCAGTCTTAATGCCATGGCTTTATCGGATTGACCGCTCACGCTTGACCCTTGGCTTTCTTCACGTTTTCGTGACTAACAGTGACTCCGTGTTAACCGAACTTCTGGCCAGATCGGGTTTCTTTGTGACACAGTGTGTCATAAGACCAGAATAAAAAACTGTAAATACCTTCTTTAATAAGATGTGATAGCCTAATGGTTGAAACTCGGCCGTTTAATCGAGGGTCTGAAGTTCGAATCTTAGACACGCATCATTCATTTTTCTAACGTTATGTGCGTATTAGAAATTATTAGCACTGCTATACGGTTAAAACATCGCGAGGAAACCCACACACACCTGTGTTTTCTACAAAGAGTTCATAAAGGTGTTTAAGTCTCCCAATCCGCAATTGGCCAGCGCGGTGTACTATGGCCTGAATCCCTCATATTATCAGTGATAGTGGGTTGACCAGCCAGAAAAATAACCTTCATGCTTCGCATTATTACTGCGAATATCCTAGAAAATAATTTAAAAAATCCGTATATTATTTGTAAAGGGGATAATAAAAATATATAAACGAGTTTTAATAAACAATTATACATCTGAACTTTACGGATTGTTTTAATTTAAGTGTTATTACAACTAATACGCTGAGCTAAAAAAGAAAAAAAACTTAAAAAATGTCAATCATAGCATTATTTATATTACGTCGTTACGACGAGTCATGTTATGACCGCGACCAAGGGTGAGTCGGGCTCATAGTATGTACATACTTTCCATTACCCTTTCATGTGGCGGTATGTATCGTGTACTCTTTTGGTATGCTATAATGTGTTTTTCATGTCATTGGTATGTCGATTTCAAATATAATACATGCATAGGTATTTTTTTCTGTTCTACGCAGGTTTCAACAATTTTTTTATATAAGATTGAAGTAGCAAAGGACCATGCAGTCCATATGGAACATAGGTCTATCTGAATTTAATCACAGATGCGTTCCCGAGGACTAAGATGGTCACCTCACATAAAAGTGTGCCGGCACTGCCGGCGACCAGTTTTTGACCTCTAAAGAAAACGATTGTGGTGGTGTGTGATGTGTTGTGGTGCAGTTTTATATTATCCTCTTTCTTGATGACACTGACGTAAGCCTCAGAAACCTAAGAAAAAAAAATGTTCTGGTACAGTAGGTATCTTTTTATTTCTGTTTTTTTTGGTGCAGCAGCCAATAATAAATGTTATCCTGTTTCTCTACCTTTCTTTTGGCGGATGTCTCTCATGTTTTGAGAGACTCATTATTATGCCAGCAATTCTATACTAAGTTTATAAGGTACGTCGCGACGGCTAGGCCGCGGCCGCGCTGGCCGTTCACCTCTCATTGCATCCTTGCTGCTGGGGTCACCAGGATTGCCGATTAACGAGGGATAAACCGGGTTGTTAGAAGTCAAGTAGTTGCGAAATTTAAACTCTCTGGGGTTAAAGGGCGTACAGAGCGTTTGTAGATGACACTCATACTTTGTTATAAAACACACAGTTTCGACATGAGACTCATTAATTACGCCAGTGATGCTATACTAAGTTTATAAGATACCTCGCGACAGCTAGGCCGCGGCCGCGCTGGCCGTTCACCTCTCATTGCATCCTAGCTACTGGGGTCACCAGGATTGCCGATTAACGAGGAATAGGCCTGATTATTAACTGTATATTATATTAGAAATAATTAATTTTATTTTCAAATTTATCTTTGCGTAATTTTATACCTTTGGAGTCAAAGTCAAAATTTGAGCACTAGTTTCGACTTCTATAAATGTTTTTGTCGTCTAAACATTCGTTACGCCCACATCGCAGGGACATCAATATGTTGCCTGAGGCTTAGTAGTTTTGTGTCAAGAATAGTAGACAAAATACTTACCAGTAACATAATTATACAAATATGTCATGCATAATTATGTTACTGGTATAAAGAGTATTATTGATATTCTTTGCTTGTCAAATACAAATGTTACACTACTGTACTTTTTCATTTGTAACACTTAGAATTAGTACTTTTTAGTGGAGATCCGATACCAGATACAAACTTTAGTACAGCAAAAAAAAACATGCGTGCGTGCAAAGTACACATGTCAGAAGTGAAACTTCTTTGGCGAACTAATTTATAAATCTTGTTTATATTTATACAAATCTAAAACTTTAAATTTCCAAGATTAAGAGGAAGGGAAAAAGGCGTGATACGACGTTCGCTCTGTCTCACTTTTTCTCTCAATCTTTCTCACTCGCTTACTCCCTACTCTTACTCCACGGCTAGTTGCTCATGCTACGTTCGCCGTGTCTTACTCTCTCTCAATCGGTCTCGATCACTCTCTTTCTCTTTTCCGACACTTCCGTTGCATACCGGCGTGACGTTTCATCTGTAAAAAATTTACCCTCATGCGCCTAAAGAAGTTTCACTTCAAAAATGTATTGGAAAGAACTGGTGAGCGGACCAAATCTTTCCAATGGATTTTTTCAACTGTCCTACATATCAAAAATATATGGTCCCATGGTCACCCTACAGTTGTCTATCGTGAGCAATTCAATAGGAACGGAGTAAGATCCGTTGATCCGATACGGCGGGAACTAAGCTATTTTTATTCCCAATGCCAGTTGTTGACATTGTTTTGGATGTAACCGGTTTTTTAAGTAACGAAAAAACTCGTTTGCGATAATAAACTTTGCAATTACACTAAATTGTGTTTTTTTGTGTTGTGAGTGATAGCCTAATAGTTGAAACTTGCTCTCTCGATCGGGAGGTCCGAAGTTCAAACCCAGGCACGCACCACTGATTTATGTGCGTATTAGAAATTAATTATCACTGCTTTTCGGTGCAAGAAAACATCGTGAGGAAACCTACACAACCGAGAGTTCTTAAAAAAAAAAAACTCGGAGGTGTGTGAAGTCCACCAATTCGCACTTGGCCAGCGCGGTGGACTATGGCCTAAACTCTCTGACTTGAAACTTTCATTCCGAAAGAAGACCCGTGTCCAGCAGTGAGCCAATAATGGGTTAATGAGAGCGTTTTTTTTTGTATTCTTTTCATTTGTTTCTGTATAAAACGTATTCTATTTAAAGATAACAGACGATCATTTTAAACGGTGGGGTACTCTATAAAATATATATTTACCTATACAATAATTTATGAATCTTGAAGAGTCCGACAACAACGTCCACTTTCACATGAGGCGACCACCATAATCCTCGGGAGTAGCAACGCATCTGTGATTGACTTTACATGGAACCGATGTTCTGTATGAAGTTGATTACAGATGTCGATGGGCGGCAGTGACCACTTACCATCGGTGGACTGCTGACAGGTGAATGCTCGTTTGCTACTTCAGACAGATAAAAAAAACGACTTCTTTACTAACAATAAGGAAATAAAAAAATACTTATATAAGTTGTTCCATTTACACATGTTTTTTTGTTTCTCTGTGGAAAAAAAAATCTCTACATCGGGTTGAAGCAGCGTCATAGGATCGCATAGCTCAAATCATCCATAGCCCAAGGAATTTGCACATCATGGGACATATAAGAGTAAAAGTGATAAACCCACTAAACCACTTATGAACATTAAAGCCGTGCTACCATTTACCTACAAAATGAATACAGTACAGACTAAAAAGGTAATTTCTAGGAAATTAGGATTCGAGGGAAGGCTAGGGCTGGACTGGGGGCTTATAATTATAGTACAATGTCACGTTGGGGCTAATTATTGTAGTTTTTACCGTGTTAGTCACCAAAGTACATTAAAAATGACTATTTCAAACAACATTTCACAAGCGAATTTAATCCAAAAGTAAGTATTTTGATTTTAAATAAATTGCAAAAGTTATTGTATAGGAATTTTGTAAGATTGTTAGCTTAGTATTTTTAATCGCTATGCTATCTTGATCCTTTAAAATCTATAATTTTTTTACCATTGCTTTTTTACGTAGTCCAGAAAAAAAGTCGATTATAAATAGCGATAGTGAAGTACTACTCGACCACAACAATTAGGCGCTTCTTTCCCCACGAATCCCCTAGTGACGTGCAGTCGTGTATCATCTAGGTATTTACGTTAGCCAGCACGTGTTTAACGTTATTTCGTTATAATGTTAGTTTAATGAGTGATTGTTGAATTTTTAAAGTTCTTATTACATTAGTTGATTATTCGTCAATAAAGCTCAAAATGGGTAGGAAAAAGACTATTCGTGGAGGAGAAAGGACTCTTACATTCAAAATATGCATTTTTTTAAACAAGAGAAGAGTATTGGGCTCAGTATTCCTGTCTCCCATGTCGAAAATCGAATGTGTGCTGCAACAGGCATCAGTCTCTTACACACATAAAAAAAGAAAGAAAATATTCCATGTCTGCGAATATATTAAACACATGAAAGTGCTTTAATAAATACTCGACTATTGAACATACACCACTATGGTGTATGTTTTAATAATGGTATACCTACATACTTTTGGTATTCTGTAATAGAATATACTTCGTATCGGGATGGGAAATCCCTAGTTCTAATGACGTTTCAACTGTCGTGCGCCTAATTGTTTTGGTCGAGTACTAACAATGGGTATATTTTGTGCTTTTTATTTCATTGTTTAACGACCACCACGAAAATTCATATCAAGCGCCATTCGCTTGACATTAAAAGCGTCAACGTTAGAAACGAATGCATGTGCATACAGGTGGTAGAACCAGTGTAGGTAACCGGGGAAGTACCACCGCGACACACAAGGATGTTATTGTCGACACACTTTTATATAGGGCGACCATCATAGTCCTCGGCAACAATTGCTACTCAGCAACAAATCTGTGATTGACTACAGATAGCACGCATGTTCTATTTGAAGTTGCTTACAGATGACGATTGGCTTCAGGAACCACTTACCATCAGGTGGATTGTATGCTCCTTTGCTACTTCAATCAGATAAAAAAGTGCCCTTTCTTACAAGGAAACAAGGTTAGGTTAGAGCTAATTATAGCTTGTAGCTCAAAGAGAATTTCTCTGTTTACGAGTAAGGCTTAGCACAGGACGCTGTGTAGCCAGTTATCTTTTTTGAGAACTTGGCAACGTCCTTTCGCGTGTTCCCTTTTTTTGTGAAGTAACATGCACTCATTTCGGGTGAAAACAAAATTTTAATTCAACTTGTATTTATAAAAAATGAAGTACGTGCTCAAAATGTAATAGAATCAAAGGGTAGAGGAGTGGCAATTGCATTCAATTCTAAAAGTATTTTCAAAACAGAATAGATACGTTCCCCTTATTTGCATGGGGAGAGTGCGGTGGCCATCGAGTGTCGGGGATTAGGGTGAATTGATAACTGTAGGGTAGTGATGTAACGAATATTTGCATTTGCATGTTTGTGATATTCGCATTCGCAAGAATTGGTGCGAATGTTTTGCGAATATTGAATTGCATTGTTTCGTTGTAGAAGAGTCCTCGAATGGACACCACGTCTCGGCAAAAGGAGTGCATCCCGCCCCCCGACCAGGTGGACTGATGACCTGAAGAAGACGGCGGGTAACCGCTGGATTCAGATTCAGGACCGGTCGAAGTGGCGCAGATTAGGGGAGGCCTATGTCCAGCAGTGGACTTTCAAAGGCTGATGGATGGATTGTTCCGCAAAAAATGGTAGCCGAATCTAACCCAATTGAAATCGACCTACAGTTTGTCGGCCTAAAAAAAACGTCGCCAAACTTACTTAATATCCTCTGGCGCCCTATAAATCATATAATACCAAGAACTGAAATTAACTGAATAACGCAAGGACAGATTGAAAATCAGCGCCATGGCATGGTCTTCCTAGTGACATATTTGCCGAGTCTGTACCTGTTCGCAGTCACTGATTGTGTTGCATTAAATTATTGTCACTTTCTTCTTACTTACTTCATACAATTTATAGCCATTACTGTTTGTGTTTGTATAAAACGCTTTATATTGTGTGCAACATGTTGGGTTACTGTGAATACCCGGGAAGGACGGCGGTATGTGCGCGTACCGTCGTAAAGACTAGACGGAGCGGTGGGCTCAGCCGTTCATCTGGGAGGAACCCGATGGGGCAACGCGCTCGGAGGATTCCGGTTGAAGTTGTTTCGAGATCCCGGAATCCTCCTTTTTAGCGCCGAGGACGGCCACCTTTTAGTGCGGTAAAAATCCCACATAACCCTGCGTCGCTCCCACGGCGTCGGGTACCTTTTGAAGGTTTCCCCCTCGAGAACAAAAAAAAGGTTACTGTAAATAAAGCATTCATTCATTCAAATTCCTTATCAACATTCGCATTCTTAAGAAATATTTGGATTTGCATTCGCGAATGTCATGTCAAATAATGACATCCGTTACATCACTACTGTAGGTATTGCTTACTTTGTGCGGTTTGGCTGACAGTGTAGTATTATGTTTTCTTGCTTTAAAAAGTGCTGAAATGAATAGAAACGCATTTATACTAGGTTCGTGTCTTAAAAAGTGAATTGTAATTACTCTAGATACTGTTGACGGATTTTAATGAAATAAAAAGTAAATGTTACTTTTCTTATGAACCGTGAGAAGCCTATGTTCAGCAGTGGATCTCTAAAGGCAAATCATACTTCATACTAATATTATCATACCAGTATACTAATACTAATATATTAATACTAATCATATTATAAAGGCGAAAGTTTGGTTTGTGAGTGTGTATGTTTGTCACTTCTTCAAGTCCAAACGGCTGGAGCAATTTTCATAAAATTTGGTAGGGAGTTAGCTGACAATCTGGATTAACATATAGGCTACTTTTTACAGTGGGAACATATCTAACGAAGAGAGACGAGAAATGTGACGTTAGGAAGGCCAAGAGTCTTCATTACTGTCCATCCTTGAAGATTTCAAGTAAAACACAGGAATAAACTTCTTCGATTTATTCACAATTGAGGAGGTCCTATCGCTTCGACGGTTATACAAGAATCTCTTTCTACCGGCGTTCCCTCGCCTTTTTTATAACAATGTTTAGTGAGGTGACAATAACAAGTTTATGGAGGGTAAAATAAATTACAATTCTAAAAATCACGAAATATTGCTAATTTAATAAACAAACAAATTTCGACCTTTAAACTAACTAAAATTATTATTTTCGGCGACGTGTTTTTCGTAAATACGCGGTGTTGCGCCGATATATCTTATTCTCACGAGACAATCGATACATCAATTTTTTTAACGTTTTCGAAGCTGCGGGGTTCAGCTAGTAGATTCATATATGAACGTTACTTTAATAGATTTCTTTGGAGGTGGTTACCAATTTTCTCGTTGTTTCCATACATTGTTGAACACAGAAGCACAACTCCATTTAGTTTAATTAAGGTGTATCAGTAATCCCATTGCAGAGAGCTTCGCCACCTTTTTATGTACCTACATATCATGTTTACAAACGGCACATGTTTTATATGCGATCATTTTGCAATTAAAATGCGGTTTCACTATGGGCATATTTACTCGGGGCTCTCCACACTTTAACGCACGGATTCGGCTCGAGTCGGTAGATTTTTGACTGACGTTGTTTTGAAATCGCTTCATGCACAATGGAGGGTCGTTTGCTATCAAGTTTGACCGGTACCCGGTGCAACAAGAGATAATAGTTACGTGTTTTGGCGTATTAGGCATATTAAACGAGATGACGTATTACTGTAGAGCGTTAAAAATGGTCCGCCAAATCGCACTTCGCCAACGCGGTGGACTATGGCCTAAAACTCTCATTCTGAGAGAAGACCCGTGCCAAGCAGTGGGACAATAAAGGGTTGACGAGAGTTAAAAAATGTACGAAAACATGTCTCAAGTAGCAAGGCCTGGCGTAAAATGGCCTATTATATGTGAAATCGTATAAGGGGTGATCGTATTAAGCAGATTCAACTGTATATGAGGAATCCCTTATAGGTACTTGATTTAGGGTTATCACGTATCCGTGGTTTACTAAGCTACTTTTATATAGGTAGTTAGGTACTGTAAACGCAAACGCTGAATTTGTATACGAATGTCATACAGCTTTTTCAATATGCTCGTTTGCTACTTCAAATAGATAAAAAGTGCATTAACACGTAGGATACTCTTTACAGTGATAGCCTAATGGTTAAAACTTGCCCTCTCAATCGGGAGGTCCGAGGTTCAAACCCAGGCACGCACCACTGTTTTATGTGCGTACCTATTATACATTAATTATCACTGCTTTTCGGTGAAGGAAAACATCGTGAAGAAACCTACACACCTGAGAGTTCTTTAAAAAAAAAAAAAACTCGGAGGTGTGAGAAGTCCACCAATTCGCACTTGGCCAGCGAGGTGGACTATGGCTTAAACTCTCTCATTCCGTGAGATGACCCGTGCCCAGCAGTGGGGCAATAATGGGTTGACGACGATACTCTTTACCGTGAAAAATGACTAAAGTAGATGGAGCCGCGGATAAAACCTAGTCGTAATTGAATAAAACCCACGGCCCTACACCTGGAAGGTACAAAAACATGTCAGGTAGTTTGCAGCTAGTATTAAAATTCAGTCACGCCCCGCGCCTAATAAGACGCTTAATTAACAGCCTGACTCATGGCATTAGTCTAACAAATGTTAATGTAACTTGCTGTTTTGTATCTCATGCTATGTTGTCGAATAAGCTTGATTTCTTTTAGATATCCATGTACAAAAAAATGAAATATTTATTACAGGACATATTTGCATAAGATAATATTTTAAGATGCAACGTCAAAAAAAACTTACGAATCATTTACGTCATAACTATACGAAAATACATCTAAGACTATTAAAAATGGTTACAATTTAAAGTTGTGTTACACTTTCATAAACGCAGTTAAATCTGTAAAACCTCCGTATTCATTTTTGGTTTCCGCATTTTCATTTTTGGTATTTGCGGCACTTTTCTGTTGTTGGTGCCTAAATAAATAAAGAAAAAAAGAAAGGACGATCGAAAATGTATATATTAATATGTGAAGCAAATACTTGGGGTACGCTTTTAACATACCTGCCACGGACAGAGGAGTATTAAATTTTGCACGGTCATAGTTGACGTAGAGAAGGAGTAGTAAGGAATGCTCTTTTTTTTCGAATAATGCATATTAATTTATTATACGTAATAATAACTAAAAAGACATTACACATACTACCGTGCATTTGTCACAAACACTTAACATTCAATCTTTTACTATGAAAACACAGAACGTCAACGTTGTTGCTTTTAAATGGAACGTCGTCAATTAAACCTCTTTTTATCGTTCGGATGTATTAAAGACTTAAAAATTAATAAAATTTAATTGAATATCAAGTTTAGCTTTTGAGTTGAATTACGGTCGAATTTCGATGCGATGGGTGACTAGGACATATTAATATACATATATCTGCAATGTTGAACCTAGACAAAATAGAGTTACAACTAGTCTAGTATACAATTGAGTACCTATACAATTTCTGCCACTTCATCTTCGTTAAAAACTTCGTAAAAGCGATTTGCAATGTACGTAAATGGTATCAAGATAAATGTTATCTTTTATTGATCTAAATAACTTTATTAGCTCATTAAATGGAAATGAGTGCGTATCTACTGTCTGTCTATCTACGGCCGCTGATAAAGTGATAAATAAACACCTACCGAGATATTCTCAGTCATTTCCATATTATTATAGCGAAAATACATTAACTAATAGTCGAAGATTGATAAACTATTTATAACTTCGCAAATTTAAAATAGCTACTCACGGTTTCGTAATTCAAACAATCTAATAAGACAATGCAGTTCATTCAATGCCTATTATCCGTGATCATTCCGAAGCCTATAGAGGCCGTAACGTTCTCTTAAATTAGTTTGCCTTGACGTCTCGGAGATGTAATCTTAAAATCTGCCGGCACAATCGAAGTCGGCCTAACATTCTTCAACTTCGCTAAAACACTCCACATTTGGCACATTGACAGTAATGTGACCACACTAATCATTCCGACCACGTATCAGACACAGTGACCGCAACGAGGGCTATGCAAATTAACATACAAAAAATCGATCAGTGATACGAAAACGAACATGCAATGAAATAGCGTCAAGATGATGAAGTTCAAATCGTTGTTCCGTAGAGGGCCCAGTCAGGGGAAACAGGAGAGCACGCTGAAGGGCGCTCCCTCGGTCTCCAGTCTCGACTCGAAGCACCACAAGGTAGCGCCGGCCAGGGAGAAGACGCTGAAAATCTTCGGATCGAAAGAGAAACTCCACAAGGCGCACAAGAAGAAAGATCTCGGGAACAACAATGCGGTGCTAGAGGATCCTGAATTGAGGGAGAGTTTGGAGGGGTACGACGATGGGCAGATTCGCGCCCACGACTACGGCAGCGCCGAGGAGCTGGGGGCTGGGTCCGTAGAGGAGCGAGGCTCGCAGGAGTGCATCAGTCTGCCGGTGACGCTGAACGCTGATCACATGCCGGGCTTCCAGGAGGTGGAGCTCAGGCCTAGAGTACCATCTGAGGTGAGTGAACTTTGGTTAAATTAAATTATTTTACGAGCAACGCTGCCTGTACGTTTTTGGTGATTGAATATATATTTTGAATGTTAAATATGAACTTGCGTGGACCGGTATTATAATTACTCGGTCGACACTACGGCTAGATTCATTTATTCTGATTTGTAGAAGAGAAGTTGACTGTTGTTTTTAGTCCGAAGCTTGTATCATGGACCGTGCAACAGACATACTTATATGACATGTTCCAATTTAGTAGTTTTCTTAGTTATATTTGTCCATATTCTCATCAAGTGGATTAATAGCTTGATTGCTATTTCTATATGATAGAATACTACTAAGTATATTTCATGTATGATTAAGAAAAGGTTTTATAATATGCCTTTGAAATTCCGACGCGTTTAATTCAGGTTCAATACTATTCACTATGCCTTGTTCTACGATGCGAGCGACGTTGGTATTTGGAATTTATGTATTTAAATCATCAACACCGGATGGCCTTTAAACATACAGTTTTTGCATACAAATAATGGAATTTGCATTTGTAGGCCTATTAACGGTTCTGTCATTCGATTCTAGTGGGTGTACCATAACTAATACCGGTTCCTGTTCATGTATTAGTTGTTCCTTGATTTGCCATCATGCCGTTTTGTTTTGTTACACCTCAATCAAATTGAACATCATTTCTCTATTCATTAACCTTCTTTTTTACATATCTTCTTACCTTACCTAACTATTTAATCTTCTACGTTTATTTACGCCATGGTTTCAATGGTAAAAATCGTATTGCTTCATTCCCTCAGGCATCGCTAACCTCAGGAGTGAGGGAGATAGAGTCGCTGAGGCGGGAGCTGGAAGCGAGCGTGATGGAGCGGGCGCAGCTGCAGGCGAAGGTCGAGGAACTGCTGGAACGAGCCAACGAGGCGGACCGGCTGCGGGCGGAGCTGGAGAGAATGAAGGTAACATCTGTCCTGGAAAAGTGTGAAACATTGTGAGGATGTGTGTGGTTGTCTCTTTTACGCACAAACTACCGGTCAAATTTCGCTGGAATTTTGCACACTAGGTTCCGTTTGATAAACCGCGTGGCGGAGCGGTTACCGTACCGGTCTGACGCGCAATGGGTCCCGGGTTCGATTCCCGGCCAGACAGGTATCTGAATGATGAGTTTAGATTCGTGTTCTGGGTGTAGGTGTTTGTGTATTCGTCTTTGTATGTGTCCATGGTACCCACGACACAGGAGAAAATCCTACTGTGGGGCTATGAGTGTAGAAAGCGCATAGAAACACACACACTTTGTGTTTGGTTTACCAATGTAGTTCGTCTGCGATGGCAACATTTTACACTTATGTCTAGCGTGAAGGGTCTTGCGTTTCGGCGAAAGGTTGCGGTGGTCAGCTCACTTTTATATGAGGCCACTATCTTAATCCTCGGGAGCAGCACAGCATCTATGGTTGTCATCAGATAGAATCCCTGTTCTATATAAAGTTGTTTATAGATACATGGGCGGCAGTGACCACTTGTCATGGTGGACTGCTTGCACGTTTGCTACCTCAAACGAATAAAAAAGAACTTATGCATTTATAATATTAAATAAGACTACTCGACGGATGCAACCAATTACATTATACAAAGGAGCTCATTATTATATGAGGCGACCATCTTAATCTATTATTATTACTTTTATTATACTAGCAGCACCACATCAGTGGTTGTCACTACATAGAACTCCTGTTGTACATGAAATTGGTTGAGAGGTCAATGGGGGCAACATAATATTTATTTTGCTTTCAGATTTGCAACATTTTTTAAGTTTTAAGTACTGTAATTTTTTCTACTTTCACATGAGGCGACCATCATAGTCCTCGGGAGAAGCAACGCATCTTGACTTCAGATGGAACTCATGTTCTGTATGAAGTTGATTACAGACATCCATGGGCGGCAGTGATCGCCATCAGGTGGACTGCATGCTCGTTTGCTTCAGTTGATAAAAAAAACATTATTTTTCAAGTCAGCGGAAGCGGAGCGCGAAGCGGCGCTCGAGCGGCTCGCGGACGAGAACGGCGCGTTGCGGGCGCGTCTCCGCGGCGTCGCGCACTCGCCGCTCTCCGACAGCGAGAAGCGGCAGCTGCTGCTCGCGCCGGCGCCGCGCCGGATGCACTCCTCCGCGCCGGCCTCCATCGCACTCGCGCACAATGTTAGTACCTGTGGGTTAGGTTAGGTTGGGTTAGAGTACAGTGGGGTACGGACGGAAACGGCGTTAGTACCAGTGTCTATAGTCGCAAAATCGATCTGGAATAAATGTAAACAAACCATAAAAATTCCTAAGTAGGTTTTAGGGGTAAGTACCACCAATTTGCATGAATTTGTACACAAATGCATTTTATATTCAACTAAAGTGTGCATTAAATTTTCGCGAAGTAATTTAATTAAGAAGATTTGATTAAATAATAAAGACCAACTGCAAGATAATATGCTAAACCAGTCAAACAAGATTTATTTACCATTTTCGTCATTGTATAACTAATGATGTCACAAACTTAATTCCATGGATTGATTTACAACCACGGCTGATAAAACAACAAAAAGTTGCATTCCCCTGCCTGGCAGTGGTTGCTAGGCAACGCTTTGTTATTAAATATTTCATATCGAATTTGCCCCAAATTAGGTTAGGTTAGGTTAGAGTACAGTGGGGTACGGACGGGAACGACGCGTTGTGGGCGCGTCTCTGCGGCGTCTAAGAACGCCAATTGCTACTAGCGTACCCGCAGTTCCGGCAAGTAGCGTTTAGAGACACGCCGTAGGGAATCCTGAATATCCTCTCAGCTGACCCTGCGCAAAGATGTACATATGTATCCATGAAGAGTTTCAAAAAAATTGAGTACAGTAGATGGTGCTGATGGCGCCAGGAGGTGGACATTGGCAAGCTATAGACGAAGTAATTTTTTTTTTTTAATCTGTTTCTAGATTTAATCCACGCACTATTTTATGTCATAACCAACCTAAGAAAAATGTTTTGAAAATGAAATGCTATGTTTCAGGGCGAAGGCGACAGCGGTGAAGCGAGCACACCGGAATGGGACAAGCATTCTTCGTCCTCTCTCAGCGAGGTGTCCGTCGCCTGCTTGCAGGACCGCATACTTCAAATGGAGGAGCATCATTACAGGTTGGTATCTCACTGTGAGAAGGCAAGAATACAGTATGGAGTTTCCGTGAAGTTCATTAAGTCGGCGCCTGCTTGATCTTTCTATATTCACCATACCTTTTGCAGGTGATAGAACCAGTGTAGTTTGACCGGGGAAGTATCACCGCCGTGAAGCATTTTTTTTGTCGTTTTGATAAAAGGGTGTAGTCACCGACTACTTTTATCTGAGGCAACCATCATGGTCCTCGGGAGTAGCAACGCATCTGTGATTGATGTCATATAGAACCCATGTTCTATTTGAAATTGCTTACAGGTGTCCATGGGTGGCAATAACTATATTTTATAACACCTTGTTAAATACAGATGCTCAAATCTTTGATACGCGAGAAAATTACACCACGCCGAAATCTACGATACTGCGAAAGATCAGCGCTGACCGTCTTCGGATGCCAACATAATGCTGAGCAGTGTCCATTTCGTGATGCTTTGCACCCTCTTTTCTGGTTTTTCTTTTTTGTTAATATTGTACTCCTTTATAATAATCAAATGTGTGTGTCTAAGCAGATCGAATCGAATCTATCTATCTATAATCGTACATTTATGTCTCCAGCACAAGCGAAGAGCTGCAAGCGACGCTGGCCGAGCTGGCAGACCTGCAGTCCCAGCTGGCGGACGCGCACGCGGACAACGAGCGGCTCGCGGACGAGAAGCAGGTGCTGCTGGAATCCCTCTGCCGGCAGACCGAGAAGCTGGAGGACAGCCGGACTAAGGTATGGCCTTGAAGGTGTTCGACCGGGGAAGTACCACCGCCACGCCTATCTCTAGCATACAAGGTGGTAGAACCAGTGTAGTTCGACCGGGGAAGTACCACCGCCACGCCTATCTCTAGCATACAAGGTGGTAGAACCAGTGTAGTTCGACCGGGGAAGTACCACCGCCACGCCTATCTCTAGCATACAAGGTGGTAGAACCAGTGTAGTTCGACCGGGGAAGTACCACCGCCACGCCTATCTCTAGCATACAAGGTGGTAGAACCAGTGTAGTTCGACCGGGGAAGTACCACCGCCACGCCTATCTCTAGCATACAAGGTGGTAGAACCAGTGTAGTTCGACCGGGGAAGTACCACCGCCACGCCTATCTCTAGCATACAAGGTGGTAGAACCAGTGTAGTTCGACCGGGGAAGTACCACCGCCACGCCTATCTCTAGCATACAAGGTGGTAGAACCAGTGTAGTTCGACCGGGGAAGTACCACCGCCACGCCTATCTCTAGCATACAAGGTGGTAGAACCAGTGTAGTTCGACCGGGGAAGTACCACCGCCACGCCTATCTCTAGCATACAAGGTGGTAGAACCAGTGTAGTTCGACCGGGGAAGTACCACCGCCACGCCTATCTCTAGCATACAAGGTGGTAGAACCAGTGTAGTTCGACCGGGGAAGTACCACCGCCACGCCTATCTCTAGCATACAAGGTGGTAGAACCAGTGTAGTTCGACCGGGGAAGTACCACCGCCACGCCTATCTCTAGCATACAAGGTGGTAGAACCAGTGTAGTTCGACCGGGGAAGTACCACCGCCACGCCTATCTCTAGCATACAAGGTGGTAGAACCAGTGTAGTTCGACCGGGGAAGTACCACCGCCACGCCTATCTCTAGCATACAAGGTGGTAGAACCAGTGTAGTTCGACCGGGGAAGTACCACCGCCACGCCTATCTCTAGCATACAAGGTGGTAGAACCAGTGTAGTTCGACCGGGGAAGTACCACCGCCACGCCTATCTCTAGCATACAAGGTGGTAGAACCAGTGTAGTTCGACCGGGGAAGTACCACCGCCACACCTATATCTAGCGTGAAGCATTTCTTGCGCGAGATGGAAGGGTGGTGTTGCAGGTACACTTTTATATGAGGCAACCATCGTAGTCCTCGGGAGTAGCAACGCATCTGTGATTGATTTCAGATAGAACCCATGTTCTGTATGAAGTTGATTACAGATATCCATGAGCGGCAGTGACAACTTCCTTCAGGTGGACTGCATGCTCGTTTGCTACTTCAGTCAGATAAAAAAAGGACTTTTCCTTGATCTGGACTATCCAGAAACTTCGAAACTATTGGAAATTCGAGATCCAAGCGCTGCAAGTCTTAAACAAAGTGTTAATTAGCTGAATGTAGTACTGTACATGTACTGTATGTCCACCAATTCGCACTTGGCCAGCGCGATGGACTATGGCCTAAACTCTCTCATTCTGAGAGAAGACCCGTGCCCAGCAGTGGGGCAGTAATGGGTTGACGACAGTAATTAGCTGAATGTAGTACTTATCTGGGGCGTTGGACAAGACTAAGGTACGAATTTCTATTGGTTCTGGAATTTCCAGAGGTTTCGAGGAGCTGTAAGTGTGTCTTACCTAATACATATTGATATCTAGCTTATTGATGAAAATATTATTGTCATCTCCGGAAATCGGTACCAACCAGGTTTCCAGCTTAGAGCTAAATGAGTACAAAAGAATATATTAGAAAAAACATTTGAACAAAAAATACAACCGACTTTCATGCCACAAAAAAGTAAAAAAATAATTTAAATACATGTTGGTTTAGAGCAGTGGTTCTCAAACTTTTTGAATGACGGAACCCTTTTGGGAAGCAAAATACTTGATGGAACCCTAAGATAAAACAATTGCTTTTATAAGTGCATTTTTTATTAATCAGCATGATAAAAGTACAATGTAACAGTTACTAATTATTATTTACTTCACCATTTGGCAAGGACAATAATAGAAAACATGAAAAAATCAAACTAGTGGGAGGTATGAAACTTATTTTTTCTAAATTCTTGCGGAACCCCGACAGAGGTATCACGGAACTCTAGGGTTCCGCGGAACACACTTACAGTATAACTGGCTTAGAGCATACACAGTAGGTACTTAGTACTTAGTCCTTAAGTCGGCGCTCACCATATTTCGCTGGATCACGATGAAACTACATGTGTCCTATATGTGCATTCCAGGTGGACACGCTCCAAGAGTTGCTGCTCAGGGAAGGCGTGGAGCCGGAGACGTTGGTCTCCAGCGATCCCGATCAACAACTGTTCGCTGTTCTTAAAGTAAGTTTCAACATAAAATGACGGCCCAATTTCATATCAAGTATATTTTGAAGGTAGGTAGAACCAGTGTAGTTCGACCGAGGAAGTACCACCGCCACAACTATTTCTAGCGTGAAGCATTTTTTGCGTTTCGATTGAAGGATGTGGTTGCAGGCACACTTTCACATGAGGCGACCATCATAGACCTAGGAAGTAGCAACTCATCTGTGATTGACTTCAGATGGAACCCATGTTCTATATGAAGTTGATAACATATGTCCATAAGCGGTAGTGACCGTTTACCACCAGGTGGACTGCATGCTCGTTTGCTACTTCAGTCAAATAAAAAAAACATTTAACCAATGAGGGTTATGGGTAGCGATACGTTTGTAATTAACTTTAAGTAGAACGCATGTTCTATATGAAACTGCTTACAAATGTCCATGGGCGGCAGGGACCACCTATCGTGTTTGCTATTTCAAATAAAAAAAATCGATTTGCGTTTATTGTGTATCGGTCTTCGGGGATACTTACATACTAGAGCAATGGTAGCTTAATGGTTGAATCTCCCTCTCGATCGGGAGGTCCGAGGTTCAAACCCAGGCACGCACCGATGATTGTTCTAAAATTATGTGCGTACCTATTAGAAATTAATTACCACTGCTTTTCGGTGAAGAAAACATCGTGAAGAGTTGTTTAAAAAAAGAAAGTTCTCGGAGGTGTATAAAGTCCACCAGTTCACACTTGGCCAGCGTGGTGGACTAAGGCCTAAACTGTCTTATTCTGAGAGAAGACTCGTGCCCAGCTGTGGGACAATAATGGGTTGACGAGACTTACGTACTGTCGCTTAATTGTTTCACTTTTTCTGTATCGTGGATGCAACGGATACACAAAGACGCATACACAATAACTCAGACCTGGGGACATAAATCTAAATTCAGATATTTGCCTGGCCGAGCATCGTATCTGGTACCCTCTGCGCGTTCAATTGGTATAGTACTTCTATGTCACGCTGGTTGTCCGTTTACAACACAAGCAGACGCAGAACAATTTATTGAGGTATTCCCGGAGCGCTATGACATGGGGTTCTTCAAGAAAGATGCGAAAAGAGCTCTCCTCCAAAGCCGGTGATGCATTGGCGACTCCTCTGGTGTTGCGAATGTCCACAGGCAACGGTGACTACTTTCCATCAGGTAGCCCGTCTACCTTATCGCTAGGTAAAAGTATTAAAAAAAAAATTTAACGTTGTTTACAAATACCTCTACTTTTGATTTTATGTTTATTTCTCAATACATTTGCTCCTAACAATAAACTTTTTTTTCAGTTATCTCAAGAAGAAAGAAGGCATCTGTTGAGCAAGCAAGAACAGCTCGAAGCTGACTTGAACGAAACTAAGGCGTCGCTAGAAGAGAAAACCAAAGATAATGAAACACTTAATGAGAGGATACGGTACGAAGTTTGTTTTTTATGTTATGGAGACCTTGGCGTGATTTTAACGTCTTGCGTTGATGTATTTCAATGTGTTAATATAAAGATTATAAACTTATATAAACAATAAAGGTGCCAGAACAGGTCCTTGTGGTATTCTTATGTGTTATTAGGAAGAATGCCTTAATTTGTCGATTTTAATAAACAATGGATGACTTTCTATCAAGAGATGGCTCCATTGCATTTTAAATTACGTTATCACGCTATACATAAGTTTAGAGTTGAGATTGTCGGAGCGTACCCAGGCAAGTTCGCCTAGACTAGCGAAAGATTTTTGCAAAATATTCTACTACTATGAAATATAAATTCAGATATATACTTACTGTGAATGAAGTTTATTGTAAAAAGGGATAATAGTGTTAGGAAATTATTCACCAATACATCGATTTATCTTTTCTACCGTTTCCTATGGGGATTTCTGTAATCACAGGAATCGTTGTATCGAAAGAATCGTAAAAGAATCGAAATAAATATCATAAGTATAAACTTATGATATATTTTTATATTTATTTCGATTCTTTTTTCCCATCGATTTATATCAGTATTTTAGCAATGTACAATGCCATCTTTAGCATACTCTGGACACTCCGGTGCCTAGTGCTCCTATCCACAGAGAGCCTCGAAGGGCCGACAATTTTTCTCACATTAGTATCAAAATATTATGATCGAGCGCATTACACTTTTCTCGTTGCACGAACGTCGTCGGGCCCCTTTTGGAATGTAAAGAAAGAACATCATACATTACATTCCAAAAGGATGTAATGTATGATGTTCATTACATTACATTCCCCGAATTCTTGTGTGCCCAAGGGCCCCAGCATAATCTAAGGCAGTGGTCCGACTGGCGACGATGAACGAGAAACGAGTAGAACTAGAAACTATAAACGAGTTGGCGATCAGCGGGAAACGAGTGTAGTTTCGATAGTTTTGTCGCCGGGCTATAATCGTAAAATACATCATCGTCGTCGTCTGAGCTAGACAAAAATGAGAGTAGCAATGATTTCTTGGTATCCATCGCACGTCTACTTTCAATGCCGCACTGTGTAGAAATGATGAAGCGGGCGAGTATCACTGAACGAGTCTGAGTGAGTTTATTTTTGAAAGCTCGTCGCTTAGCGATAAAACTAGTAAAGCGAGTCGTCGCAGGCAGTGTGAACAGTCAGCGATCAACTATTTTTATATGCATCTCTTATTTACACGGAATGTTATATCTATTGTACGTTTCTTGAGCGAGAAAATAGTCGATAGTTAATCGTTTACTTGCCGTTGGGACCACTGCCTAAGACGGCCGTGCGTTTTTTTTATATATATAATTGAACCTGCGATAAGGCAGACGGGCTACCTGATGGAAAATAGTCACCATCACCTATGATCATTTGCATCAACAGAGGAGTTGCCAATCACCGGCTTTGAAGGAGAGCTCTTATTTATGTTATTTGTTCAGTGTGGTGGAGGGCACCCTGGAGCGCGCGGAGGCGGAGCGTCTCCAGTGGGAGCACGAGGCGGGCGCCGCGCGGGAGGTGGCCGCCGCCCGCCAGCACCAGCTCACCACGCTGGGGGAGCTGCTCGACGCTGCTAAGGCTAAGGTGAGGCGGCTCAGGTTATACTGGTGCACTGTGGTGCTTAATACGGATAGTGGAAAGAAGACAGAGTCAATATCACACCTTTCCAACTCGTGCATGAACTGCTTCATGCCAGCAATACGTGTGGCGTTGGTATCTCCTGGGACTAACTGTATGCGTTCTACTATTATGAAAATAAACAGTATAGAGCAACGAATCATGAGTGTGTTCAGATGACAGGTGTATCGTTCTACCATATTACAAATGTACATACCGTATATTATGTATATACCGATGGTAATACGAGTGTAGTTGAAATGGGGAGGTACCACCGCTACACTGATTTCTAGCGCGAAGCATTTTTTGCGTTTCGATGGAAAGGTGCGGTAGCCAGCACATTTTTAAATGAGGCGATCATATTACTTCTCGGGAGTACCAATGCATCTGTGGTTGTCTTCAGATTGTATTCTTATTCTTTATGAAGTCCATGAGCGGCAGTGACCCCTTTCCATCATGAGGACTGCATGCTCGTTTGCTACTTCAATCAGGATGCGGTTTATGAATTCTTAGAGAATTCTTTTTGCCGATATTTCTTTTAAATATTATACCACATATCGTGAGTACCCGTTAAGTATTATAATGTATCAATTCCGCGATAATACTAGTCTTAAATCATATACTTCAATCAGATAAACAAGTACATGATCAAATTGTAAACATGTATGTGGTGGTGTCAGTTGGCGGGCGCGGCGGAGGGCGCGGCGGCGGCGGAGGCGGCGGCGGCGGCGGCGGCGCGGCGCGAGGCGGACGCGGCGGCGGCGCGCGCCCACGCGCTGGCCGAGCGCCTCGCGCACGCGCAGCGCCAGCTCGACCGCGCGCACTCCGACGCGAGGAAGCTGCACGACGACGCGCTGGTGAGTTGCGGGGAGTTAAGGGATGGGGGATGAAGAGACGGGACGATATGAGTCGTACGCAGTCACAGTTAGTGGGAATACTGGAGTGTAGGGCGTAGAATGTGACTGTATGCATTGAGACGTTGCACTACGACGCGCTGATGACTCGTGTGTAGTGAGCTCTGGGGTGTAAGATGCAGGGCAAGGATGTACCACTACGTATGTTAAAAAGTTACGGGGTGATTCGCTGGTGAGTGCTTTGAAAAGTTACATGATGATGTTGAATTGCTCATGTACAGTTACTAATCTGATTAGGAACAGTATGATATAAGGTGAATTAACTATGTGTATTGACAAGTTTCATGACGTAAACTCCTCAGAAACTGCAAAATGACGTACTAAAATTGCTAGAATAGGATCCAAATAGGTACTAAGTTAACCTTTAATTGATGATTTTCTACAATAATTAGCGACTGTAAAAGCTATAACGCCAACTGCAAGTTACATGTCAACGTATTTAAATGTTTTTTTATATATTTACTGTGGCTTGTACCAGTTAGTACCAATAATTCGGCCATCGCAGGTGTCCCGCAACACCGCCAAGTCGACGATCTCGGAGCTGGAGTTCCAGCTGGAGCAGCTGCGGCAGGAGAAGGCGGCGCTGCAGGCCGAGCTGCAGACCGCGCAGGAGAACGCCGCCGAGCTGCAGATACAGGTGAGCTGTACTCACATGTGAGCTGTAGGTACTGGTGAGTTGTACTGACGTGTGAGCTGTAGGTACAGGTAAGCTGCACTCACATGTGAGCTGTAGGTACAGGTGAGCTGAGCTGGTATACCTAGGCTGTATATACAGATAGAAAAGCTGCCGAAAAATGTCAGACGAAACAGAGAGATATAATACATATAGATAAGCTCAAAACATTTAGATGCCGGTAAAGAATATGTTTACCTTGTTAAAAGCTGTAAAATTGTAAATGATGAAGAGGATCATTATTAGTTGTTATGTATGTATGTATAGTTAAAACTTATGTTGATTATGGGTAAAATAATCGTTATTTATTACCATTATTCGTTGTTATTATTTTTACTGGTTACCGTTACGTTATATAGTAATTCGGTATCATATGTTATGTTACTGTTATTCGTTCCGTTTTAGTTATGTATTCGTTCACATTTCGTTATTGTCATTCATAATATGTTACAATTAATCCTTACCGCTATTCGTTTTAGTCGTTAATAATCATATTCGTTATTATTCGTCCTTCATATTAATGAAGCTGAAGGAAGATATTAATCTTATCAACGTTAATATTACCAGGTGCAAGTGGCGACGGACGAGAAGCTGGCGCTGATGTCGCGAGCGGGGGAGGCGCTCGCGCGCGCCGCGGAGCTCGAGCGGCAGCTGCAGGACGCGCGCGCGCGCCTCGCGCAGCTGCAGCGCGACCGCGAGCGCGACGTGAGTAGCGGGGCGGGGGGAGCGGCGCTGATGTCGCGCGCGGGGGAGGCGCTCGCGCGCGCCGCGGAGCTCGAGCGGCAGCTGCAGGACGCGCGCGCGCGCCTCGCGCAGCTGCAGCGCGACCGCGAGCGCGACGTGAGTAGCGGGGCGGGGGGGCGGCGCTGATGAGCGCGACATGAGTAGCGGGGAGGGGGCAGAGGGGAGCGGCCCGTGGATGTGGCCCGTGGGGAAGGCGAGCGGTGTGAGAAGGAGAGGTGAAGATGGTGAGAGTTAATCCGGGAAGAGGTCTATTTCTAGCGTGAAGAAATTCCTGCGTTTCTGTGGAAGGGTGTGGTGTCAGTTCACGTTTAATATGAGGCGACCATGTTCTCAGGAGCGGCAACTTATCTGCGACTGACTTCAGATAGAACCTCTGTTCTGAATGAAGTTGTTTGCAGATGTCCATGGGTGGCATTGGCCACAGCATCAAGTGGACTGCATGCTCGTTTGCTGTAACCACTTAAACGTTGCTGGTATAGATTAACTGCGCAAAGGAAACCTTGAGTGAAGGAAATGATGATTAGGTCCATGCGGCGATCGACAAGAAGTGGCGCTAATGAATCATTTACTTAATTTTTCGTTTCACTTCCCAGGAATCGGAATGGAAACAGTTCCAAAGCGACCTCCTGATGACCGTGCGCGTGGCGAACGACTTCAAAACGGAAGCGCAGAGGGAGCTCGAACGCCTCGTGTCCGAGAACAAGGTCGCGAGGGACCGCATCCGGCTGCTCGAGGACCAGATACACTCTCTGAAGGGTAAGGGTTGACTTGATGGTGTATGTACTTTACAGTTGATAGGTGTCGCTACTGTTCACGATGTGTCCATGTTTATTAACTAAACTTTTGTACTTAAAATAAACGTTTTATTTTTATTAGCGATTTTTTTTTAGTATCAGCTGCATTTACATTGTATGCCCAAGGATGGGTATGGGTCGGTCTCTAGACAATTCTAAGAGGTGTGTAAAATATTCTTACGGTACGTTACATTATTAGTTGGAAGGTGGAATATCCGAGGATCTAATTCACATTTGGACAATTTATTAAGCACTCGTGACCCCGTCAAAAAAATTAGAATTATCAGTGTTCCTCAACTATATTATGCATGTATTATACATAAAAACCTTCCTTTTGAATCACTCTATTAAAAAAAATGCATTAAATTCCATAACGTAGTCTCAAAGATCTAAGCATACATAGGGACAATCACTACATGTTTGTACTATGTAGTGATTGTGGATATAATTTTTCAAACATTATTAAGGGTTTCGCAAACCATGTTGTAAGTTACATTTGGGAATAAATGACACTTAAGACATGGAATCAGTTTTGAAGAGATAAGTAGCGACATCTATCAATTTTCGCTCGTTAATCGCCTACACTACAATGGCGGCCGTGCATGCGTAGTGTACATTAAGTAGATTTTTAATACTTCTATCATTGCTTGATTGATTTTTTTATACATTGGAATGATAAGTAGTTTAAGTTTGCTTCAAATTTCATTCAGCATTTTATCTGTTATGATTTGATTATATTTGGCTGATTTTTTGATGAGTTATACTGATTTATTTTGGTGGCTTCATTACCAAGCATTTAATGATAATTTCACTTTTTGTCGTAAAATTGACGTTAAAAATATACACAAGTCAATTTGTTACTAATTGTTGGGAACAACGGACATAACGGAGTACCTCATGAAATATATTTAAAAAACATGGTAACATTGATAAATATTTTGCATGTAAAGTCAATGTAGAAACATAAGGTTAGAATTAACTTCGACGAAATTAACTGGCATTATCACGCACTAATACTTTGTAACGAGCTTCAAAGTGTAGTAGCATAGAACTAACAGTCTACTAGAAATGCCATCAGATGTATTGTGTACATACTCGTAATTGTTAATATGAAATGTCTAATTATTATTTAATGTACCAAAACAGGTGTAGACAGTACAGAAACGTTGGATGTCGTTCAAAGTTGTTCTGAGGAAAGGGAGAGAGTGAATGATTCAGATAGCACAGACCAACAGAGTGACAGTTCGCCTAAAGATATTTTCAGGAATATAAGAACCCGATATCTCTCAAGAGTTCATAGTGTGACGGATCCACAGACAAATGACACGAGTTTAATAGATCAAGCGTTTTGCAAATCGAACGGTAGTGTCCCTAAACGGGACAGCAATGAAATAAGACCAGAGGTCTTTACATTCAACATAGAAGATGCAACACTGGATGAAAGTAATGACGATTCCAGCCATAAGTCTTCAGAGGGCCCGGATGAAAATGGTTGTGTATTAGCTGAAGCCGTTCTACCCCTCTTTGATAACAAAGAGCTAAAGAGGCAAGATGCTGTTGACTTTTGTGAACCAAAAGTCCAAAGACAGGACGCAGTGGACGTAGAGTATAATGATCTGATCGATAGCGATAGCAATTACAATACGAATACTAGTAGTAACGAAAATATAATATTAGTGACCAAGTCGGAATCAGCAATCAACGTCAATACACCAAGAAACCGAAACATTTTCAGTAGAAACCTTTCAGGCTTGTTTCACGGTAAACCAAAATCATATAGTACGGAGAACTTGCACGCCAATGGAGAATTCAAAAATGCATTAAAAGAAGCTACAAGTATAGATTGTTTCGGAAACAACAGTAATTATAGTGACACATCTTTATTTACAGAAGGATCAGACAGTGTATTCTTTTCACCGATTGAAAAACGACTGAATTTAATAGATAGAGATAACTCAATAATACCAATTCGTGTAAAAAGCGACGACAGAGATTATAGAACGAAAGAAGAAAACAATGTAAAAGAAATTGATTGTGTAGATAATAATATACCTGTTATGAAAGCTGAAAATATCTTACCGTATCCTTATCCAGATGACATAAAAAGTGAAATAAGTGTTATTGAACCAGAAACGGTACCAATATCTGTCAGTGACGAAAAAGTCGAGAAAGATTTGAAAAGAGTCAACGAAGAACTAAAACTTACTTTCAAAGCAGCAATAGAAAGAATAATGGGTAATGGCAAGTTGAAGCGAACGCCCTCTCAAACTACAATATCTGATAATAACACTTCGAGAAAACTTGATTTAGTTGAAAAAGCCGTGTTATATGGAGAAAAAGTGAACGTAGATTTAGATATTAATGACAATATATCACCAAAATTACTAGTACCAGATACTGAAAATGATAAAGAAATCATAGAAGATGTTAAAGAAGAAATCATAGAAGAAGTTACTAACACAGTAAACGAACATACGGGAAGCGCTATGACATGTGATAAAGCGACCTTCACCCAAGAGACTAGTAACAAAATAAATACAAATCCTTTTATACAAACTGTCAACCAAAGCGCCCCAGATGATTTGAAACCTTCCCAAGATAAGCGAATCGATGATAACGTCAGTTATCACTTAAAAATAAATACAGTGAGCGATATGGCGACAACTGAGTTATCTAATCCTGTCACTACTCAGAGTAATCTACCGGTTTTCAAGTTCAATACAAACATTAATCGCTTGAAGACGTTCTTAACTCCTATCAATATAGTAAACGCTAGTATTGATCCCACTAAATCTCCTATTATACTAAGTCCGGTGCTGATACAGCCGTTTTTCTTTAAACACCAAAATATACCCGTGGAAAGTGTTGAAAAGAAGGTAGACAACAAACGGGGTACAGTGTACTACGATGACATCGATCAAGTTATTGTGACGGATAGCAACTCAAACGCTTCAGGATCTTCGAGATCTGATAACGAGAGCAAGAAGCGGAGTTTATATCAGAAGAATACAGTTAAAAATTTGGCATTTCTGCCTTATAAATTTTCAAGTTCCAGTGACAAAATAAATCAAAATCAAAACAATTTGAATTTACCAAAAGTGCCCAGTAGACCTACAGTTGTAAAACCTGCGGATGGATCAAAATCTAACGTTGGCAAGCTCTCCAAATCACCAGAGTGGTTAATAGACAACAAGTACTATCAACCAATGGAAAATGTGCCATTTACAATCAACACTGCCCAAGGGTTTCCGAAATCTATAAATAAAGATAAGGAAGTTAAGCCACTTAGAAGTAACAACCCCTTCATTTCGTTAGTTGAACCAAAGAAAGAACTTGAACAGGAGAACTATTATGAAGAGATCGGACAACCGATGTCCACTTACCAAGCTTCAAATAACAATATCGCGGATGATGATAAGATCCGTAGCATATCGTCTGAAATTGAGGATTTTTCATCCATACCCAGAGAAGAACTCCTAAAAGTGCCGAGAAGGCCAAAAAAGCCGAGGAAATCGATATCCAGTGAGACGTTAAACACAACGAGTATAGTCAAAGAGATGGCGAGTATGACCAAATCAGTGATAACGCTATCTCGATCGCCGAGCGCGAAGGACGTCTTCGTAGCCAAAAAACCGAGTAGCACAATAGGAGATATAGTGCAGAGTCTAGAGAAAAATCGACCAGATATAGATAGTGAAGTGAAGTTACGGAAATGGTCGCTTCAAGGACAAAAAGCGCCGACAGTGGAGATAAACACAGGGTCCCTGGATCGTAAGACGTATCACTGGAAGACGTTGGAACACAAGCGACTGTCCCACCCGATCAGGTCTCTGAACGATCCGCCGCCACCCCGACCGCTACGTAAGTTGGTCCGTGTGAGCTCTGTGTAAATAACTGTGTACAACGTTTGAAATTTGTTCGCAATTTGTGTGACGTTTTTGTGTTCGTTTTCCATTTGGTGGCGGTGTAAGGTTTAACGGGCCAGGTTGTGGTGGCTTTGTCTAACGTTTGAAACACTTTTGCACTTTACAGGATGGTAGGTTTGTTTTGTTTGTGTGGTTATGGTGGATTTTGTACATTTTTGCCTTGTATGTAAAAATATGTTTGAAGAGGTTATTTTAAAAAAAAATTAAACTCATTTATTGGAGAGAATAGTTGAGATTTATACAGACAGTATATATTGAATATGTCACTTATAATGAACCAAATTATGTAAGTTATAGATAGTCTTCTGAAATCTATCTATTCATCAATAAGCTTCATCTAGGTCTTCAATCTAGGTCCTTTTGAAGTGGCATTAGTTAGGGGAGGCCTATGTCCAGGAATAGGTTTTAGAAATGCTATAGGAAAAAAATACAACATAAACTTAGAGTAATGACATACTATTGTTATTCACATACAATTTTCATCATTCAGGAGACATCGTTTAATATTTAATTATTATTTACATTTAGTGTATTTTGCAAAAGCAAATTCTGATATATCTATGTATATTTTTGTGGCACTTAACTTGAGTTATATTTTACAATTTTATTCGATTTTGCAAACAGCTTTAAATATTGCAAACACAGCTTAAAATATTGAAAGCATGGCTACGCTAAAAGGTGTTGGTTATAAAATAAATTTTATTTTATGTAAAAAGATTTTAATTAGGTACATAAACGTTACATGCATACATTAAATTCGTACATCCAAATTCACGTCCAAATACATTTATCCTTGCATTTACCTAAACAGAAAAGATACCTAAACAATTTTCTGTCTTATGACCATTTTATAAAAGTTTACTATGAAATGAAATCGATGTATCGATTGTCCCGTTGGAGTAAGATATTTTCTAGTAAAAAGTAGCCTATATGTTAATCCAGAGTATCAGCTAACTCTCTACCAAATTTTATGAAAAACGCTCCAGCCGTTTACACGTGACGAAGTTACAAACATACACACTCACAAACTTTCGCCTTTATAATATTAGGATGATTCTATCATACGAGCTAACAGACTATTAAGTATCAGTGTTGTAATGGGTGGTTTTGATTGACAGCGATGCCCCCTCGCAGCGAGGAGACCCCGCCGCCGCCGCCGCTGCTCACCAGCGCGTCGCTGCAGGACATTATGGCCACTGCAGCCTCACACAGGCGGACTAAGGGTACCACTGATTTTTTATAACGTTACCGTTCATTAAGGGCGCGTTCCAGAAGATGCTCACAGAGCCCCAAACGCCCAAAACGTCGTTCCACAAGACGACCGCGGACGATAGTCGCGGCGAAAATGTTACTCATGATGTCATGACTTACGCCCACGCGACGCTCACGGCGACCCATCTAACAAGATGGGTTGAAGTGATCGTTCCAGTAGAGAATAAAGTCAGTAAATCTCACAAGCTAATTGAACGGGAAAAAATGCGGTCGTGAGCGTGGACTTTGTGAAGGTCTAATGGAACGCGTTACTAGTTTTCTGAAGCACGCTATCGAAGTATTCTCAATAACCCGCATATATACAAGTCCCGAACAGCGATTGTCAGAGCACGGCCGCTCCCCAGGCATCACCTAGCCTGGCGGGAGATCTCCTTTTTCTTAAAATGCAGTAATTATTATTTAATATCTCATGATTGTTATTGTCAGGTGTAAGCAGACAAGACTCGAGGCTATCAGTCAAGTCGCTGATCGAGAGTATTGAAAATGCAGCGAAGGCGGCCAAGCAACAGTCGCCGGCAACCACGCCCGTCACCGAGTGGCCACAGGTACTCGCAAATTCGCATATAACCCATTATTATATGTTTTTTTGAGATTGATATAGAAAACGAGTACTTATACGATCCACCTGATGTTAAGTGGTGACTGTCCTCCATGGACATTTGTAAAGAACTTCATAAAGAATAAGGTTCTATCTAAAGTCAATCATAGATTATTTGCTACTTCAGAGGATTAAGATGCTCGTTTCATATGAAACTGTACCAGCAGTCACACCCTTCGATCCAAACTTCTTTACGTTAGAAGTAAGTAAGACGATACAACAATAGATATGTTACGGCAAGTAGTCGTAACAGGTGACTAAAAGAGACACCTGGGGTTGCGAGCGGCTAGAGTGGGGGCTCGAATCGGTCTGGCGACCCCGGAAAGGAAGGCATGTGTGGTCGCATACCGTCGTAAAAACCAGATGGAGCACTGGGAGGAGCCCGATGGGGCAAGGCACTCAGAGTACTCCGGTTGCGTTCCTTTGGAGATTCGGGAGTCCTCTTCGTGACATTGAGGACGACCACAGGGGGGGGGAGGTCTGGTGCGGCAAAAATCCCAAATAACCCCGCGCCACTCTCACGGCGTAGGTTACCATTTGAAGGATTCCTCCTCGGGACCAAAAAAATAGTTATACATATATATTACGTATTTATATATAAAATATACAAAATGGAGTAACAGTTTTAAAGAACCTAGGTGCATTTCTTATATAATTGTTAAAGATATTATAAGTTATCTTACTAATCAATCGAACGATTAAGTACCAAATGACTAAATTACAAAACAAACACCGTAACCAAGTATCCGGTAACCAAGTAACCGGGTAACCAAGTACCCGGGTAACCAAGGCACCAACAAACCAACTAAACCAGCACATATCCCCAGGCCCAACCGCCACCGACAACAACAGCGTCAATCAAGAACGGCCTGTCCGAGCCGGCGGCGCCCGCGAGCAACGGGCTCGCGAGCAACACGTTCGCGAAGCCGCCCGCCGCGCGGACCCGCGCGCCGCCCATCGCCACAGGTTGGTGCGAGTGCACTGGCACGTGCGTTAGTTCAGTTGGGGGTAATAGATGGCGCTGTTACATGTTTCTGTGCAGTGCAGTTGGGTGATATAGATGGCGCTGTTACATGTTTCTGTGCAGTGCAGTTGGGTGATATAGATGGCGCTGTTACATGTTTCTGTGCAGTGCAGTGAAGAAAACACAGCAATGACTTCTTGTGTAACATCAAAACCCGTTGCAAGAACCAACATCCATACTATCAAATACTCTTATTAAGAGAAACTTAAGTGGCCACTTCTGCCTATGGATATTTATAATCAACCCCCGATAAAACTCGCTTTGAGTTGGTCACAAATGCGTTGCTCCTCCTGAGGACTATTACTTACCACACCCTACAAACCAAAACACATCAGCTCTTGACTCTGATATTATTAGGTAAAGATATGTGTGACAGTGTCGCCTCCAGGCTCGAATCGAGAGGGATTCTATCACCTGTGTATTTTTATTAAGCACTGAAGATTTTCTTAATTGTAAATACTATACTGTTATGCAAGTCTAGATTGAAACATGCCATAATAAGCGAAATACAATTTTTAACTATGTTACCTCTCCTCAATTCAACCCACACATGTAGACATTTAAATTAACTTCCTCAACTTTATATTCCTTTAAGTAGAAACGCAATTACCTTTTTGATCAGCATGTAAGTTTTTGCTTTATATTTTTTCTCTTACAGCATGGCGGCATGACAAAGGCTTCTAAGCCACGCCTTTTTCTTTATATCTAACAATTCGTGCGTGTGTGTTTGTGTCATCTAATTTATTGTTCTTTTTTCGGTTTATTATATGCATGCACGAGGTTTTGTTTTATTTTTTAATTTTAATCTAATATTTTAACAGTTACCTTTAATTTTTAACAGCTATTATTTTAATTCCATTACATCAAAATATTTTACACTATTACTATATATTATGTTGTTTACAGGACTCATTAACTTATAACTATATGTGGTGACAATCTCTATTTTTAAGAGTAGCAACTCATCTGTGATTAACTTCAGATAATATACCTATAATGACAGATCTCCATGAGCGGCACTACCAGCAGATGGTCTGCATGTTCATTTGCTACTTGAACCTCATATATAATTATCAAAACTGTACAAAGCAGTTATTATTATCAGTACTTTAAAATGTTTCTAAGGTATCTCGTACTCAAAAAATCATTAATTATATGTATAAAGGTGTTTATTAGTACAAATGTATATATGTAAATAATATTTTGGGTAAAAATAACAGGGTTGTATATACTATATAGTTATTAAAACATACATTTTTATATACGTAAATCTCTATTCAGTTATATTTATTATATGTATATGATTTCTACTATCTATATGGCCTTTTTTTGGCGTTCTTAGGTGCATGGTATTTCTCTTAATTAACCACAGATCAGATAACAAGTAGAACTACCCGTGGTTTGTAATCCAAGCATGATTAACGTTTTTATGTCATTTGTATTGTCTATGATTTATGTTATCTATTTAATATTCTGCGGAACTTATTAAACCTAATACAACATATTAATGTTAACATGCAACTGAATTAATATGTGTTATATTTTTTATTATAATTGTTATTATTACTTTATTTACAGTCAGTTAAATTGTTTTTTTTTTATAGTATGACCGTACACATTGTCCCATTTCAACCGTTTTCAACCACACAGCAGATTCCTTGCAATTTCTACACGTTATCTAGTCTGTGGTTACATTGTTCGTTGTTTTCTATTAATGCCTATTTGTAACTAGCACAACGACTCGCTTTTAACATCTGAAAGGGTTTATGTCCGTTTATTTTGAAATTATTTAAAATTTTGTTTTTTTTTATTGTATAATATGTTTTTATAATATGTACTGTTACCTGTCTTTGACTGAACTGGTGTATTTACTTTTTCGTTATCTAAATTTGTTTTTATTTAATATTAGATATACTAGTCATTTAAGTATAAATAAAATAATTTAAAAAATGTTACCCACAATTTTAATTGGTTTGACGACCTATTTACGATAAGGCAAGAATTATTTTACCATCTTACTGTCAGTAAGTACGTATTTTATAATAAAGTTAAGTAGGTTACTTTCGTTTATTCTTTACCATTTTTGCCATTTTACAATAAAAGGAATGCTTCTTAATATATAAAATAACAAGAAAAACTGTTGTTTATTTTCTATAAACAGGTTATCGGTTCATTTGAATGCATAAGAAATATTATAAAATTCAAAAATATCTGAAATACAAAATAGTAATTTTTAGGAGTTGTCTGATAATAATAATAGAAATTGAACATAATGAAATTCAACTACATTTTTTACTTAAATAAAATTAAATAAGCGGACATAAAACCCCATATAGTCAACCTGTGAGATGGCAGTACAAAGTATATGTAAAAATGTAGTTATACACCACGGGACAATCCTGTTTCCCATGTATTACCCCGTCAACCACTGTACGTAATAATATCAAAACCACACAAACCCTTAATATAATTTCCTTAGGGAATATCATTGATTTATTTTGTTAATTTAAGAAAAATATGCTATATTATATTATAATTATAATATTAAAAATCCTGATTTTTTGTGTCTAAACTTGTAACTGCTAAATTAAGCATACAAACATGAGGCGAGCATCAGAATCCTCGGTTGTAGCAACGCATTTGTGATCGACTTCAGATAGAACCCATGTTCTGTGCGAAGTTGATTACAGATGTCCATGAGCGGCAGTGACCATTTACTATCAGGTGGACTGCATGCTCGTTTGCTACTTCAGTCAAAAAAAATCTATCAGTAATATCCAGACAAATGCAACTGTAAAATTTAAATTATAACACATACGATCAGTAATGTTGATCGTAACACATCCGATCATTAGCTTTGATTTCATATTATGTGCAAACAGTGGTAATTTTCGCAATAATACGATTGATTTTGATTCAATAACAGACACAATCACTTGTAGTAATATTCAAAAAGATACTATCAATACTTGATTACATAATATTTAATTACTCAACATAAGCCCGAATATGAAATTACTTTAACACAATTAACTTATACTCTATTGATTCAATAACAAATACGATCACTACTAGTCATATTAAAGCAAATTTGAAACCCACGAATAGCTTAAAAAGGAACACCAAATGACTATATAAACCTACACTACTAAATTACACATAAATCACACCCAAACATTTCTCCACCACAATTTCTCTTCAATTTCTAACATGTATTAAAAACCCTCTTGCTCCCCAAAAATTGGCAATGTTACTGTATTAACAGCAAAATTTCTCTCCTAATCTTTACACTCTCTTAATACAAATCCAAATACAAACTTCCATTCAAGAAAAAATACAAACCCAATGAGTTTCTTGCCGGATCTTCTCAATTGTGGTCGTGTTCCGATCCGGTGGTAGTGTAAAAAAATATATATGTAACTGACAATTTGTAAGTACCTCCGTAGGCCTATGCAAAATAAAGACATTTCATTTCAATCGCGCCACACATACAATTCAAATCAAAGTCCCCCCCCCCCAAATCGCGGTGAAGTGGTTAACGCGTGCATTTTCAACTTCCCGTTGTACTGCCGTCGCGCGGTTGGCTCGCTAGAGGCCGCGGGCGCGAACATCCCCGACGAGCAGCGTGCCCTCGCCTCCCTCCAGCAGAAGGCCATGGAGTCCTTCGTCCGGCGGAACAGCTACGGGGATATATGTGAGTGATCATTGTATATGTTGTTGTTAATGTTTGTCAATAATATAGTTATACTAGCTGTCCCGACAAACGTTGTTTTGCCATATAAAAAATAAAAAAAATGTTAAGGGTGGACAACCCTTAAGGGGTATGAAAAATAGATGTTGGCCGATTCTCAGACCTACTGAATAAGCATATAAAATTTGGTAAAAATCGGTCAAGCCGTTTCGGAGGAGTATCGCAACAAAAACTGTGACACGAGAATTTTATATATTAGATTAATGACACAAAAATCCCGATATGTATGTGAGTTATCTGGTATCAATACATAGTATAAAACAAAGTCGCTTTGCGCTGTCTGTCCCTATATATGCTTAGATATTTAAAACTACGCTACGGATTTTAATGCATTTTTTTTAATAGATAGAGTGATTCAAGAGGAAGGTTTTTATGTATAATACGTGCATAATATAATGGAGGAACACTGATAGTTTCAGATTTTTGACTTTTAGGCGAAACGAAGTTCGCCGGGGCAACTAGTAAACTACATAATGATATAGGTACGCGGAATGAAAAGGCAACAACTGACATTCTTTATTTGTCATGTTTTGTACATCAGACAGAGCATAGATGGCGCTACTTATCATATTTTGTTGTACATTTTAATATAAACAATAACAAGAAACATTATCAAAATAAAATAGATTGCTTTAAACTGATAACTTGCCTTTAATTTCAGTTGTTTATTTAAAGCAGTGGGTTTTTTTTTTTAATAATTTAACAATTTTGTTAAAAGCAGATTTTTTTGATACTCAATTAGACAAACATCTTTCAATTTTAGATTATTGATAAAAAATACTATAGTATATGCTACGAGTAAAACAGGGTTGTTATAAACGCTCCTCAAAATGAGGTCCACCAAATGCAAATTTTACAAAATGTTCCTTTTATTATTATCGTGCTATATCTAAACATTAACGTGTTTTATTACTTTCAAAGCAACATTAAATTATGTTTAAAGTATCTAACTGTGTAAACAATATTTGATTACACCGTACTAGGCAGTAACTCCATACAAATTGAGGAGCCTATTGTATCACATAGGCATTAAAAGGTTTTTTTTTGAAATCACCAATATAGAAAATAATACCCACATTACCGAAAAATCTTAAGATAAATAAAATTATTAAAGTGCAATCAGTATTTCGACATAAAAATAGGGTAAAATTATATCAATCCAGCGACTGCGAATGTATATGTTATACATTACAGATCGGAATGTCTAAATAGTTAACGATTTGATTATAGGTGAGAGAAAAGATCCGTTGAACGCGTTACAAGTGAAAAACGGTGGTTCGAAACGCAACGCCTTGCTGAAATGGTGTCAGCAGAAGACTCAGGGATACAATAACATTGACATCACTAACTTCAGGTAATCATTTTCATATTCATAAGTAATTTTGTTATCCTATGTCTCCTTAGGGCACAAAATTTCCAACAAACCTTTTCTTGAAGCTGTATTTTTTAATTTCTACTTGTGCTTATTTTATAATTTGTATTTATCAGTTAAATTTATGTTTTATAGATATACACATGATTTTAAAGTAATAAGAATATAAACATGCTAGAGTTGAAATGATTACGACATATACATTAAAATCGCTTCCCTAGTAATAAGTATCGTAAATTCATCTCCTAAGGGGTTTAATGAGAAATATGTAATCTGGTGCAATAATATAATCAATACTGCATGTGTACGACATACGTACCGATATACATGACATATTTTACGTTTACGATATAATTATGTTAACGTGTCTTCCCCCTTCTGATCTAGTTCGTCGTGGATACATCACAATATACTTGACATATTTGTACGTTTACGATATATGTTAACGTTTCCCCGGTCTCCCCTAGTTCGTCGTGGAACGACGGCATGGCGCTGTGTGCGTTGCTGCACGCGTACGTGGGCGAGGCGCGCGTGCCGTACGCGTCGCTCGCGCCGCACGACAAGCGCACCAACTTCAGCGTCGCCTTCGCCGCCGCCGAGGCCGTCGGCGTCCCCACTACGCTGGTAACGTATCCTCCCCCCCGTTGATGTCTCCACCACGCTGGTAACGTATCCCACCCCCCGTCAGTGTCCCCACCACGCTGATAACGTATCCCTCCCCACAGCCCGTCAGGAACGACGGCATGGCCCTGTGCACCCTGCAACAAGCGACACGCACGCGCGAGCACAGACGAACACACACTTTTATACTTTCTTCTACTGATGTCCTGTCCAATCAATTACTTATCATTTATCCGCACTGCACTTCTCACTTTACTACTTGCCACTTGTACTCTTTCCATCCATTCATTAGCCTTTTGATGTCCAAACTGCTGGACATAGGTCTCCCCTAAATGGCGCCACTCCAACCGGTCCTGTGCCCTCTGAATCCAACGGTTTCCCACTGTTTTCTTCAGGTCATCGGTCCACCTGATTGGGAAGTGACCTCTACTCCTTTTGCCTAAACGTGGTGGCCACTCGAGTACCTTTCTTCCCCATCGGTTATCGGTCCTGCAAGCAATGCGGCCTTGTACTCTTTGCTACTTACTATCACTCTCCACCTCACTACTCTACTATTTGCCAACTCTCCTACTCACCGTTTGTCAACTCTTTACTTATTCTCTCAACTTTTTCCACTTGTCCACATTTGGTGGAAGATAGGTGTAGCAAAAACGTATTACTGTTAAACAATTCATGTTAATCTTTTGAAAATACCCCATTATAATTGTCATAGTACCAACACGTATCACTGAAACATTATTACTTTACTACATTCCTTGCACTCATCAAAATGCGTGCTAAGTATTAAAGAGGCAATGCGTACTATGCATTGCCCTCAAAGAAATTTTCGAAAGTAGGAGTTCACTTCTTAATTCCAAAAATATGATGTTTTCAACGAATAATGAATGATTTACTTCAAGTATTTCCTCAAATCATGTGGCAACGGCGCATACAAAAATTTGTGAACTTACAACTTTCAAGAATTAGCGTATCCTAAAAAAAGAACCAACAAAAAATCCGTAGATAAAACTTTTTTTTTTCATCTGACTGAAGTAGCAAACGAGTATGCAGCCAGATGGTAAGTGGTCGTTGCCGCTCATAGACATTTGTAATCAACTACATACAGAACATGGGTTCTATCTGAAGTCAATCACAGAGGCGTTGCTACTCCCGAGGACTATGAAGGTCGCCTCATGTGAAAGTGTGCCGGCAACCACACCCTTCTATCTCGCGCAAGAAATGCTTCACGCTAGAAATAGGTGTGGCGGTGGTACTTCCTCGGTCGAGCTACACTGGTTCTATTACCTTGACTACAAGCTAACGCTATTTCCATATCTCTTCCAGAACATCCAGGACATGATCCAGCAGGAGCGGCCCGACTGGCAGCAGGTGATGGCCTACGTCACCAGCATCTACAAACACTTCGAAACATAGACTATTACTAGGAAAAACTACTAAAATCCTTCGTAAATATCTAAGAGTATAAGATCTATAAGACCAGGAAATAATGAGTCTTTTATATCGACATATGACGATCACAACAAAGATTGAACGTAGCTCATTGTTTTTGTCATTATTACGAAAAATGTGGAAAAGTTGACTAGTAATTTAATGATGATATAAAGTCGGTATTACAACAAACTTTGTAAGTAGTAGTAAAAATCAATACGAATTTCCATCGATCTGTCTCGAAGGACCATATTTTAATACATTACCAGAAGAGAGTACCATTCTGTTTTGAATTAAGGCGCTTTAAATTGAAATGAAAGGTAGGTTTTGCCTGTAGAATGTGTTATAGGAAAGCAAACTAAAAATTTTGTACTAAATTTAACTTTTTAATACTTAACGGGTACTCACGATATGGGTATATGGGTCGTAATTTCGGCAAAAAGAATTCGAAAAGGATACCGCATATCGTAAGTACCCGTTTAGTATTAAAATGTGTCAAATCCGCGATAGTATTAGTGTAAAATCATAAATTTAACTTTTACTCAACATTTGTGCTATGCGTGTGATATTAAGGAATTTTGTAACGGCCTTACGATTTAAGTCTGCCATATTAAGGCATATATTACGCGTCATTCAAGTAGTAAGAAGCCTTCGCTTGGCCTTAAAGTTTAGGAATTGTCTTTCCATATACAAAGACTGATGGTAGGTTACGGAACTAACAAGTGGGTGGTGTTGGGCAGCTTTTAGGGATATTTAAAAAAAATCACACAATTTGTAAAACATAAAACGTGAGTGCAGGATACGCGGCAGATATGAAACTTATTATTCTTTTACATATACATAACTTCAACCTCTATACAAGATACGAATTAAAATCGTTAGCCTGATTGATGGGAGACAGCGCCATCTAGCTATAGTACCGACAGCTGCTCTCGTAACGCATTTTCGTATCATGGCGTTTCAAATCACAACAATTGTAAAGAAGTTATCTTTTAGAAAACTCTAGAGTTGTCATCTAAATGATAAATTTAGATTTAACATTGGGTTTGGGTGTTTGTGAATCAATCTTTGTGTGTTTATAACAATAGATAATCTCAGTGTAACTCTAAATATTAAAAAAAATATATATAAGATTTATCAGAGGTTGATAGGTGGCGCTGATATTAACTCCTTTTAGTGGCTAGACCACGTCTCTCACGTTAACCCATTATTGTCTCACTGCTGGGCACAGGTCTTCTCTCAGAATGAGAGAGTTAGGCCACTATCCACCGCGCTGGCCAAATGCGAATCGGTTGCACTTCACACACCTCGAAGACCATTTTTTTTTTAAAGAACTCTCAGGTGTGTAGGTTTCCTCACGATGTTTTCTTTCACCGAAAAGCAGCGATAATTAATTTCTAATACGCACTTAATTAAAAAAATATGTGGTGCATGCCTGGGTTTGAACCTCGGACGTCCCGATCGAGAGGGCAAGTTTCAACCATTAGGCTATCACAGCTCATACCACGTCTACCGAAGTCTAATTTTTGAAAATATCCCTAAAATCTGTTCATCATTAAAATTGTCGCTAGATTAAGATATAAGATGTAGTGAGATGGATGCCTTATCTTAAATGATGGCCTTGGAATGTGCATGCAAAATTATATTTTACTACTCGCTAATAATTATTATCTAAAATATTTCCGATAGGTAGCTGCGACGTCTGTCTCTTTCTTTAGTTCGGGCGAAGAAAGAGAGGGATGACTACTTTTTTACTAAAATCGATAACTTTAGTAGTGACTTTCTGCCTCTTTATGATAATGTAACGAGTACTCACGATAAGCAGTCTTTTTCGAAATATTTATATTTTTAGCAATATGGAAGTAGCAAACAAGAATACCGTCCATCTAGTGGTAAGTGGCCACTACCGATGTACATACCATCAACATCTGTAATAAATAAGATGAGTCTTACCCGTGGTTGACTAAGAATGTCTGCTACGCTTGGAACGCCTTGAATAATGTGTTCCTCATTTACCACACCACTTATAATTTGTTTATTGCTAGTGTGGCGACCGCCCACAACTCATCAAAAGATGGCGCCACTAGGACGATCTTCCACAACTCGTCAAGAGATGGCGCCTCTAGGACGATCGTCCACAGCTCGCCAAGAGATGGCGCTACTAGTATTCTGAATCACGCTAATAAAGTATTCTCAGCATCCTTTATATGTATAAATTCGAACAAACGACAGTCGGAGCACAGAACAGAGTCGCCGAACAGAGCACGGCCGCTCCTTAGGCACGATCAACTAGTCTGGCGGGAAATCTCTCTTTCACAAACTAGTATTTCATTAGCAATAAACAAATTATAAGTTGCATTTTTCGTTAAAATTAAGAACTGAACATTGTAAGCACGCGTTACATATTAATATAAATAATACCACGATAATGATAGTCTAAAATCATACAATAATGATAAGGAATTGATATTGCGTCAATAATCAATTTATACACATCGCTACCTCCATTGCATCAATATAATATTATCAGTTTAAACTATCAAATATAATCATAGTATTCAGTATTGATAATATTAAAATCACTTTGATAATACATTATTTGTGAACCCGCCCATAAGGTCTAGAACAGGGATACCCAAATTATTTTAAGCAAGAGTGCCCTTTTACTTGAATAAGTAGATACCAGGTGGTAAAACCAGCGTAGTTCGACCGGGGAGGTACCACCGCCACACCTATTTCTGTCGCGAAGCATTTCTTTATAGAAGGGTGTGGTTGCCGGTACACTTTCACATGAGGCGACCATCATAGTCCTCGGGAGTAGCAACGCATCTCTGATTGACTTCAGATGAAACCCATGTTCTGTATGTAGTTGATTACAGATGTCCATGGGCGGCAGTGACCACTTACCATCAGGTGGACTGCATGCTCGTTTGCTACTTCAGTCAGATAAAAAAAAATACTTCAGATCCATATAATTGAATTATTTTTTCTTCCTTTTGATACAAAATACGCTTTAGTTAAAAAACTTCGCAATGGTTCGTTTATCGTCTCTCTATTTCCAACCATGCTTTGGGAATCCTCGGTCTAGAACATTTAATGAGATAATATGTATTATAATACCCAAATGTTGGGCGTATGTGAAAAAGAGATTAGATTTGCCAAAAGATATATAAGTATTGAAATAACCTTAAAACCTCGTATATAACATCGCATATATGTAAAAACATCTCAAATCACAATATTCATATTAAATAATAACGTTCGACAGCCGTAGAACTAAGAAATATAAATAATATAAAATATACTTAACTTACATTTTGTGATGTCCCACGATGAGAATAAAAGGTTTTGTATGCATTTTGCGGAGTTTCTTAAAGCGCTCGGTTATTAAAGGAATATAACACATTGGCTATATTAGGTATTCCTAATAACTAAGTGTATCTTCTAGTCTATTCAGTTTTAAAATATTTAACTTCAAATTGTCAAAATTTTGAGTTCGGTCCCTTTAGTTCTCAATACGATATGTAACAGTCCAATAACATTTTAAAATAACTCTGATTGAAAACATTACAAAATAAACACGCCCGAGTCTTAGGGCCCTAGCACACGGCGTATTTTAAACGCGTAGACGACGCGCTGGTAATGCACGTATACGCGCTTCAAACGCTATTTGAACGCAACCTTGTGACCTGAGCATACGGGCTGATCGTGAAACGTTTTTTTTCGAAAACGAGTTCAAAAAACGAGTTTCAAACGCGTTTCACACGCGCGTTTGTATCGCGTTTTACGCGCGTTCGAATCTGTGGAAACGCAAAAATAGGCATCTACGGCGCAGAAAACGCGAGTACCTAAAACGCGCGTTTAAAATACAGGTGTACTTGCCGGCTTACTTTTATATGAGGCAACTATCTTAGTTATCGGCAGTAGCAACGTATCTATGATTGACTTCAGATAGAACTTTTGTTTTGTATGAAGTTGTTCAGAGATGTCTATGAACGGCAGTGTCCACTTACCATCAGGTGGACTGCATGCTCGTTTGATAATTTAAACAAAAAAACCCCTGAGTTTGTTTATTTGAAATGTTTTTCAACGTAAGTCTATTTCTAAGCTCGTTCAAATAATCGTAGTCGGTGTCTGTAACGCTTTTGAAGTCTATGTAGAGCTTGTGAGGGTTTTCACGTGACATACTTTTTACACCCGACGCGCTGTGCTGTTACTAAACAAAATATGTATTTTCGTATCTAGTTTTGTGTTATTATATTAGTTATTATATGAAGTTATTATATTAGATATTATATGAATATCAAGCTCCCACTCTTCCCGCCCGCAACCCTGGAAGCCTCTTTTAGTCGCCTCTTACGACAGGCAGAGGGTACCGTAGTCTTATTTTGGTCCCGGAACTACAGGGACAAATCAATCATTGCCCTACTGCTGGGCACGGTTCTTCTCTCAGTTTAAAGTATTTAACTCAAATTGTCGAAATTTAGAGTTCTCTTTCGTTTTCATTTTGTGGAATGTATCTAAGGCGATCAGTAAATGCTATACTATGAAGATATGGTTGATAAAAGATGGTAAAGTAAAATCTGAGTTAAAATAAATTAAATTAATTACATGCAAATCATTTAAATCCAATGAATGTCGCGCAGCGTGTGGGGTGTTACAAGTATGGTTATATCTTTATAAATGTTCTATTATTACTAGATTGTGAGAAACTTTGACATTTTGTTTTGACAAATGCACTTAGTGTTTTTTTTTTACCTTTATAGAGTGCGTTCCATTAGACGTTCACAAAGTTCATGCTCACGGCCGCAGTTTTTCCCGTTCCACTAGCTTGTGAGTGTTACTGACATAATATCCAGTGGAACGATCACTTCTTCGAATAAGGTGGTTATTAGATGGGTCGTCATGAGTGATGTATTCGCCGCAACCACAACGATTGCGGTCGTCTTGTGGAACGACGTTTTGGGTGTTTAGGGCGTTGCGAACGTCTTCTGAAACGCGCCCAGTGTCATATATGTATGAATTTTGTTGTTATTAGTTACAAACATTAAAAAAAAATTCAACATTAATCTCTTAGTTTATTTTTTTCGTTAAATTAAATATTTACAAGAAAATGTCAAAGTGTATATAGCCAGTACTAATTTAATTATAGAAAAAATATGATACTTATATGTGCGTCCGTTCCTCAGTGTTTTAAACATAACCGTCGTAATCCATATGTTATAAACTATAACTTATTCCAAAATTATATTTAATGCATTAAGTATTACTTATAGTATAAATATTTTTCATGCAAATTTCGTGGCGTTTTGATTTTTTTCAACATATATGTATGTAGTTTTATATATAAGTATAATTTTATCTCTTAGTTGCATTTCTCGTGGACTTAAATTTCAGTTTACATATATACAAGTCTCTTGTATTCGTAGGTTTATCTTCGAAATCGAATAAAATTTTATAAGCGTGTGTCCTTGGATGTAGCTTGAAAGATAGGATAATTTTTGGCCCAAAAAGAAGCGGTGTTGAACCCTTATTTTAGGCTTTAATGTCTGAGTTAACTTCTACCAAGTTATGACATAAAAATGAGAAGAAGAGGGTAAAAGAAAGAATATATATCTTCTTACCGCACATACCTTTTTTTATACATTTTCTTAATTTTGTCTTCCTATTTCTCCTTTATGTTTATTACAAATTAATTGCGATAAACACGGCCATGTGATATAAAAAAGGTTATGTTTATAATTCCGTTTCGTATATCATTGCTTAGTATTTGATGATTAGTTGATTCGAATAGCACTAAAGCTACAACTCACAATACGTCCCACTGCTGGGCACATATACCTCAAATTGTGAGCTATGTTACAGCATGCTTATGTTGCAACATTTAACAAGGAAAATACCTACTTATTATATATTAAAAAATGTTTATTTCGAGGTAAATTAAAAATTGGACTGAAACGTGGGTAGAACATAACGAATGTACCTACATATAGATAGGAATCATCTTGCCCCAAGCCTCACTTTTCATTCAATGTTTCCTAACAAAACCAACAAAGTCGCGGCTAGGTTCACGTTGCCCCAATACTAAAATATAAATAGAACGCCACAAACACAAGAATAATGTCATTTAACATTGTTTAAATAAAACTAACATAAGCTCAAAGTATCAGCCGTACACATTTTTTTTCTTTTGCCAAAATCGATTTATCGCTCACGCCGCCATTATGATTTGATTGAGGCTGGGGTGTGTCCGGAGCTATGTTTAAGCAGTGAAACCAACTAGATGGCATTAGTGGTTTCGGCACAATCGCAAAAGATCATCTTACCTCAATCAACTCGTACTACTTTCCCCTATCTTTTGCATATTTTTATGCTACGGATTCTAAAGTAGACTCAAAAATTACTAAGACTACGGAATTAATAAATTGGTGTCTATACTTCTAATTTAAAAGGGACTTTGATTTGCATTAGATTAGTCCTAAGTCTGAGAGTTACGTTTTTTCATTGATTGTTATCAATTAGTCATTATATTTTGCAATTTAGATGAATTATTATTGATCTTGGGAATTTAAAAATGTTTTTATTACCTAACAAAGGAATTGAATGTTAGACTAACGCGAGAAAATGAATTGCCATTATTAATTTTGCGCGACAAAATGGAATGTAATATGAATTATATTGGATCTTGTTTTATTTAGTTTTTTTGAGTGAACAGGAGTTGTGATTTCGATATTTTTGTGTTCGGTTTGAATGATTGTTTCTGTTATTTTGCGTATGATTTTGGGAATGAGAATTTATTTAATTTTTAGCAACTTTTGACCAACTTTTAAACGTACCGTTTATACTGTTCTTTCCGTCAAAGGAGTATTGTCTTCATTTAGGGGTGCATTTATAAACATTCCGATATTTTGTGACTCAATTAAATTTTTAAATATATTGTTTATTTTACACTTGATGTAACAGGACAGTATAAAAGGATCGATTCAAATAATATATTCCAATTTAAAAGTTATGTTGTTTTGCTGTGGATGTATTTTATTACGGCGTATGACTATTTGATGTATATTTAATCTGTTATATGCACAGATTAAATCGACGCGAGTAGGCGATCTTGTCATGTTTCGAAAAATTACGAATTTGAGTTATAGAAAACATCAACTATTAAAATGGTTTTATAGAAAAAAATTATGGTTTTTAGATCATTATTTTCAAAATAAGATAGTGGTAGACCATTTAATTTAGAAGTTGTGTTTTTTGGATCTGGTAAAGTTGCATTTTCGAAATTCAACAAGATTGTTTTCTGGCGTCGAAATATACAATTTAAAAGCTATTACCAATATATTCTCGTTTGAGTTCTGACTGGTTGTTGAAGCTAAATAGATTAATTAATTATATATTTTCTGATATTTGTATTACTGTACATATAGCTTAAATAAAGTTCCTGATTTATTATGCATCTGGTTTTATTTTTAACCGACTTCAAAAAGGAGGTGGTTCTCAATTAGGCCGGCATATTTTTTATTTGTTTAAAAGAAGTATTAATTGATAGTGTTATGTAATCTATAAGAATAAGAAAAACTAATTAGATGTAGGTCACGTAGGATAGATGGATATGTAATGTAGCGGTGGTGATATTTCTTAGCCCTCTTACGCAATAGCGGTTAATCGCGGGCGCGGCTAATTGCGCGGCTAGCCGCTTTTCCAGTTTAATATGAAACCGTCCCAATTTCCAACCGCGGCGGTTGAAATTTTGGCATTGCCCACTTAAAATTAGGTAGAGCGCATACTTAACATTAAAAAAATAAAAGTCTAAAAAAAGGTAATTAAAATTTTATTAAAGTAACATATTTTCTTAGTAATAATAGTTTAAATCAGTTTAGAATTCAATGACACCCGGTATGTACTTGTCTATGAGCGACTCATAGTACGGCCACAGCGCCTCAATGTCGGGGATGCCAGCGCTCTTGGTGTATAAATCATATTGGCTGAAAAAAAGTACAAAAATAAATATATAGAAATACACAATGAAAAAACTTATTACAGTTTTCTGTTTGTTGATTATGATACTAACGATACGATATGATATGAACTTTACAATAGAGCCGAAAATATAATAATAATAATAATAAAATTCATTTATTGCCACACAACAAATAACACACAAATAAATATAAAAAAAAAAAACAAAATTTATAAGGACAATAAAAAAGGAAACGACAAAATAAAAAAAAAATACACAAAAAAAAATAAAACCTTAAATGCATTAGAATTGTGGGCAAAAGGACGTGTCTCAGCATTATTTGACATGGGGTCATGAACCCATGCAGTACTACTGTTTTTCAGACCCGCCCTCCTCCCTAAAGATGATAAGTGGGAGAATTCCCCGCTACTGTGCGATTTTTTTTAATATTATAATATTTAAAAAAAAATCATAACTTTTAAACTACAGGGTCTATACTCTTAAATCTTATTTTGTAAAAATCTAAACCGTATGTTTTGTTTATGTAACATATATTAGTATTTAGTAGGTATATGTTTAAGTATGCTTTTCAATATTCTGCATCTTAAGAGTGGCAACACATCTGTTGTCGAACTCAAGTCTAACAGATGTTACTTATGGTCCAGGGGCGGTAGTGGCCACTTACCATTAGGCCGTTGTTAGGTGGAGATTTAATGCTTGTTGGCTTTTAAGAAGATTATATACTTAAGTAATAACATAATAATCTCAGTTGAGGATTCTGGCTTATTAATTACTTCTCATCAACCCATTATTGTCCCACTGCTGAGCACGAGTCTTTTCTCAGAATGAGAGAGTTTTTTAGGCCATAGTCCACCGCGCTGGCCAAGTGCGAATTGGTGGACTTCACACACCTCCGAGAACTTTTTTTTTAAAGAACTCTCGGGTGTATAGGTTTCCTCAAGATGTATTCCTTCACCGAAAAGCAGTGATAATTAATTACTAATACGCACATAAATCAGTGGTGCGTGCCTGGGTTTGAACCTCGGACCTCCCAATCGAGAGGGCAAGTTTCAACCATTAGGCTATCACTGCTCATCATTAATTACTTACTTGAACTTAATTACTGCTTCTTTAATCTTGTCATCGTCTTTCGTGATTAGGTGTCCATAATCGCCGCCTGCGTGCCAGGGGTAAAATGAGTGGTATCTGAGAAAATTTATGAACAATTTTCAAAATTTACACACAATTTGGTATTAGAAAGAAACTCGAAACGTGATTGACGTAATATTCTTTTCTTTTTTATTAACGTAATTTCCGATTTACACATTTATCAACCAGCCATGGTCACTGTCACATGCGCCTTGTTGGCTTCATTAAGTACATGATACAAAAATGACGGCAATTTTCCCAAAAAATAGGGTAAATATCGCCAATGTTACATTAACATTAGGTACGTGTGCTTAAAAAATAAGTTGCTACACTCCAAAAGCATTTGTCCGGCCCTTGATTTTTTAGGTTTCTGCGATTCCTTTTGACCCAAGCTTTCTTGTGGTTTGCGTTTTTACAATTCCGAGCGTACGTTACATAGAGTAAGGTATACCTGTATTTAAGAACGGGTAGACCAAGGGCGTATAAAAGGGACTTTGAGGTGTCCCGACACCCTAAACTTCGAGCATAGGCCAGGTTTTTAAATTTATACAAATGGGAGGAGTTTTGCCGACAGTTTCCGAAATCTACTTAGGTACCGGAACCATTTATTTTCCACTGTACGCCTGTATGAGCTTTGTAGGGAGATCAAGAAGCACGCTGGGAACAGTGCGGAGTACCGGCGTGTTCTCCCAAGTTTCGGCCCGTATAACCGGAAGGTTGAGAGGGCCATGGGAAGTTGGTGGGTGAGTGTACGCCTGTACGGGGGGAAATTTGCAGAGACTAGTCGACCTTATTCTTCGTTGATGGCAATTTTTTCTTCCCCTAATGAAGCCTATGTATTAGGAGGTATAAATTTATGTTTAGGTAAGACCAACATTTAAAATATTTTCATCGTCTCACCTGATCATGTAAAGTCCTTCCTTAGGGAACTTCGCCTTATTATGAACTAGCACCCTGTAAAGGTACTCGTCGTGTCCCCACGACATCATCAGGTTCTCGATGCCGCAGTTCGGCTCGTACATGCCGCACTCCGTGCTGAAATACATAGGTACATGAAAATTACTTTTAAATTATAGTAGAGTAATGAAAAAATCGGTTGTCTGTAAAGTCGGTTTACCGACGATAGTTGAACGTGACAACGTCATAAGAAAATACTCATAGAATGGTTGCATTTTTCAAAAAAAAATATTTGTTTGATAGATATTTTGTATGGATATAGAGGAGGTAAATAGAAATCACAATGGAATTGATAAAGTTACATTTATATGTACGCATAAATACAATTACGAATCGCTCACTCAAGTAGGAGAGAGACACGTTGAACGCTGCCGAACGCGGAGGCCGATTGTGCCTCTTTGTCGCTGGTTCCGCGCTCTTGCTTGCATTTCAAGCCTTAAATGGAACGTCTCAGAGCGAGGTAACGCCGCATGAGTTATGTTTTTGGTGCGTGCAGCCCGCTCCATCGAGTTATAAGACGTTGTCACGTCAAAAATAAAAGTCTATAACTACAGCTACAGTAGGCTAGTCAAAACTTGCTATACACTGTGTTTCTATGCTACGGCAACAAAAAACAACAAGAAAAACAGAAACATTCGTGGGCTCATTCAAAACAACTTAGCTGAAGATCACCACATGATCAAACGCATAGTTTACGATTCTATAGAGGACATACAGACATTGATGTTTACATATATAGATATTTAGGGCTATAGCGAATATTTTTATGGTTATAAAACATAAAACTGATTGAAAAGATAGTAGAACGCAGGTATTGATTCGACCTACCATCATCACACATTTTTACAGTGAAGCATTCCTTACATTTTGGTGCATAGTTAAGGTGATTTATTGATTATATTTTTGTGATCTTAGTCCTCGGGAGTAGCAGCACATCTGCGACTGACTTTAGATGCAACCTCTATTCTGTATGAAGATGCTTATACATCTCCATGAGCGGAAGTAGTCACTTATCATCCGGTGGACTGCATGCCCGTTTGCTTTTTCATTGTGATAAAAAAGTCACTAGCGTATTATTTGAAAAGTCACTACCTCAATTATTCTTATCTATTCAGACCTTAAAATTTCTCATATCCTTTTCAGGCTAACTATGCAGCGTCCCTGTAGTTCTGGGATAAGAATAGGGCTACGGTGTCCCCTGCCTGTCGTAAGAGGCGACTAAAAGGGGCTTCCGGGGTATCGGACGGCTAGAATGGGAGTTCGAATCGTCCAGCCACGCGATCCCGGGTAGGACGGTGGTATGTGTGGCGCAGACCGTCGTAAAGACTAGACGGAGCGGTGGGCCCAGCCGCCCATCTGGGATGAGCCCGACGGGGCAACGCGCTCAGAGGATTTCTGTTTCGTTCCTTTGGAGATCCCGGAGTCCTCTTTGTAGCGCCGAGGACGGCAAACGGGAGGGTTTTCGTGCGGTAAAAAGCGGAAATGCGGAATTTTGAAGCCCCCCCCCCCCCCCCCCCCGAGAACAAAAAAAAGGCTTTCTATGCAGAACATAAATAATAAATCATTAAAATTGGTCTTCATATAGATCTTACTTGTATTCCGGGTTATAAGTATCCGGGTTACCCTTGAAGCTCTCGTCGCCATAAACGATGTTCTTCCCCCACTTACAGCCAACTGGGAATGTGTCCCCCACTACACACCACTGGGGCTCGTCGTAAAAAGCCATCACCTAGAATCATAGTAACCATTTTTAACCCGCGACGCAAAATGAGGGGTGTTATGAGTTTGACTGGCAAGTCTGTGTCTGTGTCTGCCTACGGACACGTAGCTCCGAAACGGGTGAACCGATTTGGATGTGGTTTTTTAACCGTATTCGTTGCCAGGCTTCGGGATAAAGTCGGACGTGGACGTTTTAAATAAGTGCCCGGCAAAATTATTATTTTTAACAAAAGTAGGTACATAAGTAATTACGTCTTAATAAAAGTAGATACGTATTTTTAATGGTTGCTTTGAGAATAAATGATGCATTTTTTGGTGCATTTTAAGAATAACCCAGAATAATTGTAGTACGTAAAGTTATACCTAGGTACTCCTAAAAGGCCACATTGTATGTCAAATAAAATACACTCTCAAAACCCTACCTTCCCAAGATCATGTATCAGGCCAATCAGATGGAACCAGTCATCATTAGGATGGTCTTCCCGGATCCTCTCGGCAGTCTGGAAGGCGTGCACGATGTTCGGGAGGTCGGTGTCGGGGTCCGACTCGTCCACCAGGTCATTCAGCCTGATGAGGGCGTCCTTGATCGTTGATTTGAACTGGTTGAATTGAAGCCATTTGGCCATTTTTCCTGCAATTTTAAGTAATTAAACTCAATATTTTATAGGTGGTAGAATCACAGTGTAGTTCGCCCGTGGACGTACCACCGCCACACCTATTTCTAGCGTGAAGCAGTTCTTGTGTTTCAATGGAATGGTGTGGTTGCCGGCACACTTTTATATGTGGCGACCATCATAGTTCTCGGGAGTAGCGACGCATCTGTGATTGACTTCAGATAGAACTCCATTTCCTGTATGAAGTTGCTTACAGATTTCGCAGGGTGGCAGTGACCACTTACCATCAGGTGGACTGCATGCTCGTTTGCTACTTCAAACTTATATAAAAATAATATATTAATAAAGAGCGTAAGGTAGAACTCTTCATGGTTCAACATCAGCCACTAACGCTACGTGTATTTCTGCCCAATAACGATAGAAACGGATGCACTTCGGCCACATTAATTGCTGACTAATAACAATAGAAACGTAACTAGTATCACCGCCACGTTAATTTCTAAATAATAACATTAAAATGCTCGCCAAGATATAATAAAAATTGTATCTACTGTTCATTCAAGAGTCAACAAACCAACTGGCTTTAATCTAGAAAAATCTAAAAAAAACTTTGACATACGAGTAAACCCGGATTTATTTATTAGGTACTAATATAAGTAATCGACGCGACTTCGCGCAGACTATAATGTAATCTCGTCCCTGTAGCCTCGGGGTCAGAATAGAGCTACGGTATCCCCTGCCTGTCGTAAGAGGCGACTAAAAGGGGCTTCCGGGGTTGCAGACGGCTAGAGTGGGAGCTCGAACCGTTCGGTCAGGCAATCCCGGGAAGGACGGAGGTATGTGTGGTCGCATACCGTCGTAAAGACTAGGCGGAGCGGTGGGACCAGCCGCTCATCTGGGAAGAGCCCGATGGGGCAGCGCGCTCGGAGGATTCCGGTTGAAGTCGTTTCGAGATCCCGGAGTCCTCCTTTTCAGCGCCGAGGACGGCCACCGGGGGGTTTTAGTGCGGTAAAAATCCCACATTACCCTGCGTCGCTCCCACGGCGTCGGGTACCTTTTGAAGGTTTCCCCCTCGACAACAAAAAAAAAAAAATAATGTAATCTATCCAACCATTATACATTTGAGCACCATTATTGGACATGTCCTTCCCCCATCCGTAATGGGGATTTGGTCAATAGTCATAGACAGCACTGGGCATTGATGTTATTCCGATAGTAGTCCCAAAATTTTTTTCGACGACTGCTTTGCGTAAGGGTACACTGATCATTGTGCAGCGGCGGTCCAAGTCTTTCGTAGTTATTGATATGCTCTATTATCTTGTAGAATATTTTTTTTGTTCTATTATATTATCAATAGGTGTATGCAATGGAAAAAAAATGAGTAAAATTTTTAGCACTTTGAATCACATTAGGTACCCAAGTTTTAGCAAAGACGCCTTATATATTCTAGTAATAAAATAGTTTATGTTTGTCAGGGATAATGTAGCATTCTAATGGTGTAAGAATTTTTAAAATCGGTTCAGTAGTTTTTATGTTAATTAATGACAAACATACAAAAATACACAGTTTTCCTTTTTATAATCTTAGTATAGAAGTATAGATAGGTATACCTTTAACAAAGTCGACGGTCATTTTCGAGTGCATCTCATAATATGTCCGTTTGACCCGTTCTTTGATGGGGTCATTTTGGTCCACCGTGTAATCCCGGAAGGCGTCGATAGGCTTCCCGTCATAAACCTTCTCTGGACGAAGGAGTAGAGACGGGTCTATTAAAGACACCACATTGTCCTGTAAATTATGATAAAAAAAATATAAAAAAATATTAGTGCAATACCCTTTTTCATCTACTATTTTGTATGATTGTAGATGATGATTGCATGATTGTAGATATATCGAATATTTGCTTGAGGGCCTGAGAATAAAGTAAAATCATTAATTTATATATTTTTATTTCTTTTCTTTTTTTTCTGACTGAAGTAACAAAGGAGCATGCAGTCCAAATGATGGTAAGTGGTCACTGCCGCCCATGGACACCTGTAATCAACTTCATACAGAAAATGGCTTCGAGGACTATGATGGTCGCCTCATGTGAAAGTGTGCCGGCAACCACACCCTTCCATCGAAACGCAAGAAATGCTTGACGTACCATTTAGACTTTATATCATTAAAAACTCTATCAAGTTATTAAAATTCAAATTGTGGTACATTTTTAAGCGAGTAAAAAACGAATGAATAATCTACTCTTGACTGGCAAATATGTGTTCAGTCTTAAAATTAAGAAATAGGAGCAATTTCATACAAAATTAAACCTATATGTAAATTTCTTTCGTACAGAAGTTCTTCAAATTGATGTAATTAGATATTTAATTCATAATTACTGTACTCATTACGACCATAATCTTATCATTTTTACCACAACACACACGCGAACAATATAAAATGCATTATATTTTGTTAAAACAACATAAGTATACTTAAGATTATTACTTTTTTGTAAATTATATTTGGCTTGTTACATTTTTGTACCGCAGCTGATTTTAAAACAAGAATTCACTCTATCGGTTTCGGACAATACAGTAGGTATAAGATACAACGTTTCGTAATCGGAATAAGTATTAAATTTGTCACTATTTAAACAATATGAGAAGTAAATTATTTAAGAAAGTAAATTCTTTTCCAAAATAAATTTGAGTCATATTTACGCCTTATCAGCCATCAGCTATCTGCCACTGTAAATCTCATCAAAAGCAGTCTACTCATTTCGGAAATTAGGAATAAACAGATAGATTTTTTTTTAATAATTATTTTTCGTTACACTAAATGATGTACCTACATTCTTTCATACGCAGTTACATATATACCTACATTTTAAAATTTCAAACAAGCGTTTGTCGTCAACCTATTATTGTCACACTGCTTGACACGAGTCTTCTCTCAAAATGAGACAGTTTTAGGCTATAGCCTACAGCACTGGCGAAGTGCGAATTAGTACACCAATTCTATGGTAGACAACTCTATGTACTTATTATTAGCTAAAGATGTCAATAATTACGTAGTAATGGCATTTAAATAAACTACCACTAATCAGTTAATTAAATTTAATTTAAAATTCACTACTAATGGCTTTACAAATGCATTAGTTTCTTTGCAGCACAAACAATCGAAAAAGCTCGATTTTTCAAGGCCATAAAAACAATAACTTACGTCAGTTTTGATCTTCATCTCGTATCTCTTTGGTGGGTCAACCAGTACTGCGGGTGTCGGTACTGCATCGCCTCTTAATAGGCCACATATCTGAGGTCAGGTCCAGAGTTATCAAACGAAGATACGTAATACATTAGTGCAAGTTTGGCTAATTTTCCACTTGCCAAAAAGTAAACATTGATTTAATTGTATTTTTTCACGCTGCAGCTCTTTTATGATCCCATTACTGGGAATACATAGCCTTGATGAAGTCGGGAAATCGTTGGATTCAGTACGCACAGGACTGGTTCGATTGGTGTCATTTAGAGGAAGTCTATATCCAGCAATTGTCCAGGGTGATGGTTGAATTGGCAACAAGTCGTTTCTATTGGAAAGTCCGTACTATACCCGAACTCATGGCTCCAATGCACTTTGGTGAAAGAAAGCACAGGTTAGAGGTCAACTTGTGCAGGATTGTTCGAACCTTCATTAGAATTCGAGGTAATTTAATCAGTGCTATCTAAAAATAACAACCGATTTTATCATGGTATCATGACGCATAAGTTTTGCCATTAGCGGACAGCTATTTAATTGCCGATAACTATGGTATGGAGTAGGTATACGACATACCTAAAATTGCTGAAATAATAATGCACTTTATTGTACCATCTATCCATCAGCTCTTTGAGGTCCACTGCTAGACATAGGTCTCCCCTAAATGACGTCACTCCAACCGATCCTGTGCCCTCTGAATCCAACGATTTCCCGCCGTCTTCTTCCGGTCATCGGTCCACCTGGTGGGGGAAGGGGGGGGGGCGACCTGTGCCTTTTTTGCCTAAACAAAGTCGCCACTCGAGGACCTTCCTTTCCCATCGGTTATCTTTATTGTACACATGCATGCAAGCGACTATCCAGAGTTAACCACAGATGCGTTGCTACTCCCGAGGGCTAAGATGGTCACCTTTTATAATATAAACATGAGCTGACAACCACACTCTTCTACCTACCGTAAGAAATGCTTTAGGTAAGTTTCGACATAAAGTCAGAATTACAAATATCGTCATCATATCGCTCGTACAAACAGACAGTTTATTTACACGATTTTATGGAGCGGACGTCACAATCAACTCGTAAAGTGAGCAGCGATTTCATTGTAAGATACGTGTCATACCTCCAAGTTGTTACGATGCATAAGACAAATGACCATCGTGGTCAAGATTTCATTTTTGTAGGGTTTTCCCCTTTTTCAACTTTCTCTTAACGCAACGCTATGCGGGTAGGCGTAGATTATGTCGTGCGATCGGAATTCATAAAAGTGGATCGACTGAGTTAGCTAAAAGATTACTTTGTTAAACGTACTACCGCTTACCCCGCTGATCGGAACGTTATTCTTGTTTCTGAAAAGACAATTTCTTTCCTATGGGAAACCAGTTATAAAAACGAACTGCTTACGGCATCTTCATCAACCCATTATTGTCCCACTGCTGGACACGGGTCTTCTCTCAGAATGAGAGAGTTTAGGCCATAGTCCACCGCGCTGGCCAAGTGCGAATTGGTGGACTTCACACACCTCCGAGAACTTTTTTTTTTTTTAAAGAACTCTCGGGTGTGTAGGTTTCCTCACGATGTTTTCCTTCACCGAAAAGCAGTGATAATTAATTTCTAATACGCACATAAATCAGTGGTGCGTGCCTGGGTTTGAACCTCGGACCTCCCGATCGAGAGGGCAAGTTTCAACCATTAGGCTATCACTATTCACTGCTCTACGCATACGGCATAACTAAAGAGAAAATTGGTACTACCTACTACAATAAAATATCATAATGTGGTGACAAAGGTAGTTTTGATAATTTGTAACGTTTGTCTTGCTTAGCACGAATACTATATTTAGTTTTAAAAGTTAAAAAAAATAATTCTTCATTCAGTGATAGTGTAAACTTTAACGACTTTAGCTGATTACAAAATAGTGAAAATAGTGGAATGCTCTGGCACTATTTAGGTAAGTACTTTTTATATAATATTAACGATATTTTACGTCTAGGGAAAATATGGTTATTTTTTTATTTATCTTACTAATATATAATATATAAAGGTGAAAGTTTGCGAGAATGTTTGTCACTCCTTCACGTTAAAACTACTGATTTGGATGATTTTTTACACTAATAGCTTATGTCCTGAAGTTCTATATTCCATACCATATGAGCATTCTCAGTAGTGTTGCCCAAATGCAAGAACAAGACGAGACTTAGCCAGTCTTGGTCTTGGTCTTGCGCCAATACACCTGATCTTGGTCTTGGTCTTGGTCTTGCGCTCCCAGTCTTGGTCTTGGTCTTGGTCTTGCAGCAAGAGTCTTGCAAGTCTTGCAATTACCTATTAGTCTATTACTATTTATTAAAGTTTACTTTAAATCTTAGAAAAACGTATTAGAATTTGAACATTGTGAGCTTGAATTAACATAGCCATAGTAAAGATCAAGCAGATTAATAAATAACTGAATTTGATAAGAAATTCGAAAAATCAACTGACCTATATGTCGTTTTCCATGGAAGTAACTGTTTCTTAATAAACATTTATGATTTATAAGCTTACATTTGCTAAAACATGTAAAAAAACAAATTAATTACAATAACTTGACTGTATTTTAAAGAACAATACTTATCTGTCTAGAAAGAGATTGAACCCTCAACTTATAAGCAATTTAATAAAAGAGTTTTACGATTTATCATTTATTTGAATAAAAAATAAAATACAACACTAATCAACAGCTTTATCATTAGGTTATGATACTTTATATCAATTTTTTTGACACCGATACACCGAACTGTTACACCTAACTACTCAGTGAAATAGCGCTAAGTCCTAGCTGCAAGACGCAAGAGTCTTGCAGGCTATGTCTTGTTCTTGCTCAAGTCTTGCACGGTCAGTCTTGGTCTTGGTCTTGCTAAAAATACGCGGTCTTGTTCTTGGTCTTGGTCTTGCAAAAACGCAAGAACAAGACCAAGACTGCAAGACCAAGACTGAATTTGGGCAACACTAATTCTCAGACGTTCCGATTTTTCCGTCAAAATTAAATGTTCCGCGCGGGACAGGCTCAGTTCAGCTTTTCGAGAAGGACTGGACTATTGCAAAAAAAGGTCGCCAAATATTAATCTATACAAATTCAAGTCAATGTGTACCGAAAAAAGGTCGCTCCAGTTTTTGGACCAAAAAAAAGGTCGCCAAATCTAGATCCTCCTACCCTGTAGACCAAGTCTTGGAGAAAAGATGGAGGCCTACACCGCCCACACCTTACGCCGCCTCTGATGTCCCGCTTTTGACTTTGAAATCCCGGTTAATTTCACATAAAAAGTTTCTAAATTCCGACTTGATGAAAAAAAACTGGCAACTGTACCATCAAATTAAATCAAATCAATTTATTTGTGAATAAGGTAACATAGGTACAGTTGGTATTCAAACATTTTTGTTTAATTGCTTATTCGGCTACTGAGTGGCTTACAAATATAGATTAAAATAATTAAAGTTGTAATTATAATGGGTTATAAATAATTCTTAGTAATAAATACCATACCTACATTTACCGTAAACGTGGCCCATAACTTAAAATTCCTTATTGTGTATATGTATATCTTATTTCATGTTTATGGATTAGGTACATGTCGCGATCATACGATCATACTTTTTTACTTTGCAAGGTGGTAGAATGGTTTGCCTATTTATTATCTTGCGTTTCGGTGGAAGGGTGTGATTGCCGACTAACTTTTATGAGACGACCATCTTCGTCCTCGGGAGTAGCAACGCATCTATTGATTTCATATACAACCCTATGAATGAAATAACTTTTAGATGTCTATGGGCGGCAGTGACCACTTACCATCAGGTGGTCTGCAGGCTCGTTCGCTACTACAATCTTATAAAAAATCTCTTCTCTCTTTAAGTACTACAAGTACCTTAACCCCAATAAAGACACGGTCACGGCCGCGGTACTGCGAATGATAACAAATAGAATAATAACTGATAAGCGATTACATATATATAGCTTTATCCCTTATAATGGAGCAAATGACGCTTAAAACAATAAGAGATATAAAAACAAAATTTTTTTTTTTTGGAATTGCATCAGAATGTTTATTATTATCTAATATTTTTTTAGTTGGCAGTCAGTCCAAAATTTTACGAAAATTTCTGTAAATTTCTGAAAAGTTCTTACTGTACTTGTGCTAGAATAGATGATTTTCTCTAGATAGGTGATTATTGGGTGGTAGGTGATCGCCCCCTTCACCATCTGGTGAACCAATGGCCTGAAGATATTGGCGTGACACCGCTCGATTTAGAAGACGTAGGACTGGTTCTAATAGCGTCGTTAGAGGAGGGCCTATGTCCAACAGAGGACCTCGAAAGTCTGATGTTTGGTTAGGTGATTATCCTTAACTTAAATGCAGTACATGCCTACCTAAATCTCTTTTTTTAAAAGTAAAATCGAGTATTTACTTTTTTTATCTGACTGAAGTAGCAAACAAGTATGCAGGCAACCTAATGGTAAGTGGACATTTGTAATCAACTTCATATTGAACATGAGTTGTACCTGAAGTCAATCACAAATGTGTTGCTACTCCCGAGAACTGTGATGGTCGCCTCATATAAAAGTGTGCCGGCAACCACACCCTTCCATCTCGCGCAAGAAATGCTTCACGCTAGAAATAGGTGTGGCGGTGGTACTTCACCGGTCGAACTACACTGGTTCTATCATCTTCAAAAATTTACTTGTTTTACAAAAACATATATATGGTTATCAAACAAGTTATTTTTTACTGTTATATACATATATAACAATAGAAAAAGTTATGTATCAATAGAATGAATAATTTTGAGAAAAACGTAAACTCGTTTCCTTCCAAACTATTTTTGCAAATGCATTTTCCATTACGATGGCAGCATACACTTACGACATTTCGATTTTATCTCCCTCGTTCTTTATAATGTAGTGCGTCAGGTATGTTTGCCGAGACGGGCACTAATGACTTCTTTGCAATTTTGCGAAAAAGGTCAGCATCACTGATGAGGCGAATGAGAGACAGCTCAAATAGCCTCATTAGTGTCATTGTCGGCAAAATCGACATTCCTATACTGCGATGGTGGCAGAGGCTTCACCGGGAACCTAATAGTTTTTGAAATAGTACCATTGTTTCTTTTTGTTTTGATAATGTGTTAGTTTTTTAGTTTTTTGGTTATAGCATCAACTAACATAGAATATAAGTTTATGTTTTTTATGTTACTAACAAATTCTGGACACCAGTCTGATGTAAAATCTAAATAAATAGAATAAAAAAATAATGTATGAGTGGGAAAAATATACAAAAGCCGACATTTTAGATTTTTATCTACATTGAATCAAGTTATTGAGAGATAGGGAAAAAAGTGACTAATTATAAAATGTTAATTGAATGCGCATTTAAAAGGTCCATTTCTAATCTTTTCAATATTTTACCCTAAAATCATATAAACTTTGATTATTTTAAATTACTTGAAATTTACCGGTACATTGAACGTATATTATACTTAATTAGGAAAAATAAAAGGGCTTGAACTTAGAAAAATATATTTATTTACATAAAATGTATCATAAAACGTGAACAATGTATAAATTTTCTATATTAGATTAAATATTTTAACAGATTTCTTATAGGTCATATAATTAAGGAGGGTTAACGCCTCCGAAAATATTAAAGATTAAATAAAAAACTAAAAAATACAAAAAGTCTAAAGTCAAAATACTTTTTTCTTGAACAAAATTTCAAAAACTTACAATATAATTAATGGCGCAAATCTGATATGAAAAAACACACATCTTTAAGTATACAAAGGAATTCAATAATAGTCGGAAATTAATTTCTCTTTTTGAGTGTCTCTTGGGCGGAAATAGCCTTTTTCAACTAATATTATCTAATATAACTAATTAGTTTATAGTGTTTTATATTTATATCTTAGTTTACTTAGTCATAAGCAGTATATAAAATAACAATATTATTTAAAAGATCCGTTACATATGAGTGTCCTGAAGTTATAGGTATTATGCCATAACAATGTAAGTCTATTATCACAGCGATTTCTGTTTTTTAACATTTTTGGTATAAAAAGTCCGACATAGCAAAGAAGTATACAGTAAGAGCGTTTTCACATTAGGTCGCCAGTACCGCGGCCGCTGCGCGTCAGCCACACGATTGCAACGGATGCTTTCTTATTATTGAGACAATAATTCAGTATTTATTATTTTTTATTATTATTTCCATACTAATAAAAAAAATCCCACGGATATAGTCGTAAAAAGAAAGCATTATCTGCAGTCGCGCGGCTGTCCCGCTGCGGCCGCGCTACTTGCTACCTAATGTGAAAGCGCTCTCAAATCCTGATGACAGGTAGCTAATGTCACCTATGGATGTACTTAATCGACTCCAGATAAGTTAAGTGTTACAAGGTTACAAGGTTGGCAAGTTGGAATGCCTTAATTATCTACCTCACATCCTTTAGACTAGCATTAACACTTAACACTCAGTTATTAGCCTTAATTGGTGAAAAAGACATAGAAGATTTAACTTCAGGAATCTCTTATGATCATAAGGCCCCATTATACAAAAAAGCTTAGATACAGGCAAATGAAGGTTTAAAACTCGATGACGCCGGGTATATACTTGTCTATCAGCGACTCGTAGTACGGCCATAGAGCCTCAATGTCGGGGACGTCGGAATGCTTAGTATATAGGTCGTATTCACTGTAATAGAACATTTTATAGCTAGTAAAAAATAATATAATGGTCGCTAATCGTTCAGTCGAAGTCATTGCTAGGCCTTCCGATAAAGCCGAATGAATATCATTAGGCTTTTTAATTTTTTTTATCCGATTGAAGTAGCTAACGAGCATGCAATGCACCTGATTGTAAGTGGTCTCTGCCACCCATGGACATCTGTTATGAACTTCATACAGAACATGGGTTCCCTCAGAATTCCATCACAGATGCGTTGCTACTACTGATGACTAGGATAGCCGTCTCATATAAGTGTGCCGGCAATCAAACCCTTCCATCAAAACGAAAGAAATGCTTCACGCTAGAAATAGGTGTGGCGGTGGTACTTCCCCGGTCGAACTACACTGGTTCTACCACCTTCAAATCCCATCCCATCCCTTAGAATAGGAAATAAATAAATAACCTTTAAACCTAAACTATTTAAACCGTAAACGTTTAAGTATCTACAATATTCTAACTTCTTACAAACGCACGAAACGCAAGTTGTACCTACGCGCCACGATTTCGGTATGCACTCGGTACCCAACAGCTAGCAAATGTGCCGTAGTGGCGAGCGGGCGATGTGACGTTTTTTAAGCAGTGGATCTTTTTATTTAAATAATAATGTCTAGCGAAGAACAGTTGTAAACTATATTAGGCTGTTTTTGATTGCTTTAATTGTGCATAAAAACGTTCAGTGTCAATCATTTTTATTTTGGTTGGTAAAATATTATTCATTGTGAAATTTATAACTATTATTTGTGTACGATTTATTATTAATTCTCTTAAATATTGAAAGAAAGCGTTGTTTTTTAACCGACTTCCCAAAGGAAAGAGGTTATCTATTCGTCACGTATATTATTTTTTTTTTTTTTTATGTATGTTCGGGCGAAATGGCTAGAAATCGTCGACCTACCGACACGATTCATACGACATTGTATGCGACTAGTTTCACAGGCAGTCCCATATTGAGGAAAATGAAAACCTTCCGGCGGTTTTCCCGGAAAATTGGAAAATGTCGGTTTCTTAAAATCTTGAATAACTTGGGTGTTTATAAACCGATTTCCATTTTCTTTCTTTCATTTGATAGGAAATTTCGTCACGCAACTTTTTCTCTTGGACATGGGTATGCTGTGATGCTTAACTCTTTGAGTTATGGGGTGGAAACCACCACCACTCCTCAAGTTTTTTAGATAATTTGAGATAACTCGGCTTCTGCCGAATTGATTCTTATGAAACTTGGAATATGTATTATATATCTATGCTTATATAGGTTGACGAAAAATTTGACCTTCAACTCTTCGATCCTCATGATGCAGGGTTACAGCTATCCTAAACTATAACATTAGCTATTTGGTGCTTACATATATGTAACAAGACTACTAAGCAGAGACATGTGATGAAAATTTGACCTTCAACTCCTCAATCCTGATGATGCAGGGGTGCCTCAAGCCTAAACCATTGGGGTTGACCATTTGGTGCTTATGGGTATGTTATAACAATACTAAGCAAAGACATATTATAAAAAAAATGACCTTTAACTCCTCAACCCTGATGATGCAGGGTGCTGTAAGCCCAAGCCGTAGGTGATGGCCATTTAGTGCTTACGGATATATAATAAGATAGCAAGGCAAAGATGTACGATGACAAATTTGACCTTCAACTCCTCAACCCTGATGATGCAGGGGTACTGCAGGCTTAAACCATAAACGTTAGACATTTGTTGCTCACGGATTTGTAATAACATTGCTAAGCAAAGGTATACGACGAAAAATTGGACCTTCAACTCCTCAATCCTGATGATGCAGGGGTATTGAATGCCTAAGCCATAAAACTTAGTTATTTCAATCTTACGCATTCAAAATGATATTTAAAAAAATGTAAGGTAAGACATTAGAAAAATGGTTGTATACGGTGGAAAATTGGACCTTCAACTCCTCAATCCTGATGATGCTGGGGTGCTTCAAGCTTAAACTATAGGCGTTAGATACATGATCGCTACGTATATCTGATAAGATTACTAAGCAAAGATATAAGATGAAAAATTTGACCTTCAACTCTTCAACTCTGATGATGCAGGGGTACTTCAGGCTTAAACTATAGGCGTTGGCCATTTGATGCTTATGGGTGTGTAATATATTTACAAAGCGAAGACGTATGATAAAAAAGTTGACCTTCAACTCCTCAACCCTGATGATGCAGGGTACTGTAAGCCCAAGCCATAGAAGTTGGGGATCTGTTGCTTACGTGCATGCGATGAGATTACATAGAAAAGATATGACATGATAATTTTGACCTTCAACTCTTCGGCCCTGATGATGCAGGGGTACTTCAGGCTTAAACCATAGGCGTTGGCCATTTGATACTTATGGATATGTAATATATTTACAAAGCAAAGACGTATGATAAGAAAATTGACCTTCAACTCCTCAACTCTGATGATGCAGGGTACTGCAAGTTTAAACCATAAGCATCGGCCATATGGTGCTTACGTATATGTAATGAGAATACTAAGCAAAGATATGACATGTTAATTTTGACTTTCAACTCCTCAACCCTGATAATGCTGGGGTCCTTCAAGTTTAAACCGTAGGCATCGGCCATATTGTGCTTACGTATACATAATGTTGTTGTTCACAATACCAACAATGAGTTTCGGAGAGGATATAATTATGATCAAAAATTCCACTTTGAATACAATTACCTGAAAGATGCAAGAGTACTACCAACCTTTTTAAATTGGATGGGTTATTTTTATCAGTATCAGTTGAATTATACTCTTAGTTATAAGGTTTATATTACTTTTTCTACTTTAAATATTGATAATTATAGGTCTATTCTTTAAATAAATGTTTACTCAGAAAAAGTTGTTTTATTCGGTTAGGTTAGGTTCGAACAGATTTTTCCAATTCAGAATCTAAGGGAGGGGGCGCGGTAGCGCCCCCGACCGGTTGTGTCAAAGAAGTCTATTTTTATATGATGACGTCAGCACATAATTTTATTCATTCGAAAATCGGACGAATAATTAATTTTATTCATCCGGTTAGCGGACGACTAGCAACAGCCATAACTGATTTTATCGTGACTGAAAAGCGTGCAAAAAAAAATTTTAAACAAAAAAATAAAACCGACTTCCATGCCACATAAAAGTTAAAAATAATTTAAATACATGTTGGTTTAGAGCAAACACAGTTCTTAGTACATAGTCCCGAAGTCGGCGCTCATATATGATACATGTAGTTTCGTCATGATCCAGCAAAATATGGTAAGCGCCGACTTCGGGACTATGTACTAAGAACTGTGTTTGCTCTAAACCAACATGTATTTAAATTATTTTTTACTTTTATGTGGCATGGAAGTCGGTTGTATTTTTTTGTTTAAAACTTTTTTTTACCTTAATCTACTGAATAAAAGACATAATAAGTAAGAAAGTCAAGTATACAGATGTATTATTTATAATACTTTAGGCAGGTAGCCCTAACGCGAACTCTCGTCCAGCGCGTCTGTAGGTATAAAATTCAAGGACACGGCAGAGTTAGACTACTGTATGATATTAATACTGTGGCCGAACAATCGGTAAGCACGTAATATCCAATGAACACTTACTTGAATTGCAACACGATCTCTTTGATCTTGTCGTCACCCTCCGCCATGAGATGGCCGTATTCGTTACCAGCGTACCACGGGTAGAAGGAGTGATACCTGTAAAATGATGTTATCATACTTCATACTAATATTATAAAGCGAAAGTTTGTGAGTGTGTATGTTGTGTATGTTTGTTACTTCTTCACGTATAAAGGGCTGGAGCGTTTTTCTTAAAATTTGGTAGGGAGTTAGGTGACAATCTGGATTAATATATAGGCTACTTTTTACTGTAGTAAAATATCTAATTCCCACGGGACAATCGATACATTGATTTATTTTAACGCGAGCGAAGCTGCGGGGTTCTGCTAGTGTCAGTATAAAATTTGACTAGTTCCTTTTTATTGCTTCTGGGTAAAGTCTGGTACTCTTCAGTCTTCCTTCGGATACTCTCAGCAATGTTTCTAGTCCATACCAAACAATACTTGAAATATTGAAGGTAGAACCAGTGTAGTTCGACCGCGGAAGTACCACCGCCACACCTATTTCTAGCGTGAAGCATTTCTTGCGTTTCGATGGAAGGGTGTGGTTGCCATCACACTTTCACATGAGGCGACCATCATAGTCCTCAAGGGTAGGAACACATCTGTAATTGACTTCAGATAGAACCTATGTTCTATGTGAAGTTGCTTGCAGATGTCTATGGGCGGCAGTGACCACTTACCATCAGGTGGAGTGCATGCTTGTTTGCTACTTCAGTTAGATATAATCACCTGATCATGTAAAGTGCTTCCTTGGGGAACTTGACCTTGTTGTGAAGGAGGACCCGGTACAGGTACTCGTCGTGTCCCCACGACATCACCAGCTTCTCAATGCCGCAGTTCGGCTCGTACATGCCGTATTTTGTGCTGGAATTAAGATTATTTGTTATAAATTATATGTATGTTACGTATATGTATAATTATATAATACAGAGTTTTTTATCTGGGTGAAGTAGCAAACGAGCAAGCCGTCCACCTGAGGGTAAGTGGCCACTGCCGCTCATGGATCTGTAATCAACTTCATACAGAACATGGGTTCCATCTGAAGTCAATCACAGATGCGTTGCTACTGCCGAAAAATAAATGTAGTGTGTATCTTGGAGTCGAACTTCAGACCATTTGCAACCTTAAGGGTATCACTGCCACGGTTTCTACATTGTTCCGTTTATTCCGATTGCTAGTTTAATCTTTTTGCAAAATAACTTACTTGTACTTCGGGTTGGAGCCATCCGGGTTGCCCTTAAAACTGTCCTCTCCGTAGACGATGGTCTTGGCCCATTCACAGCCGACGGGGAAGGTGTCTCCCACCACACACCATTGAGGCTCGTTATAAAACGCCATCACCTATGAAGCAACAACCATATAACCGTTTGAAGGAGTTTTTTATTACCTTGAAGTACCAAATGAGTAAGTAGTCCACCTGATGGTAACCACCGCCTATGGACAGTATGGATATAAGCAACTTCGTATAGAACAACGATTTCATGGGAAGTGAAACACCGGTACGTTGCTACTCCCGAGGACTAATATAATATACCTTTGTAGTGATTTGACCGTCGTGAGTTGTCGTCACGCCCACGCTCATTAATTATTATCATAAAAAAAATGTGTCTTTAGTCTTTCACGCCTACCTTCCCGAGATCATGTATCAACCCGATAAGCTGGAACCAGTCGTTATCAGGATGGTCTTCGCGGATCCTCTCGGCAGTCTGGAAGGCATGCACGATGTTCGGGAGGTCGATGTCAGGGTCCGACTCGTCCACCAGGTCGTTCAGCTTGATCAAGGCGTCCTTGATTGTCGCCTTGAAGTGGTTGAATTGGGTCCACTTTGCCGTTTTCTCTGAAAGTTTTGCGTAATATATTTAACAGTAAATTTAAGATCATATGCGAGACATTTGCAAGATTTAAAGAAAAATGCTAAAATAACTGTTTAAAAGCCTTGACGTATCGTTGTCAACCCGTTTTTGGCCCATGGCTGGATTCGGATATTCTCTCAGATGGGAGAGATTTAGGCCATAGTCCATTGCGCGAGCCAGGTGCATATTGGTAGACTTCACATCTTTGAGAACTTTTTATAAGAACTCTCATGTGCGTAGGTTTCTTCGCGATGTTTTCTTTCACCATAAAGCAGTTATAAATACTCTATAACACGCACATCATTTTAGAAAAATCAGAGGCATACAAACCGGCATGCCTGGCGTACGAACCTCGGACCCACGATTTAAATTCTGAATTTCAACCACTAAGCTGTTATTCGCTCAAGTTGAAAGTACCTTTAACCAAGTCGACAGTCATCTTAGAGTGCATCTCGTAGTAGGTCCGCCTGACCCTTTCCTTGATAGGGTCGTTCACGTCCACGGTGTAGTCCCTGAAGGCTTGGAAGGGCTTGTCCTCATACACCTTCTCCGGACGGAGGAGAGGAGATGGGTCCAATATGGTGACATTGTCCTGGTAAAAATGGTACATTGCAATTCTAATTCTAATTCTATAAGATATGCCATTTATTATATGAGTGATCAAAGTAGGAAAAAAACAAGAAGTCCATCAGATGGTAAGTGACCACTGCCGTCCATGAACATCTGTAATTAACCCCAGATAAGATCATAGTTACACCTATTTCTAGGGTGAAGCAGTTTCGGTAAACGTAAGAAGGGTTTGATTGGCACACTTTTATTTGAGGGAGTAGCAACGCATCTGTAGGTAGACTGTAGACTTCAAATTGAAACCTTGTTCTGTATAAAGTTATTAACAGATTACCATGGGCGGCATTGACCTCTTACCATTAGATGGACTGCATGCTCGTTTGCAATTTTAAACGTATAGAAAAAGAGTTCTAGCTTAGATTGACTGATGCGTTGTTGATGTGTTGTCGAATAAGTAAGTTTTTTAGCCCTTTGCTGCACCGTGCAAATCAGAAAATCGGTGGTGCTTCCGGAGTAAGAGCACGAAGTGAGCAAGTAGTGCACCGCGCTGTCCAAGTACGAATTGGAGGACTTCACACATCTCCGAGAACTTTTTTAAAAGAACTCTCGGGTGTGTAGGTTTCCTCACAATGTTTTCCTTCAATTAAAAGCAGTGATAATTAATTCCTAATACGCACATAAATCAGTTGTGCGTGCCTGGGTTTGAATCTCGGACCTCCCGATTGAGAGGGCAAGTTTCAACCATTAGGCTATCACTGCTCTCACGAGCAGGAAGGATTCTACCACTATACTTAATGTAATAATACCCATGTGATATCAACACTCATCATCTAATTTTTTATTATTATATGAGTGAGTCTATTTTTTAAATGACATCAAAAATGGCTTCGAAAAAGAGGTTCTTAATTTGTTTGTTTGCTTTTTAGACAAAAGAACTTCGTAACATTTTAGCAAATTCTGATTAAAATCTAAACATATTTAAATCACATATATTGTTATCGTGATTAATTAATTTTCCTGTAAAACTTTCGGCAGTTGAAAGGTAAACCCATTAAATTTCGTTTTGATGTCCGTCTGTAGTCAACGCCTCATTAATTAAAAAATCCAACGTTTCTATAAAAAATAAAACTATATTTATCGAGACGTTTTTCGAGGGTCAAATCAGATTTTTCGCTGTATATTCTTTATCAATATAAAAAAGCATATAGCTCTTATTTTGAATTAGTTACCTACTAACAGATTTTTTCGGGTACTTTACTTACTAAAAAGAAATTATTGTATAATTATTACTGGAAATAAACTGTAAAATTAGAGTGGATATAATTTAATCTATTACAATACAATAAATTCCATAAACAAAACATTCGTATTGTGTTTAAAAATGTTAATATGCAGCTTAAAAGCCTCTAAAACAAGTTCCCACGCTCATGGACTATTTGTTGTATTTATAATTTATTTTTATTTTATTTTACTTTATTTACTTTAAAAAAATATATGTTTTATTTATTTTAAATATTTTGTAGTGTAAATAGATTTGTTTCAAAGTAAAAAAAAATATTCGATAAAGTTAATTTCCTTTCTTAACTCACGTCAAAAATACAGTTGAGCTTGTTGGAAGTTTGAAAATGTTTGAAAACGTATTTCAAAATATTGTTATGTGTTAAAAAAATATGTTTTACGCAAACCACTTACCTTAACCTTCATCTTGTTGTGTAGCTACTCGTAGACCGGCTGCGACTGACGAATTCGAGGATGGGCTATTTCTTAAAAGCGTGGCTATCTCGGGTCAAGACCTAAACACAAAGGTACTGCATCTCACGAACCTACGAAAGGTTGATAAAAATAAATCCCTTATTAAAAATACTAAGTTTCTACATCCAATTAATCTACACATTCTTTAAATAAAAAGTATTAAAATTATAAGATTATAGGAAATAGAAAAACTCATCCGGGTTCCTAATGCATAGTTTCATATTTTTCAGTTTCCTATTGCGATTGACCTATAAAAACTATTAGACAGACTCTGTAAGTTCAAGTTTACTTCTTTTGAAACTCATTCTGTACAATTCAGCTTTTGCTAATCATGAAAACTGTAATTAATAGGTAGGTACTCGTATACCTAATGTTATTACATGTGGGTCTCAGTAAATATGATTTATTTGATGAGTTACCTACTCGTAGCAACGCATTATTACATAATCAAGTAAGTTGATTGCAAAACAAAATGAAATTTTACGTAATTAAAATGAAATATTTTGTTAAATATTAATCTAATTACTGTTGCAGAAATATGTACAATTTCATTTTTAAAGCAATGTGTTAAAAATTTACAACCTCTTGGGATTACCCAAAACTATAATTGGGTCTCGAAAGTAAAACAAAAAAGATTCAATCTTCAAGAATTTTAATATAAGGCTATGGCGACTGTTTTGATACCTACTAAAATAACTAAAAATGTTCTACAGATTTTGTACTTATTATATAAAATTAAGTAAAACTTAGGGCTTATACTTAACAAATTTTTGCAAGATGCATAGTTTCCGAGATATCGCAAAAACACTGTTTTCACTTTTCCAAGATGGCGGTCGGGGACAAGGGCGGCGACCCCACAAACTTGAGGTTAAATTTCTATTAACACCCCAAACATGTCCCAAAAAATGAAATTGCGTCCTCTAAAAAAGCAAAGCTCATGTAACATTTCAATGGACTATTCAAGCAATTAGATGATTTGTGTTTTTTCTACAATAATTTATTTCATTGAAACGCTATTTTATTTTCAAGACATCATGTAAAAATTGATGTAAGTACCTAACCCTAATCTATATTTAAATATTATCCGGTTGTCTTTATTGTTGAAAACTTTCAAAGGTTATCTTTTATTATAGTTGTAAGCATGTAATTTTTAATCGGCATAAATAAGCACGGTTCAATACCCTATAGTTTTGGAGGTTATAAATACATATCTCTTTGTTTCTTAACCGACTTCCCAACGAAAAGAGGTCATCTATTTGTCATGTATCTTATTAATATTATAAATCTTAGTTTGTGAAGATGTATGTGTATTTCTTACTCTTAATTAGCTGAAATTTTGCACACAGTTTATGATGACAATGGAAAACGTAATAAAAGAGAGGGCTTGTTTTTACATCCATCCATCAGCCTTTTCAGGTCCATTGCTGAACATAGGCCTCCGCTCAATGGCGCCACTCCAACCGATCCTGTGCTCTCTGAATCCAACGGTTTCCCGCTGTCTTCTTCAGGTAATCGGTCCACCTGTTTGGAGCGGACCTGTGCTATTTTTGCCTAAATGTGGTCGCCACTTGAAGACCTTTCTTCCCCAACTGTTATCGGTCCGAAGAGACATGTGGCTAGTCATACATACACATTTTTAAGTTTATTAAATCACCTGAGTAAGGTGTGCTCATTTTTGTAAATATAAACTTCTGTGTGAGTCGCGAGTGTATTCTTGTCATAAACGACTTGACCTTTTTCTTTCTAACGTTATTTTTGTGGTTAATAAGTCACTTGGAGCTTTTTGAGCAATAGTCCAATGGTTGGAGCTTTGCCTCTTAATCGAGGGTCCGAGATTCGAATCCAGCATCTGCACGGGCCACAGATTTTTCGAAAATTTTGTGCATACTACAAATTAAGTATCGGTAGCAAAAAAATCATGGGAAACCATAAAACCCAGAAGTTCTTTAAAAATGTTTACAATTGTATCTGATTCTACGATAGATTATACCCTAAAAGCCTCATTTTGGGAGACTGCCCAGCTGACAGATTATAATAGTTTAAAAAAATAACATGAATACCACATCCAAAAATATTTTTCATACCCAACGATGTGTGATAAGTGATATTCTAAAAATAGTATAGGTATAAAGCGGAAAAGGATACCGCAATCAGCGAGCAAAGACGGAGGCGGAGCTTAGTTAACTGGTATGAGGCACATGTCTTCCTTATGAGTATAATCGCTTATCTTTTCTGCGATATTCTAAACCAATATATTAACTTAGTTATAAAAATAAAATAAATTATAATCAGTTATTATTTATTATAATCCTTATTTATTTCGTTTTTTAAAATAATATCAACAGGTCAGTATCAACAATTTTTTCTGAATTAAAACGATGCGTTGCACACCGCTGCGTCGCATAAATTTTGAATTGTGCGGTTCAATTCAAAATTCATGAATAAAGTTGAAGAGTTAGTTTAATCCTAGAAAGTGAGCCTTCCTTGAATTGAAGACTTGTTGCTTTCACCAAATCGTGGTTATTGGCCTTTTTTAATATTTTTATTATTTTAATATCATTCATTAAAAAATATAAACAAAAAGGACTGTGTAATTTTTACCTACCTCTGCTGTGAAACTTGCGATTTTGAGTTGTATCTTATTCATTGGAGGCAGCGATATGCAGTCTCCTAATTAAAAAGTCTATTTATAACATGGTAATTTAAACCACTAGGTAGGTACCTAAACTATGTCCCTGTAGTTCCGGGACCAGAATAGGGCTACGGTATCTCCTGCCGGTCGTAAGAGGCGACTAAAAGGGGCTTCCGGGGCTGCGAGCGGTAAGAGTGGGAGCTCGTCTAGCCAAGCGACCCTGGGTAGGACGAAGGCATGTGTGGCGGCACGCCGTCGTAAACACCAGGAGGCGCAGTGAGTACAAATACTCACTGGCAAGAGCCCGAATGGTGCATCGCGCTCGGAGGATTCCGTTTGTTCCACTGGAGATCCGCAGCGCTGAGGATGGCCAACGGGGGGTTTAATGAGGTAAAAATCCCATATAACCCGGCGTTGCTCCCACGGCGTCGGGTACCTTTTGAAGGTTTCCCCCTCGAAAACAAAAAAAGGTACCTAAACTATATATAGTTTATACTATATATAGTGGTAACTATACATAGTGGTATACCAAGTTCACACATAGGAACATAGAGAAGAAGATAGAAAGGTAAGGATTTATTTCTAGTCACGCGCACACACAAAAATAAACTTGCTGTAATCTACTCACGGTGTGCGTGTAGCACGCGTGATAGGATAAGTATCTATATCCCTGTAATTCCGGGATCAGAATAGGATTACGGTATGTCCTAAGTGGCGACTAAGGGGCTTCCGGGGTTGCGGGCGGCTAGAGTACTAGCTTAAACTGTTCGGTCAGGCCAGGAAGGACTGCGGTATGTGTGTTCGCATAGCACCGTAAAGAGCAGACGAAGCGGTGGGTCCAGCCGCTCGCCTGGGAGGAGGCCCGATGGGGCAACGCGCTCAGAGAGGACTCCGTTTGTGTTCTCTTGGAGATCACGGAGTCCTCTCTGTAGCGCCGAGGACGGCCACGGGGGAGGGGGGGGGGGGTTGCTGCGGTAAAAATCTCACATAATCTTACATCGCTTCCACGGCGTCGTGTCCAAGGTTTATATAAATTACACGTAAGTTGTAAAGATGGCAACTTCTCTTCTTAGATAAATTGTCTTAGAAATATTTTATTTTCATCTATCAGCTCTTTGAGGGCCACTGCTGCACATAGCCTTCCCCTAATAGGGGTGCCAATAAATCTCGCGTCTGACATGCGTGATGGGAACCACAGTATTATACAGGAAGACGCTGCTACTCATTCTCTCAATTTTATTCCTTAGTCGGCCTCCTACGACATCCAAGGGTAGAAGAAATGAACGAGTAGAAATGGAATACTTGTCGAAACTGACAACATAATGTACGAGTATTTTATTGTACTAAACGGTGATTCGCTTGTAGTAAGACGCCAACTCAAAAGTCACAATGTGGAAGTTACTGCGCAGAATATTATTTAATTCAGCAATAAATGTGATTGACGCTATCATCCGACATAAACTGCGCATGTGAACTGCAATACAGAAAGGTCGTGTTACTAATTTGAAAACCTTTTATGAAAAAAGAAAAGTAGGGAGGTTAAAAAGACACAAGGTGCAATACAGTATGATACCCATACCCAGATATTATTCAAAATAATGTAAGATAAAAGAATGGAGAAAGAAAAAAAAGAATACATTAATTGTACATTGAGCAGAGACGCCAGAGACATAAGTGTAACAAGACAAAAGGTGATTTTGGGAGGAAAGGCATAAGAGAAAAAGGGATGCCGGAGAGAGGGAAATCTATGTGAGACAATGAAAGAAAGAAATAATTGAGGAAAGAAAGATAGATTTATGTAAACTTTCTTCCACTAAATTATTTCAATATTTTTTTATTTCTATTTATTTGACGACCCGTGTGGCGGAGCGGTTACCAAACCGGTCTGATGCGCAATAGGTCTCGGGTTCGATTCCCGGCTAGACAGGTATCTGAATCATGAGTTTAGATTCGTGTTCTGGGTCTGGGTGTTTTTGTATTCGTCTTGTATGTGTCTATGGTCTATGATATATATGGTCTATGGTACCCACGACACAGGAGAAAATCCTACTGTGGGCCTATGAGTGTAGAAAGCGTGTATGTGTTCCCTTGATGATGGTCATTGACACCCAAGAACATATAACTACACCCATGGACGTATAACCAACTCCAAATAGAACTGGGGTTCCAACTCAGGTTTAGTGGCGTAGGGTGGATTCGTGCTACGCGGAGCCGATGTTGAATTCGCCCCCCGTGTAGGAATTTTAGACGGCGAAAAAAGACAATCTAAGAGCACTTTCACATTAGGTCGCAAGAGTCGCAGAGAATGCTTTCTTTTTAGTTTTTACGATTATATCCGCGGGATGTTTTTAGATTAGGGTGGCGCGCTGTACTTTTATAACGGAAATAATGATAAAAGCTAATAAATACTGTATAATTATTTCAATAATAAGGAAGCATCCGTTTCAGTCGCGCGGCTGACGCGCTGCGGCCGCGCTACTTGCGACCGAATATGAAAGCGCTCTAAATGACACCATGAAATCTTTGACACCTCTTTCTTAAAGACTATTTTGTGTCTCTACAATTTGAGGACCAAAGAACAGTCGCCATATCTTAACACTCTGCCGCCAACCAAATGTTACGCTTGTAACCGCAAGTTAAGTTTTGAAGATTTTCCTACAAAAAATGAAATTTTGCCGCCCCTCTAATCAAGCTGCCCGGGGCCATGTCCCCCCTATGGCCCCGTCTTCGCTCGGTAGTTCTGAAGGACGCTTAAAAAAGATTACTCTCTTTTTGAGGTAGTCGGTTGAAAAACATTTAAATTTATAAGAGTATTAATATTAAAATGAAACAAACCTCGTAATACGATATTACTTTATTTTATGAAAGTAAAAATACATGGTAGATATACAGTGTAGGTACATTACTTACAAATATATGCTGCATATAATATGATTATTAATTAGTACACTTAGGTAGCATTTATCCTAAATGCGTTAGTACATATTCGAGGGACTAAGTAATAATGCATGACTTATACTTATATATGTGATATAATATTTGATGGTACTGATAATGACGCATGATGAAATACGCTGCTGATAATATCTTTTACCCTCGGGCCACGAAACATTGTTTCAAGCGTAAATCGATCTGTGCTACAAGCGGCAGCGTTTAGCGTTAAGAACGAACATGTATCCGATCCTAAAGTACCAAGGAATTTCGTTTTTAAATTGTAGTGAAATTTGATAAAGAGGATTATTTCAGTCTATAATATGTCTAGTTAAAATTATCCACTTCGCCTAGGGTTGACTGGCAGACAAAGTCATGAGGCCATAAGTTCATCCTTATTACCCTTATCTGAAGAATAAATTAATTAATTAAATTGCTGGCCCTTGGAAATACATTGCGCGTTCAAAAACAAATAATATTAATAATATTTATATAAATAAGCTAAATTTATGAAATACCATAAACCCCTTGAAGTTATAATAGGTCTTCAGGATTGGATTACCACTCCAGCACTCCTGGGATGTACTTGTCAATGAGGCTCTCGTAGTAAGGCCACAAGGACTCAATGTCGGGAACCTTCTCGCTCTTCGTGTACAGGTCGTACTTGCTGAAAATAGAATCGAAATATTTTTATTATTAACCATCGCCTACCACCACTTGCTTTTCAAAAACGTCTTAAACTTGTGATTTTTACCATTATCTTCCAGTTGGACCGCTTTGAATTAAACAAAAACCAAAAACGAAAATACCTACTTATTTAAAAAAATAATTTAGTACTCTATTTATTTACAAATTATTGTTTTATTACGTGTATGGTTGAAGGAAAACATCAAGCGACCAAAAGTCTCGATGTCCATAATTACACCTGACAGATCTTTAAATAAACAGTTCTTAGAGGGTGTGAAGTCTGCCAACCCTCACTTAGCCGCGCCGCATTAATGTCAAAACTCTTCTATCTCTGGTATGACGTTCCTACATTTATTTTGCAACCTAAGAGTATTTTATGGCTTAATTTTTGGATAATTAGTTTGATTCGGTCCGAAAAATGCTACTGAATCGGCATTGTTGCACTAATCTTTCAAATTAGCCATTAAATTGAGGACAAAACTCACTTGAACTCAAGAACCCACTGGAGGATCTGCTCGTCTTTCTCATTGGTGAGGTGGCGGTAGTCGCCACCAGCATGCCATGGGTAGAAGGAGTGGTACCTGAAAAAAAATAAACGTAAGAGAACATGCCCAAACCACGTGACCTTTTGACAAGTTTACACCCCCCTCTTGGTAACTATCCGTAGCATAGCGTAGTACATACAGTTTTCAGTCATTTGACAACCCGCGTGGCACAGCGGTTACCATCTGACGCGCAATGGGTTCCGGGTTCGATTCCCGGCCTGACAGGTATCTGAATGATGAGTTTAGATTCCTGTTCTAGCAAATAAATTATTATTATTATTATTAGATTCCTGTTCTGGGTCTGGGTGGCGTGCGTGTATTTTTTTACAAAAAGAAAGTCGAAAAATAATAAAATATTAACCAAATCACCAGTAATTTCTTTCTTAATACTGCTACTGCTTTCTTTATTTGCATACTTTTATCTAATCGTATGTACAATTTTAACTGTTTGTTTGTCTGTACGCCTAATATCGTGAGGTGTCTTCACAGTAAGTGAATTTTAAAATTCATAATGAGAGATAATAAAGATCTTAAGCCACAAGATATGTAGCCGTCTGTCGTAATATGTAGGTATATATATGTAGATATACCTACTTTATGTCGTGCCGTCGTAGACTTCGTGGAATATAAGTTTATAGATATTATAAAACGCAGGAGTTGGTATGTTTGTTTACCTAAATGTGCAAATCCCCAGAAGTACCTACTAGTTGGAATTGAATAAATCGTCTTGAATATGATGGACCATGTTTGAAGGCTTTAACTTAATCTCTCTCTCTTCAGTCGTGCCTCGTTACTGAGGATCGTGATTTTGATGCGAAGCCTTTTCAATTTGCTGTCCCCACTTATTGCGATCAGCAGCTTGATGGAGTGCCGTGCTGACAGGTATCTCCAGGAGTTTAGATACCTGATCCGTCCATCTCCTAGGACTTCGGCCTCGAGGTCTCTTGCCCTCTATTTTGCCCGTCACCATCAGTTTCTCCATATTGTCGGGAGGTCTTCTGGCAATGTGCTCAAAATATTACGTCACACGTTGTGATGGAGTGTGTCATTGTGTGACAAAGGGGGAAGGGTTATTCATTTCATAATATGTCCCGTAATTTCAAATCTGCTGTTTCATATTAATAAATTCTATGTATAGGATAGGATAGTCTCACAAATGTGACAAATCTCACATGCCTGTAGATGTGAGATTTATCAAATTTGTGTTGTAGGGTAAAAAAACATAAAATTCCTGTGACCGTATTTTTGTATGACCCCTTACATAAGCGATGCGAAACTCTAGCTCAAATTAGGTCAACACAGGATGTGGAGTAAGGTCGAACCCATTATAGAGCAGGATGTGCCGCTAGAAGACACATTATTATATGTTACTGTTCATTCCTGGAGCAGTGATAGCCTAATGGTTGAAACTTGCCCTCTCAATCGAGAGGTCCGAGGTTCAAGCCCAGGCACGCACCACTGATTCATGTGCGTATTAGAAATTAATTATCACTGCTTTTCGGTGAAGGAAAACATCGTGAGGAAACCTACACACCCGAGAGTTATTAAAAAAGAAAAAGTTCTCGGAGGTGTGTGAAGTCCACCAATTCGCACTTAGCCAGCGCGGTGGACTATGGCCTAAACTCTCTCATTCTGAGAGAAGACCCGTGCCCAGCAGTGGGACAATAATGGGTTGACGACGACGACTTTCACTCCTAAGATTTCTTTTAGGTAAAAAGAAATAGACTTATCCTGTAATCGCATGATAGACAAGTCTTAGATTAACTACCAAATTTTAAATTTACTAATATTATAAAGGCGAAAGTTTGTGAGTGTGTATGTTTGTTACTTCTTCACGTGTAAACGGCTGGAGCGATTTTTACAAAAATTGCTAGGGAGTTAGCTGATACTCTGGATAACATATACCTACTTTTTACTGTGGGAAAATATCTTATTCCGACGGGACAATCGATTTTTGTTAACGCAGGCGAAGCTGCGGGATTCAACTAGTTAAGTATGTAGTAGTAAAATATTTAGGACTGAGCTGTAACTTGCGGTTTCACTCCCTTTAAAAAATGCAAGTTATATTGTTATAACTTTTAATAAAGTAGATGAATTTCTATAAAATAAAAAATGAACGTGACCTCAACATATGGACTATAACTGTATTAAACTAGTAATTTTGTGTTTTTTTTATGATTTTACACACATGGTGGATCGCGAGTTGCCAACAGCAATTTTTTATTCTGTTTTAATTAACGAAAGTTTTATAATAATTATTATTTTTATAATTTAAAAGAAATAGATTATGATCTTTGATATGTCAACCCACTATTGGCGCGAATAAAATATCAAAGATCAAAGAGGGGCGAAATTCTTTAAAGATACTAAGTGCCTAAGATATACCAACTGACCTGATCATGTACAACGCCTTCTCGGGCAGCTTAGCCTTGTTGTGCAGCAGAAACTGGTAGAGATATTCGTCGTGACTCCAGGACATCAGCAGGTTGTCGATACCACAGTGCGGTTCATACATGCCGTATTTTGTGCTGGAAATGGTCACGAAATTGAAAAACCATTCTTATATTATAGAAATTTCATTTCATTTCTTTAAGTAAAAAAGTTCAAATGTTTATTTTCTCAATAAATAAATAAAAAATACAAATTATATACCTACTTAAAACACTATTAAATACTTCCTCTATAAGCTATATTGTGAGATAACAAATGTTGTATTCTTACTTGTATTTAGGATTGTAAGTATCGGGATTATCTTTGAAACTCTCAGGCCCGTACACGATGGAGTCAGCCCACTTGCAACCCACGGGGAATGTATCCCCCACTACACACCACTGTGGCTCGCCGTAGAACGCCATTACCTACAAAAATGTAATAAAATTATGGAGTTCAGTGAAATGGAACAATCAGTTATGAGAGAGTTTTTTTTATATGATCGAAGTAGCAAACGAGCATGCAGGTTATGGTATATGTGGTCATGGCACTGACAGACATCTTTAAGGACTTTATATAGAACACAGGTTCTAGCTAAAGTCAATTAGAGTTGAGATGTTACTTCCGATGACTAAGATGGTCGCCTCCTATGAAAATGAGCCGGCAACCACACTCTTCCTCCGAAACGCAAGTACTGCTTCACGTTATAATTAAGTGTGGCCGTGGTACCTCGGATGAATCTTTTACCCCCTTGAATCTCAAGTAACGACAACAATTCGTAATGAGCACACTATTTTGAAAATCCGAGTTATGTGGGCATGAACCCAGGATCTTCAAGTTCAAGTTCTAAAATACTGCTAGACCATACTTGCTCGTCCCTGTAGTTCCGGGATCAGAATAGGGCTACGGCATCTCCTGCCTGTCGTAAGAGGCGACTAAAAGACTAGACGGGGCGGTGGGCCCAGCCGCCCATCTGAAGGAGCCCGATGGGGCAACGCGCTCAGAGGATTCCGGTTGCGGTCGGACCGAGTTCTCGGACTCATCTTTATAGCGCCGAGGACGGCCACCGGGGGGGTTTTAGTGCGGTAAAAATCCCACATAACCCTGCGTCGCTCCCACGGCGTCGGGTACCTTTTGAAGGTTTCCCCCTCGAGAACAAAAAAAAAGACCATACTTGCTAACCTTGCCGGCAAACTTACCTTGCCCAAGTCATGAATAAGCCCGGTGAGATGGAACCAGTCCTCATCCGGGTGGTCTTGGCGGATCCTCTCAGCAGTCTGGAAGGCGTGCACAATGTTCGGGAGGTCGGTGTCAGGGTCTGACTCGTCCACCAGCTCGTTCAGCTTGATCAAGGCGTCCTTGATTGTCGACTTGAAGTGGTTGAATTTGAGCCATTTCTCGCGTTTTTCTGTTTATAAGTAAAAACATATATATCGTCGCTTATCTTCTAACACCTCGAATCTCAAAACTAGCAACTTTTGAGAGCAAACAAATTGTCTCAAATAGTTATTTTTAATTTTACAACAACCAAATAATATATTGTGTTTAAAATATTAATACACTCATATTAAAATAATATTTTTTATAAAAATCATTATATCATTATTTCATTAACTCACAATGGGCATTTTTTGAGTAACGCGGTGTTAGAACTTAAGCGACGATATATAGGTAGGTACATAAAATTAAATAAATCATTAAAACATAAACGATTGATTTGCTTTAGTGACATTTAGGTTATTCTCGCGGCTTTTTTTATAATTATAAAGAAGCAAACGAGCTGCAGTCCACCTGATGGTAAGTGGTCTTTTTTATTATATAAGTATTCTTTCGTAGTGATCGTAGGGGGAACTTGAACCGTCCAGCCAGGCGATCCCGGGAAGGACGGCGGTATATGTGGTCGCATAACGTCGTAAAGACTAGACGGAGCTGTGGGCCCAGCTGCTCGTTTGGGAGGAGCCCGATGGGGCAACGCGCTCAGAGGATTCCGGTTGCGTTCCTTTGGAAATCCTGGAGCCCTCGTTGTAGCTCCGAGGACGGCCCCCGGGGAGTTTTAGTGCGGTAAAAATCCCACATAACCCCGCGCTCCCACAGCGCCGCGTACCTTTTGAAAGGTGGGGAACCTTCAAAAGGTACGCGACGCTATGGGAGCAAAAGAAGGTTATCCCATATCCCATAGACTACTCATTAAAGTAGACGAGACCGAAGCGGGTGAAACCGCGGGTTAACTTAGTATTAAATAAACTGTACATGAATTTCGACCCCTACTTTAAAACTGCCAAAAACAAAATAGGTTATCAAGCAAAATATGCACAGAATTACTTAGGTCAATAAACCAAGCGTCATTTATTATCTGTTTTAAGCAATTAGCATGTTTAACAACGTCATGACAATTAAAATGTAATTAATGTTTAAACAAATCTCTGTTTATTATTAACAAAACAACTACTTAAGCCCGATTATTATTTACGGTGACAAGACATTTATCACTATTTAATCTGTATAATGTATACCTACCTATGTTTTAACAAGTAGGTAGGTACATGATATTGTTAAATTATTTAAAAAATGCTACTGCATAAAAACTTGTCATTTTCTTTAGTTCCATTTGTTATTTATTAAGCAGTCTGGTTATTGTTTTTTAATGATTGATTTGATTCAACGCTTTTTTTGAAAAATCACTTCTCTTTTCTTTGATCACAGGCGCTATTTTTAAAAACTGTACAGCCTATATCGCTCAGTAAATGAGTCCATTCCAATGAAATTTTATATGTTGCAATCCCTGAATTGCTATAACGTTTTCAAAGAAACAGGCATACACACGTAGATACATACATACATACATACTTACATACGCCCTAAAACGATCATCCTCCTTCTGACGTAGTCGAGTAAAAAAATACACTTAAACGCGTATCTCTCAAAACTATGATTTCGCAAATACTGCCTTTTCTATTACGGCAGCAGTATTATTTTTTATACTATCATATTTATTTTAAAGGCAGAAGTAGTTAACAAAAGTGAAACCCCAAAACGCAGCAAGTCTTAAGACTATGTACTTATTTTATCAGGGTTGCCAGACGTCTCAATGTTGGCGGGACGTCCCAATTTTTCCATTAAAATTAAAAGTCGCGCGGAACAGGCTCAGTCCCGCTTTTTGGGATGGACCGGACCGGACTTCAAAAAAAGTCGCCAAGTGCAAATATACGTGGAACTTAAGTTTGTCGACAATAAAAAAAACAGGTCGCCAAACTTATAAAAAATTAAGTCAATCTGTGCTTTGTCGTCCAAAAAGATCGCCAAATCCTCCGGTCCTCCTACTCCAAGGAGAGGCGCAGGGCGCTTTATAGCGCGAGGACTTCTTTCCCGCTTTTTTCTCCCTAAAAGGTCCTAAATCCCGACTTAGAAAAAAAACCTGGCAACGCTGATATAAATAGAAATATAAAATATCTTACGTTTAACCAAATCCACGGTGACATTAGTATGCATGGTGTAGTACGTCCTGCGGACCCTTTCCTTGATGGGGTCGGTGTCGTCCACGGTGTAGTCGCGGAAGGCGTCTATTGGTTTGTCATTGAAGGTGGCCTCCGGACGCAGCAGTTGGGATGGATCGATCATGGATACAGGGCCCTTCTGATGGAGACATTTATTTTATATAGAAGTAGCAGATTAAGTGCCCATTGCCGTCCATGCTCATCTTTTATCAACAATATAAGAGTACAATGAGTTGCTAAGAATAACTGAAGAATTGTTGAAACGCGACCGATAAGTATGTCTGCACGTATGGTAAGGCAGACAAACGTGTGTGAAATAGGAAGTGCTGCCACAGGTCACACAGGAAGACATCCTGAAGGCATGATGCTATAGACCCGGATCTAAATGGGGGGGGGGGGGGTGGGGCTGCGTATCAAGGCGGAAGGTCGAGGAACCCAGAAACGGCGATTACAACAATATCTCTCTTCGTCCATAGCCCTTTTGTCCCTGAGCTTCATACTTGCCACTAAAACCCGGAAAAGTTGTAAAGGCCAGTAGGGCCAACAGCAACGAAAGACAGTGTCTTCTTATGAAAATTTTACTTACTCTTTTTAGACCCGTGAAACCAAATACAAGGCCTTTAGACTACTTAAGTGTAATGGTGATAAACTCGCAATGAAATCACTAATTAATAGGACACAGCCAGGCACAGGTCACAGTGCCACTCATGCTGGTCCTGTGCTTAAAGAACTTGACGCAAAAAAAAATATAGACTACTCAACACTAATCTTCTTATTTTATGCTAAAGTTTCGAATATATTTTATATATATTTATGAAGTATTGATTTAGAAACTTACAACTTCAGCTGCCATTTTGTTTTCTCTTAAACAACGAAAATAAAAAACCGCGCTCACTTTACTTCTAACATTGTTATACAGTTTTACCTGTCTTATATACGAGCAGCATCTCAACAATCAGACATTAAGTATGACTAGACTTATCTAGATAAATAGGGATTAAATTCGCGTAAGATAATCATTCATACCAACATTATCTACAGCATATTTTATATATAGATAAATATATGTCCTTGAAGCCCAGTGATATGGATTTCGGTCTTTCCTTTGAAGACCGAGATGTATCTCAAAACAGTTCCAATTACGCTAGGAGATACATATATCTTTGAAACGCTCTGCAGCACAAAACGTGTAGGTATAATATCTTTTGTCGTTGAATTTGTCTAATTATAAGTTAGGGGAAGTTTTTTTGTGACGGCGAGGAAACCTTAAAAAGGTGCACCGAAGCGTTGGGAGAGACTCCGGGTTATGTAGGATTTTTACCGATTAAAAATTTGGTGGCCTTGCTCCGCGTTTGCAGGAGATCCCGGGATTTCCAATGGAACGCGGCGCCCCTCACGGGCCCATCTCTTGAGGGACGTGTTATTGTCCCCCTGCCCCTTCCGGTGCTTACGGCGACCTGCAGCCACACATTTCGCTAACCTCGGGTTGAGCGTTTCGAGCTCTCACCCTTTTTTTTTTTGTTCTCGAGGGGGAAACCTTCAAAAGGTACCCGACGCCGTGGGAGCGACGTAGGGTTATGTGGGATTTTTACCGCACTAAAACCCCCCCGGTGGCCGTCCTCGGCGCTATAAAGAGGACTCCGGGAACTCGGTCTGACCGCAACCAGAATCCTCTGAGCGCGTTGCCCCATCGGGCTCCTCCCAGATGGGCGGCTGGGCCCACCGCCCCGTCTAGTCTTTACGACGGTATGTGACCACATATACCGCCGTCCTTCTCGGGATCGCCTGACCGAACGGTTCGAGTTCCCACTCTAGCCGCCTGCAACCCCGGAAGCCCCTTTTAGTCGCCTCTTACGACAGGCAGGGGATGCCGTAGCCCTATTCTGATCCCGGAACTACAGGGCAGTCAAGCTCTCACCCTAGCCGCCCGCAACCCCAGAGGCCCCTTTTAGTCGCCTTTTACCAAAGGCAGAGATACCGCAGCCGTATCCTACTCCCCGACTACAGAGGAAAAGTTGCGAGATCTAGGTATACATTTTTTAAATATAGTTCTTGCTAGTAAGATAATAAGGGGGAGATTAGCGAATCTAACAAACCATAACAATATGCTATGTGTATCTAACAAGCGCTACAAAAAATAAATAAAAACTTTACCTAAAAAAAATGCATTTGTCTATGTTCACATTTGATTTTTTGTTTTTTTACATTAAACTTGTTATAAGGCGCGGTGGTAAGTAGTTAGTACGTTCCCGTTCAAACCGTTGATACTCGTGCTTCCATCTTGCAAAAGTATAAAGTAAATTACTTACATGCGTATTAGACATTATCTATTTATAAATGTCTTAACGGCTAAGCTACATCTCTTTTCATAGAATGTAATACAATGTAACATTATTTTATCAGCTAACCTAATGGAGCCCACTTGATCGATCAAGAATGTGAACGTCGCTCCAGCAGGAAAGTAGAACGTAGAGTGATATGAGTGGGACGTATAATTAGTGCCCAATCTGCTGTAAATGTGCGCCAAATAAAAAAATTGTGCGTGTTGTAGTTTTTGAAATAAACAGAAAAAACGGTTCCTGCTGGGGTAACGTTGTTCCAGCAGGAAAATTCTAAACGAAAGATCCGAGAGTTAAAAATTGCATTTGAGCAGAGAGCTTATATTTATGCAAATTTGTGCGCTAAAAATATAATTTGTGCGTCTTCAGGTTCTCGAGATATTGCGTTTCCTGCTGCGGTAACGTTTTGCAAAATCGCGTATCTAAAAGACTATTGTATGTGCGCCTGTAGAATAAACATGTACAAATAGCTCTTAATTTGTGCGTATTTGTGACAAAATTAGATTTAGAAAAATACTTATAGTTTTCGAGTAATCACGGTTTTTTCAAAAATCCAAACAGTGTCATAGCTCCTAAATAAGAAAACATATAAGGTCACTGAAAACTGCATTCGGTCCGTCTTGGCGTAGTTAATTAGCACAAAAAAAATTAAAAGTGCACATACGTGCGTTTTTGGATAATATGAATTAAATTCAAAAAACGACGTCCTACCTTTGACGTCACCGTTCAAGAAACTGGCTCAACCTAAGCTGCTTGGGTATTAACCAAAAATTTGTGCGTTTAGTCAAATACTAGTATGTAAGATAAAATTCCAGTGTGAAATATTTCGCATTAAGTAAATATAAACAAAAAACAAAACAGTAACACAAACGCTGGTTATACGACCAAATTCGAATGACTACAAAAAAGCGGGGTTTTCATATATACTAATGACCTTTCTTTCTTGAACATATTATTGCGGGTACTGTCACGCTCAAACGTTTATTGGTGATTAATTAAACGACCTTTAGGGAAATAATTACAAAATATAATAAACGGATCGTGTAATTATCAAATGAAAGACCTAGTATGTGTGAAAATTCTTATTTATATTTTCTTTAATTTTGATTCTTAAATAAGATCAGAGAAAAATCTAAAGTAAAATATTCGAACGCAAAAAGTTCCTTAAAGTTATTAAAGTTATACTTCTTTTGGCGCGCTAGGTAAAAATGATGAGAGTAAATAGAGTCTTACGAAGAGTCTTACGATGCGCGCGCACACCGACAAGTAAATCCGACACCCTGAAGTTAACTATAGTGAACATTTTAGTTTTCTCCAAGCGTAGAATTATGCGAAAGATAAAACTTTTAAAAAGATTTTTATATTATATTAAGCCAAAGAAGTATAACTTCGAACGCGTGTACATAAACACACACACACTTTATATTTTTGTATCTTGTATAATTTAAAATCACAGATCAGTTTCCAATTAAAAAATTAAGACTATTATCATATTATTAATGTAAATGTCCTAATGTATACTGAATTGTAGTGCTGAATGTATTTTAATTAAATTTGGAATGAAGATAACTAATAATATTCCAAGTAGCAATTAAGCTCCTTTTTTATTATGTACTTCATCGTGTACAAATCTACCGCACAAATAAAAAGTTTATTTTCTATTTTCTACTTCAGTGTACTCGAGTATACTAAGTTTTAATCGGTTAGTGAGTAAAGTTAAGAAGGTCATTAGCATGTATAAAATCCCCGCTTTTTTATAGTCATTCGAATTTGGTCGTATAACCAGCGTTTGTGTCTGTTTTGTTTATTTGTTTATATTTACTTAATGCGAAGTATTTCACACTGGAATTTTATCTTACATACTATTTGACTAAACGCACTAATTTTTGGTTAATACCCAAGCAGCTTAGGTTGAGCCAGTTTCTTGAACGGTGACGTCAAAGGTAGGACGTCGTTTTTTGAATTTAATTCATATTATCCAAAAACGCACGTATGTGCACTTTTGATTTTTTTTGTGCTAATTAACCACGCCAAGACGGACCGAATGCAGTTTTCAGTGACCTTATATGTTTTGTTATTTAGGAGCTATGACACTGTTTGGATTTTTGAAAAAACCGTGATTACTCGAAAACTATAAGTATTTTTTTAAATCTAATTTTGTCACAAATACGCACAAATTAAGAGCTATTTGTACATGTTTATTCTACAGGCGCACATACAATAGTTTTTTAGATACGCGATTTTGCAAAACGTTACCGCAGCAGGAAACGCAATATCTCGAGAACCTGAAGACGCACAAATTATATTTTTAGCGCACAAATTCGCACAAATATAAGCTCTCTGCTCATATGCAATTTTTAACTCTCCGATCTTTCGTTTAGAATTTTCCTGCTGGAACAACGTTACCCCAGCAGGAATCGTTTTTTCCGTTTATTTCAAAAACTGCAACACGCACAATTTTTTTATTTGGCGCACATTTACAGCAGATTGGGTACTAATTATACGTCCCACTCATATCACTCTACGTTCTACTTTCCTGCTGGAGCGACGTTCACATCAAGAATATAAAATCTAGCGACCATCTGCCCACGGAAGTAGCAACGAATTTGTGATATGAAATTGCTGCCAGCGCCTATTTGGGCGGCAGTGCCTAATTACCATCAGATAGATTGCATGATCATTTACTGCTTCACACTAGATTACACACTAGGATTTACTCCTGGGTCGTGGGTACTATGGACACCTACAAGACGAACACACAAACACCCAGATTCAGAACAGGAATCTAAACTCATCATTCAGATACCTGTCTGGCCAGGAATCGAACCCGGGACCCATTGCGCGTCACACCGATATGGTAACCACTTCGCCACGCGGCTCGTCATGACGTTACTGATTTATTTTTGAATATTTTCTTGATTTGATTACATTAAATAAGTACCTATAAATTTATGAGCAGATCCTAGATCTTATTACACGATGCTAAGATTGTTAAAGTAAACAGTAATAGATTAGAATGGATTACCGAGACAAAGCAAGTGAGGATTTACTAGCAGAGGATTTACTAGCTATCGTAGAGTGCCTGTGAATTTGATTGACACGCCATATCAATGGCTTTGGGATAAGTGATAAGACATAAGTTGATAGGTATTACGGGTTGTTTTTTAAAGACCCCCTTGAAACCAAGATTTATATCTCTATAAAGTATAAATAAATAAAATGTATGGCTTTTAGTAGGTACATTGAAAATGATTGCTACTTTTTCGTTCAAAAATTTTTAGCTTACGAGTTAATGCTTTCTACACTAAGTAAATTATTTACAGAATAAATACTGGCCATTTCGCATTTGGGCGGTTGAGGATCCCCCCCGCCTCCCTCATTTAAAGTAGGTAGTACTTTAAGTACCTTTTACTTTGTCGACGTTTCGGAGTATATTTATCCCGGACCCCAATTACATAAGGTGAGTTTTTTTTTAGATTTGCCAACCTCTTTCCAACTATCCGCACATTAGCCCTCTTACGCACTAGCGGTTAACCACGGGCGCGGTTAATCGCGCAGTTAGCCACTTTTCCAGTTTAATATGAATCCGGCCCAAAAATTTTAAACCCCTGCGGTTGAAATTTTGGGGCGGTTTCATACTAAACTGGAAAAGCGGCTAGCCGCGCGGTTATATTATGATATTAAGTTATACTAGCTTATTCATGCTGCTCCACTCGATTTAGTTACGGTAATGACTATCGTACGTCTTAATTCAGGTCAACTATCTGGGTGTCACAAACTTCAGCGAAATTAGACCGGTCCGGACTGAAAATCAGTGTCGTGGCGTCCTCTCGGCTTTATCTGAGTTCCGTAACCGTTTTCACTTACCTACTAGTGCTGACTTGACAATATTAGTCTGTTGTCATTCTTCGTATTATTTTTTGTTTTACGTGTCTTTTTTATGCTTAGTTTGTATTGGTAATGTGTTTAAGTTGTTAGTACTGTTATTAAGTTGTTTTCAATTTTCTTTGTATCTGTATTGTGCTGTATGCACTATGTCATTTAAAAATATTTTATCTATGAAGGTGAAGGTGAAGGTGGTAGAACCAGTGTAGTTCGAACGGGGAAGTACCACCGCTACACCTATTTCTAGCGTGAAGCATTTCTTGCGTTTCGATAGAAGGGTGTGGTTGCCGACACACTTTTACATGAGGCGACCATCATAGCCCTCGGGAGTAGTAACGCATCTGTGTTTGACTTCAGATAGAACCCATGTTCTGTATGAAGTTGGCTACAGATATCCATGGGCGATAGTGACCACTTACCACCAGGTGGACTGCATGCTCGTTTGCTACTTCAGTCAAATAAAAAAAAAACTATCTATCTATCTAGTTATTGCATGATAGGATAAGAAAGCAAATAAATAAGTAACACTCTAACGAAGGAAAGGTGTACTAAGTACTGCTTAGAGTAAACAGTAAGTTTAAAAAATTCATAGGATTTATATAAATAAAAACAAAAAACACATTTTATATTAATATTCTTTAATCTATAAATAGAAATGCACGTATATTCCAATCACAAACGCCCGATTTCAGATTAAACTGCAGTTAAGTTAAATCGACTAGACCGATTAAGTGCTTACAATTCAGTGGTACGTACGCTAAATAAAATCTATTCTAAACTGTACTGATAAAAATAGAAATACATTGCTTTAAAAGTGGTTGAAAACATGGTAACAAAAAGTACAAGCTTGCTACTTCATTGAATTTAAAAACATTAATTGCCACATTTATTTCTCGCCATAAATTTTCTTTACTAAGGAATGTAAACAAATTTGAGAAAAAAGTTACGTAAAATATAGCCATTAACAAGCTGAACAGTCAAAAAATGTTTAAAATTATTAAAAATAATAAGCATACAGCTTATAAAAGTGTTTTTTTATTAGTTAATCGAAATGCCATCAGTCAATTAGCTTAATCATAACATTAAGGGCTCGTTCACATTAGCATTTTTACAACGTAGGGGTTTGATAAACGTCTGCACAGCGTAGTCGCCGCGATAATGCTGCGTATATGCGACTAACCACGTACCGCAGCAGATAAGTTTAACAAACGTCCACGCTGTACAAACGCTAGTGTAAAAAAGCCCTAAATTAATCTTCTTTTCACCTGAAATCGGAATTTTCTGACATAATATTATAAATTGATACAAAATTACTCTTTACTAGCGGTGGTATTAGATTCCTCGCTGTCACTAGACCACTCTCCTTCGCTATACTCTCGTTCTTTCTTCTTCTTAGCATCTTCTACTTCTCTCTCAGACTCTTCTGACGTATCTCTGTTGACGAAACTGTTTTGACTATCCTCTTCAAGATGGAGCCCTAATTCCTTCGTCGGAGAGGACGATCTCAACTCTTTTAATGTGTTCGCTAAATCTATTCTAATCTGCGCTAAGTCTTCTTCTGTCTCAATTTCTTCTCTTCTCTTTTTCTTGCTCTTAGAGGTTGTCTTTTTGTCCTTCTTCCGTTTTTTCTTCTTTGGGCTGCGAAATGCATTTAGAAGGTTACAAATAGTACTTGTAATGTAAAAATATTAAAATATTGCATTTTACACAAGATTTTCTTGGCATAAAAAATTAAGAATATAACATTTGCAAGACGGTAGAACGCATATGGTTTGACCGGGGAGGTACAACCGTCACACCTCTTTTTAGGGCAAAGCAGTTCTTGCGTTTCGGTGCAAAGGTGAGGTTGCCGGCACAGTTTCAAATGCGGCGACTATCTTGTCGTCGAGAGTAGCAACGCATCTATAATAGACTTCAAATACACTCTTTCTATACTCATAACCCTACCCTAGGATTTTCTCCTGTGTCATGGATACCATGTACACACACAAGACGAATACAAAAACACCCAGACCCAGAACATAAATCGTAATGAACAATAAAGTCGTCATTCAGATACCTGTCTGGCCGGGAATCGAACCCGGGACCCATTGCGCGTCAGACCAGTATCGTAACCGCTCCGCCACGCGGGTTGTCGATGCAATACAATATCTATTCTATATGAAGTTCCTCGAACAAAATAGCTCTCAAAATTAGTAGGCTGAAGTGGCAATGGGCCGGCCACATCGCTCGTAGGACCGATAACCGATGGGGAAGGAAGGTCCTCGAGTGGCGACCACGTTTAGGCAAAAGGAGTACAGGTCGCCCCCTACCAGATGGACCGATGACCTGAAGAGGACAGCGGGAAACCGTTGGATTCAGAGGGCACAGGACCAGTTGGAGTGGCGCCATTCAGGGGAAGCCTATGTTCAGCAGTGGACATCAAAAGGCTGATGGATGGATGGATGAAGTTGCTGACATAATGATATCCATGACAGTGACATCTGATTTACTGCATTCTCGTTTTCTACTTCAAAAGCATACAAAATAAAAATATTATTTTTATTACTTACCTATCGTAATCTGAGTGTTCGTCATCAGATGATCTGAAACAAAAAAAATATATTTTCACTCTCGGAACATCATCTATCTACTAAATAATTAATTAAATAATAATAAATAATTAATTAATAATAAGTAAATATTTATTATTAATTATTTATTTATTTATTTATACAGACTTACGTCTATCTTTACAGGTAAAACCCAATACGATAGCGTAGGCAATTTTACATTCTTAAAAAGCTTAACATTCTTTTCTATTATTATAATACATAATTACATTTTATTGTAAGAAATCAATATTTATTTATTAGTATTTTTGATTTAATTTAATTTTATTTTTAATATGTATATTTGGAAGTGTTTAATAGATTCAGAAAACAGAACCAATAAGGTAATATAAATTTACTATTGACTGACATACCTATATTTCTTGGTGCGTTTCCCCTTCCTAAATCTGTCGCTATCTTCATATTCTGCAAAAAATATACCGAAATAAATAACTTATGTTGTAATTAATCAGCTTAGTTAAATAATAGGTTATTCCCACAACTTCGCTGTCCGCTTCGGTCAAGTCAGGTTCAAGGTGGTAGAACCAGTGTAGTTCGACCGGGGAAGTACCACCGCCACACCTATTTCTAGCGTGAAGCATTTCTTGCGTTTCGATAGAAGGATGTGGTTGCCGGCACACTTTCACATGAGGCGACCATCATAGTCCTCGGGAGTAGCGACGCATCTGTGATTGACTTCAGATGGAACTCATGTTCTGTATATAGTTGAATGTCCATGAGCGGCAGTGACCACTTACCATCAGGTGGACATGCTCGTTTGCTACTTCAGTCAGAAAAAAAGGTCATAACGTAATCTAGCTATAGTTGTAAAGAACTCGAGTCTTTTAGTCTTAATTCGATAGACTCGGCTCAATTTTATACAACTTAGTGAACTAACAGAACTCGGAGTCTTGAGTCGAGCCGAGCTTCAGTCCTATTTATGATAGGACTCGACTCGATAGGACTCGAGCGCCAAAATTAAACTCGACTCTTAGAAAGAACTCGAGTCTTAAAAAGAGCTCGTGTCTTGAGCTTGAGTCTTAAAGAGCTCGAGTCTTCTTCAAACTGTTCTTCGAAATGCTGACAGTGATTTATTTAGAATTTATATCTATACTTCTATACCAATATAATAAAGCTGAAGAGTTTAATTGTTTGGTAGAATGCGCTTATCTCAAGAACTACTGGTCCGATTCGAAAATTGTTGCATGAATGTCCGTGGATAACTTATGTGCGGGAAGACTGCGGCTCCTACTTGTACAATTATTTTACAAGAAAAGCTTTTAAGCTTTTAAAAGAAATACTCCGACGGAAAAGAACTCGAGCGCTACTCGCCACGTAAAAAGGACTTGAGCGCTAAAGAAGACTCGAGTCTCGAGTTCAAGAGCTCGTATAGACTCGAGTTGTCTAGTCTTAGAGTCTTACGGTTATGAGTCGAGTCGTGAAAACTGTCAGCCGAGTTCAAAATTTAGGACTCAAAGACTCAAGTTCTTTACAACTCTAAATCTAGCTCAAAAATAATGTGTGTTCCAAAATTCTGCGATATCTCTCCGGTAGTTTATGCGTCAAAGAGTTACAAAACGAATGACGTGAAAAAGAGTGACGAAACACAAATTAGTGATAAAACGAATGTTATTATTTGAACTGTCACGAATGCGAATATTGTTTTTTTAAGCTATTGCATAGTTTTAATCGCGGGCTTTGAGCGCGGCGACCGAATCAAGAAATTCTGTAACGAAAAAACCTGACACGCCCACTTCGCCTACCATTTAGCGCGGCCGAGCGTTTGCTTAACGTGTATGTATATGGTACGACAGTACGAAGCTTGCTCGGATCGAGACGAGCTGCTCGGAAATCGGTCGAATATGTAAGCAGCTGTTTGTAAGAAAGTATATAGTATTAAAGAAAAAATCTTGAAATAATATCAAAAATAAAAATACTGCATAAATAAATAATTATAATTGCATAAGTTGATAAAAAATGCTATGCAATAGCTTTACCGCGACAGTGCCCTATTGCCGCACGTTTTTTACCTTTTTTTTTAGAAATGGCGACCTTTTTTTGTCAACATATTGCAGTTCGATTGATTTTGATTTATTTATTTTGATCACCTACACAGTTTACACCAATTATAATACAAAAATAACAAAAGTCTACAATACCCAAAAGCTAAGTGCAACTACATTTATTTTTTATTTTTTTATTTACATTTTAAATTTTACAGATCTTTTTGCAAAGCACTGCAATTTAATATTCGTCAAAATTTCTCACAATTTTTGGGAATGCGAATTCGTTATAACGAATATTCGCATTTGCATGTTTTAGGTATTCTCATTCGCATTGATATTCACAGACTCGGTAGAGTCTGACACCAAGTTCAACGTCAAACGAACCGAGTATATCTTTACCGTGATAGGAGCGGTTATATCACTAACACACATACAACCTCAAAAAGTTTTGCATTTATTTTTCATTATAAAGTAATTTCCAATGTTTTATAAATAGCACAAAAAGTTACCGCGTCGTTCCCTTCGCCGTCTCTTCTCCCGCCTTCTTCTTTTCTCTTCTTCTTCTGCTTTCTTCTTGCGCAGTGATTCTAAAGTGTCCACCTGGATAAATGAACATGTTACGATTTAATTATATTGGTATATTGTCAGATATCCTGCTATTTTTGTTTGTATGGTGTGGCCTTTTTAATGACTTCATATAATTGAAAATTACCATAGCACTGGCCAGCGAGGTATTAGGCAGGGCGGCGGCGGCGGGGTCCACGCCGACTTTCTTCAGGAACTCGGCCGCTCGACGTCGCCTCTCCATTTGCTTGGCTCGTTCCGCTTCGGTGTCGAATTCACCTAAAATCCGAAAGTAAAAACAAATTAACGCTTTCTACACGCATAGCCCCTAACTAGAACTGTCTTCTACGTGGTGGGTGCGATGGACACATACTTTCACCTGGATTTTAGTTTATAAAGCTATCAGTAATATACTTTACTAGCTAACCCGGCGAACTTAATTCCGCCTAAGTCAAAAATATGAAATTATTAGTGTTCCTCCACTATACATATTATGCTTGTATTATACATAAAAATCTTCCTCTTGAATCACTCTATCTATTAAAAAAACTGCATTAAAATCCATAGCATAATTTTAAAGATCTAAGCATACATAGGGACAGACAGCGCGAAGTGACTTCGTTTTATACTATGTAGTGATAAATAATAATGAAACTAAGATTTTTATCAAGTACATTTAGATTGAAGAAACAAACGAGCATACAATCAACATGATATGTAGTGGTCATTGCCGCCCATGGCCATCTGTAAAGAACATCATAGAACATAGGTTCTATCTGAAATAAAGTACAGAAGCGCTGCTACCCCCGAGGACTATAAAGTGGGTGCACTGGACATGTGTCCTCCGCACCCACTATGTAGAAGCATGTGCTTTAACGTTGTTTTAATGTAAAAAGCAAATGTAATTTGTACATAACAATGAAAATTATTTTTTTACTTCCATGGTGGTAGAACCAGTGTATTTCTACCGGGGAAGTACCACCGCCACACCTATTTGAAGCGTGAAGCATTTCTTGCGTTTCGATAGAAGGGTGCGGTTGCCGGCACACTTTACATGAGGTGACCATCATAGTCCTCGGGAGTAGCAACGCATCTGTCATTGATTTCCGATGGAACACAGTTCTGTATGAAGTTGATTACAGATGTCCATGGGTGGCAGTGGTCACTTACCATCAGGTGAACTGCATGCTCGTTTGCTGCTTTAGTCAGATAAAAAAAAAGAAAACTTTCCCTTTCCAAAAATGCACTATTATCAGTTCATACACTGCACCAAAAAACATGTGAGTACAAAAAAATACGCTTTCTACAGTCATAGCCCCACACTACAATTTTCTTCTGTGTCGTGGGTACCATGAACACATAAAGACGAATACAAAATCTCACCTCTTGAATCAGAATGTTCTCCAGTCAAGTCTATCAAATCGTCTGAATTGTCCTCTAAAGCAATAATCTCAGTCTCAATTTCATGCGGCTTTCTTCTCTTCTTGTATCTGTCCCTCTCTTCTCTGTCCTTCTCTCTATGTCTGTCTCTCTTTTTCTCCTTCTCTGAGACCTTCTCCGATCTCCTGGACTCTCTGCTCTCCGATTTGGATCTCTTGTACCTCTTCTTGCGGTCTTTATGTTTCCGTTTGTCTCTGTGCGGGCTGTCCCGGTCACTTCTACTTCTTGACTCTTTCTCCTTCTCCCGTACCTTCTCTTCTGGCATCTTCTGCACGTCTGTCTTTACCTCTTCTTCTTTCTTTTTCTCTTCGGGTGGTTTCTCTTCGACCTTAGGCACAATTGGTTCTACATTTGACACAGTTGGAACAACTTTTACGATATTATTAGGTATTGGTAACTGCTCAATTGTTTTTACTACGGGTAAGTTACTTTCCGTGGCCTCCATTTTGTATACGATGACTGGGGGTAGGGAATTGAAGGGACACAGAGAGGGTATGTTACTCTTAGGAGGTTCCGGCTTATCTGGTTTCGGTTCCTCTGTCTTTTCTTTATTCTCAGATTCTTCGTCTGAGCTGGACTCGTAAGGTAGCGCAGGTTTCGGCAATATAGGATCTGGTGCTTTTGGTTTCTTTATTGAGAACGATACTACTCCTGAAATAAAAGGAACAAATAATTTATTACGAATGTTGTCTTAGCAAATGTTAATTTTCATAATAGTATTGACAAGATGTGAAGTTTAATGTGACACAGGGTGAGTTACTTGTATCTGCTTAATTTATAGTCTAAGTTCATTTTTTTTTTATTTCTTAATAAAATATTTTCACCTGTTTTTACAGAACATTAATCTTAGCACATGAATCTTGTTATTTCTAATTATTTATATTTATTTTCAGTGTGTTTGGAGTAAAACGATATGTAACTCCTGTTAATTTACTTACTTATAAGTTTTTGTGCATGTTAACATTAAAATGATCATACATTTCAGTATATAATACAACATTATAAAATTTCTTAAATTAGTTTATACTACATCTCTTAATTACCATTCTTAACTTAACCTATTGTTAACAAACACTCACCCCAGTCTTCTTATCCGTAGTACTATTATTTCAGTACATAGTACAACATTCAAATATTTCTTAAATTCGTTTAATAAATAATTTCTTAAATACCATCCTTAACTTAAATTATTCTTAACAAACAAGCACTCACCCCCACTCTTTCTTATCCGTAGTACCATTGTTTCAGTATATAGTTAAACATCCAAAATTGAAACGTTCCTTAATTTTAGTTAATACTAGCCGTACCCGCGGCTCCGCCCGCGTTCAAATCAATGTATCACAAAGTTTTTCCCATTTCACCCCCTTAGGGGTTGAATTTCATAAAATCCCTTCTTAGTGAGCACTTACATCCTTATAAGAACCCGCATGCAAAATTTGAAACTCCTAGCACTTGTAGTTTCTGAGATTTCGTGATGAGTGAGTGAGTGAGTGAGTGACCTTTCGCGTTTATATATATAGATTTAATCTTAATTACCATCCTTAACTTAATTTATTGTTAACAAACAAACTCACCCCCACTCTTCTTATCCGTAGTACCGTTAACCGTGCCGCGTTTCTCTCTCATCGTCCTCTTATAATACCCGTGATACACGTTATCCGGCTCCAAAAACGTGAATCGAGGATCGTTTTTGGCGCGAACGATCTCTGCAAAGTCGTCGCCATTTCGCGCTACGTACGCCGCCATTTTGTCGATGACGACTCTTACGTCTTCCGGCGGTTGAATGATTGTTAGTTTCTCTTTGCTGTCCGTTGACGATGTGTCCTCGGAATCTGTGGGATTTCGATATTTAAGGTCAAACTCTTATTTGATTTTTATTATAATCAATATGTCGGAAACGGCGGTATTGTGGCAACACCGGAACGCCAGCGCCATCTAGTGGCGTTCGATGAAGTTAGGGTTGTACCAGTTTAATGGCCGACACCTCAGTCTATCGTTGACGGTCGGCCGAAGCAGACGACTCTAAAATCATCCCGCGTTCTTAGTGCTACGATTACTTGCCTACTTAATTTAGTTTGATTAATTCAGTGATTGTAACAAGTTTAATTCGGCAATATACTGTGTATTAAAATCAAGTCTGCAATTTATTCTCGTGCTAACATTCCCTATCAGAGCTCACAGTAGGTTATCCTGATACGATGAACGAAAAAGAACCACCCCCTCCGTCAAATACATAAATAGTATCCAGACATAGTTAGTAAATCAGAGATTTTAACAAAATACATGTCTTTAAAAAATTGTGTGTAAAAACGCAAATAATTAACTGAAATGGAAAAAAACAACATCACAAGTTTATGGGGTGACCTGGACTACTCATACTAGTATACCATGCATCTTACACGCCTGTCGAAAACTTATGTACAAAAAGTAATAAAAAAAGATGCATAAATAACCGCACAATTAATAAATTTAACGCTTTTTTTGGATAAAATTGTATATTTAGATAATATGTTTTTATCCAAAAAAAAGCGTAGGATTGAAAAGTTAATGCTCTTACCACACTATGATTAATGGCCTTTTAATATTTTTATTATTATAATTCAATTGTTTATAAAGATTTGAAAACAAAAAGCATTATCTTTTTATAAAATTAGCGTATTTAAATTGTGTTATTATAAATCTCAACAAGTATCAAATGGATGTATGATTACCTGAATCATCAGTATCCGAGTCCGTATTGTAGTTCTTCATGAGACTCAAGCCGGTTGACTTATTGGGCGGTATGGTTGTCTCCATTCTGACGGGGACCGCTGTGATGGGCTCGAACCGCGGGGGTGGTTTCGGCGGAACCACTGGGGGTGGGATCGCTGCCAGAATGGGTACTGGAAAAAAATATATAATGTAGAAGATCCCAGGTAGAAAAGCAGGTGTAGAAGATGGTGGATAGAAAAGCAGGTGTGGAAGATGGCAGGTAGAAAAGCAGGTGTAGAAGATGGCAGGTAGAAAAGCAGGTGTAGAAGATGGCAGGTAGAAAAGCAGGTGTAGAAGATGGCAGGTAGAAAAGCAGATGTAGAAGATAGCAGGTAGAAAAGCAGGTGTAGAAGATGGCAGGTAGAAAAGCAGGTGTAGAAGATGGCAGGTAGAAAAGCAGGTGTAGAAGATGGCAGGTAGAAAAGCAGGTGTAGAAGATGGCAGGTAGAAAAGCAGGTAGACGAGTGGGGAAAACGTATAAAAGGCGGCGCCGGCAGTGACTTGGTCCGGTTGGTTGGTTGGTTGGCTTGGTTTTGCTGTCCGGTTGACAATGAGTCAACATCTCTGCGACGTTTCTCTGTCTGGATTGTTGGTTGTTTTGGTCGGCAATAATTATAGATGTGTTACGTAGTTTTCGTTAATTAATTCTTAATTTTGGTTTGGTTCGTTGCCGGGCGGGGCCACCTCGCCGTGCAGTGTGTACCTGGTGCAGGGTGTCTCACCGGGCGCGGGCTGGGGCAGCGCGGGTTCGGTGCCGGGCGGGGCCACCTCGCCGGCCGCCAGCGACGCGGTGTAGTCGCTCTGCTCCGCGCTGTCGCAGCGCATCTTGGAGATCAGCATCGTGTAGTCGCAGTCCGCTGACGGCTTGTAGTGGATGCTCGGGATTGAGGGTGCCTGTGGGGTGTCAAAATTTATAAGTATTTAATTTTATACAAGTTCTTTTGGCGAGTTAGGGTAAAATAATTAGAGTTTTTGTTACGATGCGCGCGCAGACACCCAAAAGTTAGCTGTTGTCAACATTTTTATTTTTTCTATCGTTTGTTAGAATAAGGCATACTATGTTTGTAGAAAAAACAATACAAACAATGGATTTTTTTTTTAAAGATTTTTATCTTGTTACGCCAAAGAAGTATAACTTCTAATACTAAAATCACTACCAATATATCATTACTTTTCATACATTCTTTTAAATTATACTGTTGTCACTTACAAGTTTTAAACTAAAGTTTAAACAACTTTTTATGAAAATATTGTTAGCATAAACAACCTCTACACCAAATTCACTTACAGATTCAATTATAGTCGTCGCTAAACTTGGGTGCAGATATTCTTCATTTGTTTCCAACTGCTTTTCTGTAATAGAAAAACATGTATTACTCAACCACAACAATGAGGCGCATAAAACAAAAGTGGTTCAATTCCCCGCATCTCGCTTCTTACCCCGCGCGGCCCCTAGTGACGTGCAGTCGTGTATCGTCTAAGTGTTTACGTTAGCCAACACGTGTTTAATGTTATTTCGTTATAATGTTAGTTTTATGAGTGATTGTTGAATTTTTAAAGTTATTGTTAAATTTGTTGATTATTCGTCAATAAAAGACGAAATGGGTAGGAAAAAGACTATTCGTGGAGGAGAAAGGACTCTTACATTCAAAATATGTTTTTTTTTTAACAAGGGAAGAGTATTGGGCTCAGTATTCCTGTCTCCCAAGTCGAAAATCGAATGTGTGCTGCAACCGGCATGAGTCTCTTACACACATAAAAAAAGAAAGAAAATATTCCATGTCTGCGAATATATTAAACACATGAAAGTGCTTTAATAAATACTCGACTATTGAAAAAACACCACTATGGTATGGTGTAGGTTTTAATAATGGTATACCTACATACTTTTGGTATTTGGTAATAAAATATATTTCGTATCGTTATGGGAAATCCCTAGTTCTAATGACGTTTCAACTGTCGTGCGCCTAATTGTTTTGGTCGAGTAGTATGAATAAATTATATAACATCTACTAGCTGACCCGGCGAACTTCGTTTCGCCTAAAAGTTAAAAATCTAAAACTATCAGTGTTCCTCCAATATATTATGCATGTATAATACATGAAAACCTTCCTCTTGAATCACTCTATACAATAAAAAAAAACTGCACTTACGACCTCAACATTAATTTTAAAATATTGTATTGCTTATTAAACACTTTCATGTAAAATTTTCCTTAAAGATTTTTTGTCATGTATTTCATTTTTTATTACATGTGATTTATTATTATTGACGACCCGCATGGCGCAGCGGTTATCATACCGGTCTGACGCGCATTGAGTCCCGGGTTCGATTCCCGGCCAGACAGGTATCTAAATGATGAGTTTAGATTCCTGTTCTGGGTCTGGGTGTTTGTGTATTCGTCTTGTGTGTCCATGGTACCTACGACACAGGAGAAAATCCTACTGTGGGGCTATACCTATTTTCGAATGTAATTCTGTGCTGCAAGCCAAGATCGCAAATGGTACCGGAACCAGGCCCAAGTGGTGTGGTAGCTCGAACGGCTGCCCCTACATATATGTATTTTTTTAAAGTCTCCTAATATTACTTTTGCATCTTGCGGAAAGCAAACAGTGTATAATATAAAATAAACTAAATATGAGAAAAAAATTATTACAAATAAAACTATAGTGGAGTGTAGTTGTTATTTTAAAGATTCACTCACCTTCAACAATTTCATTCTCTTTCTCCGGCCACTTTCCAGTCTTCACCAGGTCCACCAGGGCTATGTAGTAGGGGTTCAAGTTCGAGTCCCGGTTCAGGAACTTGAACTGAGGATTGTCACCTTGCTTCGCTTTGATGAGGATCTCCATTTGTGTACCCTGGTTGGCGATGAACTTGGCCGTTTTCTCGATTATCGCGTTTTGTTTTAGCGATTCTGGCTGTAAAGGAAATATTGTTTTTGTTAATAGTTGTGGTACCAGATTTGTTATACTGTGTTTTCAGCCTAATACATATGGCCCACTTTATAAGGTAATAAAGTGGGTATAAGTGGTAGATCTCCTATTTTAAGGGAGGGCATTCAGGGCACTGCGGTAAAAAAATGATTCCTTAAATATTTATATTTGACAACCCTTTTCGAATGATTGATTTTTATTTAAAGACACCGCAGGCAACAAATCTGTTCATAGTCCTGGGACTGATTGCAGATACTGCCGCACAAAAAAAAAATTAAGAAATTAAGGGTAGGTGTGGACCTGACCCTCCCCCCACACACCTATATTGTCCCAAGGTCTTTAGGCCTCTAAATTTGCCTTGGCTATTAATCAGTCAGATAAATAAAAATGGCTTTTTATAAATTCAGATTATTGTAGTTATATTAGTGTAGGAACGGAAAGAGTTGTTACTTTTGTAATTAAAGGGAGCATGGGAGGAAGGTTTAAACTTGGCTTACCAGCAAAATGTCTGCTGGTAACAGAGCCTTGAATTCCGGTGTTGGTATGAAAGGTTCTTCTACTTCCACCGTTTCAGCTTCTTTCTTAGGCTCCGCTGGGGCATCGTAGTTGAAGCCAACTTGACCGTAGCCTGCTGCGTGTAGTCTCTTGAGTTCTTCCTCTATAATGGTACAAAATATTGTTAGAGCCACAACCTATAGTCGGTGGACTAGCGCTTGGCGCTGGCCAAGTACGAATTGGTGGACTAATGGACCAAAATATTGTTAAAAGCATGGCTATTCTTGATTTGGTCATATTCATATATACATCACTAGCATGTAGTAAATGTCATAATTTGAACATTCGCTAAGGCGAATGCGACTATATGTGTCGACTACACTTTTGGTCGAAAAAATGTAGTTTGACTTAAATTTGTATTCATTTGGCACCCTTTTTTTGCAAAGCATTACAATTCAATCTTCATAAAACATTCGCACAATTCTTGTGAATTCGAAGATCTAAAAACGTTTGTTATATAAATAGTAAAATTTATAAGTAGTACTTTTCTGTATATCACATTTATTTGCACAAAAAAATAGTTTTGAAGATTTAATGAATGATAAGTAATAATAGAACTCTCTATAATTCGAAATTTTTACCAGAATGTTTGCTCGTTCTCAGGTCATTTGATAAAAAATACCCTTATTCATACAAGCTATATAAAAATGATGCACACCTTTGTACATTTCCTCTTCATCCTCATTAGTGTGCAGCGCCCGGTACCTCTCCTCATCACAGAGCTGTTCCACGTCCAGCTCGGTCCTGGTGAGCTCCACCCTCCAATCAAAGCCTCCGGGGGGCGCCTCCAGGTTCGACAGGTCATGGAGCGCGCCCCTAGCGTCATACCTGCCAACACAATCAGAATTGTCAGCCCTACGTCTAACTTATAAAAACAATCGCTGAAGACAGCGTTTGAAAGTTAACAGACTGAAACAATTTAAACAAAATTAGTTAATGTCATATTTATTCTATGAAAGAGCATGGGGTACAAGCGGTTCCTGGATGTACCAAGATACCAGAACACGGTACATAAGCCCAGATTTGCTCACAGTTGACCTAAATAATAGTATCTTAACGACCAGGCAAAAAGCCTAGAATCTTTATAACTGAGCGACTACTATGGCATACAAGTTTATCAATCTTACCATAGTCATCATTAAAAACTATATGAGGCTATTAATTTAGTACTAATTTTGTTTAAATTGCTTACAACTGTTACAACTGAGAACATTTGAGACTTTATCAAATCGATATATATTGTTTTTCAATTCATTGACAGCATAAAAGAAATTAAAAGCATATTAAGTTGGGAATGTATGTTTAACTAAATCCTTTCGTGTCAGAGTCCCTATTGGCCTATTGTTTTTCTTCATGACTGTGTTTGTATGAATTATTTATGTACGAAAACAGTACAAAATGATTGTAAATAGTATGTAACTGTTTATATGAGTCAGTTAAACTAACTATCAGGTCATATTATGTTCAAAAACATAAAACTTGTGTTATAATTAACATATCAGTAAACCATTCTGATAACAGTACAACTATCCAATATGTACACGCGTCAATATAGGCCCTATTTATACAATAATCACTTAAAATACATACGCAAGACCGTCACAGGGTATACATACCACCGGAGGGAGTCACCATAACAAAACAGCGCCAGTGTGCTCTGCCGGAGACTTCATGCGCCATCCCGAAAACACTGCGAAATACTTATAATCTTCCGAGAAAATTAAACATTCTGAACTTTGAATCATTCCAATATCTTAGCGGCACAGTCTGATAGTAAAAAACGTATCGAACCTGTCGATTTTCAATGTCTCATCGCCCATCCATGGTATGAGATGTTTCCCCTGGTCAACATGTAGGGCTTTGTCATCGTCTCTGAACAATTTGCACGAGTAGCCGAACACCAACAACTCTTCCTTCTTCTCCTTACACTCACTCTTATTCTTACGCAATATGCCGGACTCACTCGCAGTCCATTTCGCAGACATTTTTATTTCTAATTTACATTGAAATACGATCACCGATAATCTAATTTGTCAAACACCTCGCGTTTGCTACGCAACGTCCGCGTTTCGGTTTATATTTGACGTACTTTGCTACTCTGTGGTCCGCGTTCATAAACTCGTTTCAGTGTTGCCACATTTGCCACCGATAAAGATATGGCAATGGGTGCGTTCCATTGGACGTTCACAAAGCACACGCTCACGATCGCAGTTTTTCGCATTCCATTAACTTGTGAGCTTTACTGACGTATTCTCTACTGAAACGATCACTCCGACCCACACCCACCTTGTCAGATGGGTCGTCGTGAGCATCGCGTGGGCGTAAGTCATGACGTCATGAGTGACGTTTTCGCGGCGACCACAACGACCGCGGTCGTCTTGTGGAATGACGTTTTGGGCGTTTGGGGCTTAGTGAGCGTCATCTGAAACGCGCCCCATATCGTCACATCACGTCACATTTTTCCCTTTTGTTTACACTTAGATTAATGAAAAGCATGTTGTATTAATTCATTTGTTCTGTCAATATGTCCTGAACTATTGTTCCTCATCGTCTGTATTTAAAATGGGCTTTCAGTTTATGTAATAAAATTATATTAATTTATTTACAAATGTTTACTATCATTAGAGAGAGTTAAGTGGAAGAAACCTACTAGTGTTGCCCTATTACATTTATTTTGCTAGCAACAAAAGCAGGTGTTTGCAGCAAACTTACTCGCTAAAAGTAAGGCAAAAGGTTAAATTTTGAAATGAAAATATCTGAAAAATATGAATTTTTTATGTTTTTTTTTAATTTTTGAATTTTAGTTTTACGCAAGTTACGAAACTTAACAACGCTGTTTTTATTCTGTGGGCTATGACATTAAATGACGTATTCGTGCTTGCGGTAATCGCCCGAAAATGAATTTACTGCACTCTGTGCGCTTCACACAATGTTTTAGTTTTGTACAAATGTAATGGATTGTTTATTCGGAGCACGTTTACCATATTTTCGTTTCGTTTCATAAGTGTAGTTCGCCGAAATGTCGCCGTGTGTGTTTAACTAAACTTTAGTGATACTTTAGTGTAGCGTGTATTATTTTTTGGACGGGCGTTAACATCCGGAAGAATTGCATGTTTTGTAATTAATTTGCACGCCCACTCGGTCTCGTGGCTTGTTTGTGATGTTATATTGATCACCATGTCTCTGCAAAAGAGTGTGAAGAGTGGTGGTGACCAGGCGGAGACCACGTCTATATGTTCCTCGGTGACCACGCAGCCAGACAGGCATGGGTTCTTCGGGGGAGCACAGTACAGTCCAGAGCCGTGAGTCATTTAATTCATATCAGATACGTGTTGTTTTGAAATAGTTCGCATATGGTCCACTACCGTGCTTAAAGGTAATATTTTTATCCATATAGGTAGATGTTATTGCCAGTGTTCGATTTCGTAACAATAGGTCGTCATATTTTATTGTTATATATTTTGTAACGCGTAATATTATGTTACAAATTCGAAGGGCCCAACCTTCGAATTTAGAATACAATATTATTTTAGTGATTAAAAAAATAATAAGAGTCAAATACTTGGAATTTATCCCTGTATATTGAATATAGTAATAGATTTATGTTGACAATTTCAACTTGAGGAAAAAATGCTTCACAACTCATAATTTTCTGATGAACATTTTCTCGGTTGTTGTTTTGTATGTATAGGGATTGACAATATTAAACATTGTATGATCAATTTATTTTCATTGAAAATATATTTGTAACAACATTGGTTGCAACCGGAAATCTGACTTTAAAAAGTTGTCATACTTGAAAACAGTTTCAAATAAAATCTTATCAGAAAAGTCTAAATAAAAACAAAATATTCTTGGGAGAGTCCCAACAATGCTGGCAGCGTTGCCTCTTTGTATGGCCAAACTGATTCTTTGGCCAAAATATGCACCAGCCGTAGGGTCTCCTGAAGCGTCAACCAGTCGCGACGATAGTTATTTGCAGAACCGTCATGCTTCTTGCACCAAAGGACCAGTCTTCAAATAGTTCTATGTTCATGGTCAACCCATTAACACATTGGATTTACTGCTACATCTCTTTAATTTTTTTTCAGTTCCGATTTGGTGAAACTGGACACTTATTGCAGATAATTATTTATATCAATATTTATAACTGACTGTGAGGTGCAGTTTCACCTGCTTTAAAAAAATGGAACCTACTTTAATTTGTAATAAGTTACAGGGATATAGGCATTTTAATAAAATAAAGTAATGATACCTCAGAGTACACCGATTTTAAATATATATTGCCAATAGTTTAAAATTAATTTAAAAGTAGTTTCAAATACACCTACACATAGACAAACAGGAATTGAAGAAATTTGGAAAGAATCTGTTGTTACTTATTCTCAATTCTATAATTTTTTTTTTGTCAATATTTGCAATGTTAGCAATGTATGTAGTATATATATGTGAATACCCGTAAATAACTATATGTTTAAATATTTTCTGTCTTAATATTCTTTTTTGTTATACCACCTTCGATGTTTTTCTTACATCTTGAGGTTGACTGGCAGAGAATGCTTATAGCATTAAGTCCACCTTTGTACATTATTGATAAGGTACATAAACAATGTATAAATGAACCTTGTATTTTCATAGTTTGTATAGTTGGCACTAATATACCCATACAAATACTCATTACGCATACATTTCATACATATTCATATTAAAAAACAAACAGTCATCGCATCTTAAATGTCCACATTCAAGCCCACTTACAACTAAGATGCATTAACCCTGAGTTATTTGAGGTGAGCAGTTATAACCTTCAAGTAATTAAAGCGTTAGTAATAAGGAGAGTAGGTTGAATGTGATAATTGCAGCTCCGTTTGGCCTCATTCGTCGCTGTTATCTATTTGTTGGTAGGATTTGATGTGTGGTTTTATTTGAAGAGTTTGGCATGATTTTTTAGTTTAAGTAAGTATAATTATTTTTATATTCTAACTAGTTGACCATGTGAACTTAGATTTGCCTAAAATTAAAAAATCTAAAATTATCAGTATTTCTCTACTATATTATAATTGTATTATACATAAAAACCTTTCTTTTGAATCACTCTATCAGAGAAACTGCATTAAAATCCGTAGCATAGTTTGAAAGATCTGAGCATACATAGGGACAGACAGAGAGAGCTGACTTTGTTTTATACTATGTTGTGCTGTAGTGGTAAGCAAGCATTCTATTCACCTGATATGAGAGATGGTTGGTAATAATTTGTTACCTGTAAACAACATAAGGCTTGGTCTTCTAGCCGAGGTTAATTACAGATGTGTTATTTGCCCTATAAGTGACTGTTATTTAAGACACATACATTTAAGCCAGAATACATCAGAACTTAGCTAATACAAAGCAGAAAAATATGGGATGAACTACTCTTAAAAAGTCCAAAACTGCTCCGGTGCCTAAGCATCTTTGCTTATTTGTAGGGTCATAAATATTAATACAAACAGCTTAGTTGGTCTATAACTGACCCTAGTAACTGCTAGCCAAAAGTAAAAACCAGATGGTTTGTCCTTGTGGTCATCAATGCAAAATTTCTGATGTTGCTTAACTCTGTAGTTAGGTTATACTCCAAGCGTGCACCACATCACCACTGTTAATAATCGATAATCAACTATTTGCATATCGCCCTAACATGAATTATACAACATAATCACAATGCATAACTATTACAAAATGTTATGTAACAAAGTGGAAGGCGTCTTGAGTTATTCGCTTATCGAGTCAACCATAACATAGACATACAAGTCAATAAATTGTCATGATTGATGTGTTCTTGTTACAGGATAGTTGTAATCACTTTTTGTGTTATTGGGCTACTTAGCTACATACTCAATGAATGTTTTCAAATAAGCTTTACGAGGTGTTGAAGGTCCAGTGTAGTTCGACCAGGGAAGTACCACCGCCTCATCTACTTCTAGCGTGAAGCATTTCTTGCGTTTCGATGTAAGGGTGTGGTTGTCGGCTCACTTTTATATGAGGCGACCATAATAGTCCTCGGGAGTAGCAGCGCATCTGTGATTGACTTCAGATAGAACCTATGTTCTGTATGAAGTTGATTACACATGTTCATGGGTGGCAGTGACCACTTGCCATCGCCTGATGGCAAGTGGTCACTGCCAGTATAGTAGCAAGCATGCAGTCCGCCTGGACTGCATGCTTGCTACTATAAGGCATTGTCCCCAGTAGGAAAAGTGTTCGCGGCCGACTGAATTTGCGACGTATCGGTTTAGTACGAGTTTTTTTTTTTCTATTTAACTGAAGTAGCAAACGAGCATGCAGTCCACCTGATGGTAAGTGGTCACCGCCGCCCATGGACATCTGGAAGCAACTTCATATAGAACGTAGGTTCTATCTGAAGTCAATCACAGATGCGTGGCCACTCCCGAGGACTGAGATGGTCGCCTCATATAAAAGTGTGGCGACAACCACACCCTTCCATCGAAACGCAATGAATGCTTCACGTTAGAAATAGGTATGGCGGTAGTATCTCCCCGGTCGAACCACACTGGTTCTACCACCTTCAAAAAAGTCCAAAGTTTGCGAGTTTGCGCGCACTGTACGCTGTAACGCTGCAAACTATGCCGGTATAAAAAGAGTTTCCACAACATTATTTCTGCTTTGTAACAATATTATAAATTTATAAGAATCTGCTGTCCATCTGTCTGTTAATGTCTGTGATAACTGTGTAAGTTGAAATTTTCTGATGATGTATTGTTGTTGCAGCTATAACAACATATCATACAATATAAAATGTATAAATCAGTATAAAATAAATATTTAAGGATGCCTGCATACAATTTTATTTGTACGGAACCCTTCGTCCGCGTGTCGACTCGCACTTGGCCGGTTTTATTTATTATATAGGGATATATAGTTGCTTTGTTTGATTTAAAAGAAACTCCATCGACGCACCCTATTTATTTAAACACTGTTATTTATTAGTCACACAATACAGTTTTGTCTTATCTTTATCCTGTATTATAACACATTTCTGTGTAAATGTGGTGTAATGTTCCAGGTATATAAAGTAGAAATTAATCATGCAGTTCAAGTCATTTTGTATGTATGTCACGTCACACTATTTGGGTATTTATCATTTTTTTAAATGATCACCAACGTAATGTGCACCAATTGAGCCAAACAATATTTTTTTTATATCTGATCGAAGTAGCAAATGAGCATGCAGTCCACCTGATGGTAGTATCTAGTAGGAGTAAGCGTCTTCATACAGACATGGGTTCTATCTGAAGTCAATTACAGATGCGTTGCTACTCCCGAGGACTATGCTGGTCGCCTCATATAAAAGTGTGTGTGTGTGTGTGTGTGTGTGTGTGTGTGTGTGTGTGGTGTACTACATGCTCGTTTGCTAACATAGTTGACGGCCCGTGTATGCTAGGATATGTTGAGTAGAATAGAAGAATACTTTTTGCTTAATAGGAAATTTGTCTGTGTATGTAAATGAACCCTTATCTAAGAACCGCGAAACATTGGCTTCAAGCGTCAATTACTGATCGCTGCAAACGTCAACAATAAAAATATTTTTTTTTCTTCAAAAATGTACATAGTTACTGGTGACCCTATTAGCGGTTACTAGGTTTCTATGGCCGGGACTCAGCCAGTACAAGAAGGCTATGGGAGAAACAAATATATGTCGCCGATCTTATAAGGCCATGAAATTTGTCGAAATCTTTAGTCTGTCGTTATGCGAAACGAAAGTTTCGTGGCCCCCGTCTAACAGTTTGCGGCGTGACCTTGAGTGTAGGAAATTTCGAAACTTTCTAGCCACTAACCGATAAGCCACCGTTCCATTCACGCCGGTTAGCAAAAACAGTTTAATATACTTTTTCTGACACTAATTCTAAGTTACCTAATACTAAGTGAATCAAGCGGCGTATATACATATTTAGTTAGTTTGTCCCTGTGTATATACAGCGCTACTTTAAAACAAAAGGGCCACAAATCAAAAATATTCAAAATCCTTTTTATTGTAAAAATTCAAATTTTGGTGGTTATATCTTTATAATTTAAAAAGATTCCCATGAATTTTACACTTTAAGCAATAAAAACAGTACTGACGTCTTTTTTGTATTTTCGAATTTACGCTGCAACATCAGTGCAAAGCCGCCATTTAAATGGCTCTCCTGTAAAATTAGGTCTAATTGAGTTGTGGCACTTTTGTTTTGAAGTTGCGACATATTTATTTAGTTTGTCTCTACAGGTATTGCCTGCGCCAGGAGTAGGGTAATTCAATTTTAAATGTTTTGAGTGGATCAAATCTTTGTAACTCAATATAATGTAACTTCTCAATAGACCTTCACAAATAAAGTTTGCATGAAAATTAGCCAACGTTCAAAATGTGTTATCCGTTTGTAAAAATGAAACTTAAATAAGACCTTGGCATAAGTTTTCAAAGTCAATTCTCAATCTGAGAAGTGATCCGCAACAGGTATTGGGACCATAATGTTCATTTGAGGTTTAAAAATGAATGTTGATGTAAGAGTTAAGAAGAGTTTAGAAAAAAATTGAATGAGGTTTCAAAAATGTTGATTGTTTTATAGGTATTATTGGCTTTATTCAACACACTCTTCATAGGATTTCTTTGACTTTTAACATAAAACTTACGTAAAAAGGTTGGTCTTTTTGTGCTATACCGTGACATGTAGCCAAGAAAATAGTAAAACCTCGAACCGAATATATTCGGCACCAAAACCGAATAATTCAACCGAATACGAATATTGAAAAAGATGCCGAATACCAAATAACAACCGAATATTCAGCGCATCCCTAAAAATCAGCATAAAAAGAGATTATCAGGTTGCAGTCCACCAGGCTTTCCAGGCGTCCACCATTTTCCACTTGGCTCACGCGGTGGACTATGGCCTAAAACTATCTCATTCTGAGAGAAGACCCGTGCCCAGTGGGACAATGATGGGTTGTACCCCAGGCTTGTCAGGGGATTGGCACTTCAATTTCACACACTTTGTAATTTTTGTCGGAGTCTTATTCAAGACTGGTTATGACACGCAATTTCGATTGCGTTAAAAATTTAACATAGATAATATAAAATTGTTGTAACTAAGTTTGATTAAAGTAAATAGATTTTAAAGAAATAACGTCAAAAATGTTCAAAGATAAATTTAAGACATTTTTATGATATGACTAGTTGACCCGGCGAACTTCGTTTCGCCTAACAGTCAAAAATCTAAAATTATCAGTGTTCCTCTACTATATTATGCATGTATTATACATACAAAACTTCCTCTTGAATCACTCTATCTATTAAAAACTGCATTTAAATCCGTAGCGTAGTTTTAAAGACCAAGCATACATAGGGACAAACAGCGGAAAGCGACCTTGTCTTATGCTATGTAGTGATGTTCTGTGTGGTTGTAAAAATTATGATTACCACCGAGGAAAAACTGTTTTAAGTAGGTAAAGTTAATATGAATCATCATTGCAGTACTTTTAAATGTGCAAAAAGTATGATCGGCGTTTCACAAACATCGCTCCTTTATATTGTTACATCAAAAACAATGTTATCAAGACGTTTTTATCGCGCACAGTAAATATGTAAATGAAAATGCACTAACGACTATATCTATTTGTCTAAACTCTGAATACGTTTGTAGTACCTGAGTACGTACTACCTGTGCAAAGTTTGATTTGACACTTGTAATAATAATAAAACCTTTATTACAGAAACAGTGAACAACTATAAATATTTTTCAAGGTGGTAGAACCAGTGTAGTTCGACCGGGGAAGTACCACCGCCACACCTATTTCTAGCGTGAAGCATTTCTTGCGTTTCGATAGAAGGGTGTGGTTGCCGGCACACTTTCACGTGAGGCGACCAGCATAGTCCTCGGGAGTAGCAACGCATATGTGATTGACTTCAGATGGAACCCATGTTCTGCATGAAATTGATTACAGATGTCCATGGGCGACAGTGACCACTTACCATTAGGTGGACTACATGCTCGTTTGCTACTTCAGTCAGATAAAAAAAAAAATTAAAAAAACATTTTTGTTTAAATATTCAAACACAACATAAAACTACGCTATAAAATATCTCTTGTTTCGGTGTGCCTTACGGCAAAGGCCTCCTCCAGCTCTTTTCACTGCTTACGATCTGCCGCTACCCTTATCCACAAGGGTCCTGCGGTCATTTTAAGTTCATCCTCCCATCGCCTTGATTTGCGACCCCGGTTCCTAGCACCATCCCTTGGGTACCAAACAGTCACCTATTTGCTCCTTTTCTTTTTGGCAGCGGAGCATATGTCCAGTCAACCTCCATTTAAGTAGATCAATAAGCAAAAGGATGTCTGTTAGTTGTGTTTTTTTGTCTGATGTCTTTGCTCCTTACTCTGTCCTTGTAAACACGGCTGTTTTAATGCAAGCTTAGTAACGCGCGTTGCACCCTTATATCATGCATATTATGAAATGAAATGTCTTTATTTTTGCATAGGCCTACGGATGCACTTACAAATTTTCAGTTACATATATACCTATACTTTATACACTCCCGCCGGATCGGAACACGACCTCAACTGAAAAGATCCGGCAAGTAACTCATTATCAGTGGGTTTGTCTTTTTTTTTGTATATCTTTATGTATTGCCATATTGTTTTTATATTGGTTATAAAAGTTAGCTCCAGTATCTTGCCTTATATATATATTTTTTTATTTGACTGAAGTAGCAAACGAGCATGCAGTCCACCTGATGGTAAGTGGTCACTGCCGCTTATAGACATCTGTAATCAACTTCGTACAGAACATGGGTTCTATCTGAAGTCAAACACAGATGCGTTGCTACTCCCGAGGACTATGATGGTCGCCTCATGTAAAAGTGTGCCGGCAACCACACCCTTCTATCGAAACGCAAGAAATGCTTAATTAAAATTAAATAATTAAATTAAAATAGGTGTGGCGGTGGTACTTCCCCGGTCGAACTACACTGGTTCTACCACCTTCAAAGCTTATATAGGTATTAGCACGCATAGTCATACGCACACATTCCCGTACGGACGAATATACTTATGCACGGTCATATGCATTGTTGTCCCACTGCTGGGCACGGGTCTTCTCGGAATGAGAGAGTTTTAGGCCATAGACCACCGCGCTGACAAATTTCGAATTAGTGGACATCACACACCTCCGAGGAATTTATTTTTTAAAGAACTCTCGGGTGTGTAGGTTTCCTCACGATGTTTCTTCACCGAAAAGCAGTGATATTACCGCGGCAGTCCCTGAGTGCCGCACGTTTTTATTTTTTACTTATAAGCCATGTTTTGAAGTAAATACGTTTGTATCCACTTTTCAAAATTAATATGATAAAATGGTAAATCCAACGGAAACCGCACGAAACGGACGAACTAACCTATTAATTCCTAAGATATACTCAAAAGGGTAATTAGTAACGATTACGTTCCAATCATTTTGTTTCCCAAAATAATTTGTAAAGCTAAATTACCTAGTTACCAAATCGCATTTTTCCTTCAATTTTGTTGTTGCTGTTGTTGTTGTTGTTGTTGTTGCGACAAAAACGTATTTAAGTACACTAATAATAGTTAAGTGATAATTTTGAGTTAATCAAAATTAATTTGACAAGGCGAGAGTAGAGCACTATCTCAAATGCTTTGCGTTAGAGACCTACAAAGATGTTTATGTGATAGTAGTATTTTTTAGATTTATTTTGTCTGTTTGTTTGTGTTTGGAATCGCATAAAAAACTACCTAATTTAATATAAATGATTATAAAATATATGTATTACTAGCCGTACCCTGCGCGCGTCGCTATGCCATCACAAAAAAAAAAATACACCAGAAACCTTCGCGAGCTCCTGAATAGCAACTTTGCTAAAGATCATCATATAATCAAATGAATAGTTTACGATTCTATAGAGGACATACAGACAAACGTTAATTTTTATAAAGAAGAGAAGATTTGGTACAAGCACATATTTTTGGCAGAGAACAAAATTATTCCCGTTTTCTAAGAGCACATAATTTTAGGTAGCAATTACTATATATTGTTTCAATTAACGAAGTCTTTTTAAAGTTATTATTGTTGTAATATACAAACTTATAATTGTCTGTCGCTGTAAAAAAAAGGTTTGTCATTTTGTCTCGACAATGTCGCTTGTAGAAAAATGGTTTACGTGCTATGTCGATCTAGTTAAAATTATATAAAATAAATAGTTCTAAAGTATCCACGAATTTTACTTTATTCCAACAATTATAATTTCTATTAATGTAATTTTTGATGGCAGGTAAAACCGTGCGGCAGAACTAGTGCATCACATATCTAGAAACACTTAGCAATTCTACGTAGATAAAAATCTCACGAAGTAACAAAAGGAAGTGCGGTTTCTCAACTTCCTACGTGTGGCAACCGTGGCATGCGTTGATCGTATTAATTTGATTTCATTAACCGCTCGGCCTTCGTTGCAACGAAATGCGAAGTCAAATAGCATTGCTTTAGTATAAGTTGGAGTGGTGCGAGCAGTGATAGCCTAATGGTTGAAACTTGCCCTCTTAATCGGGAGGTCCGAGGTTCAAACCCAGGCACGCACCACTGATTTATGTGCGTATTATACATTAATTATCACTGCTTTTCGGTGAAGGAAAACATCGTGAGGAAACCTACACACGGGAGTTCTTTAAAAAAAAAACATGCGTGCGTACAAAGTACACATGTCAGAAGTGAAACTTCTTTGGCGAACTAATTTATAAATCTTGTTTATATTTATACAAATCTAAAACTTTAAATTTACAAGATTAAGAGGAAGGGAAAAAGGTGTGATACGACATTCGCTCTGTCTCACTTTTTCTCTCAATCTTTCTCACTCGCTTGCTCCCTACTCTCACTCCACGGCTAGTTGCTCATGCTACGTTCGCCCTGTCTTACTCTCTCTCAATCGGTCTCGATCACTCTCTCTCTCTTTTCCGACACTTCCGTTGCATACCGGCGTGACGTTTCATCTGTAAAAATTTTACCCTCATGCGCCTAAAGAAGTTTCACTTCAAAAAAGTTCTCGGAGGTGTGTGAAGTCCACCAATTCGCACTTGGCCAGCGCGGTGGACTGTGGCCTAAACTCTCCCATTCTGAGAGAAGACCCGTGCCCAGCAGTGGGACAATAATGGGTTGACTTGTTTCTTGCATCTAACGAGGCGAGTAACACTTAGAGTAGTGAATGTGGGTTATGATTTTGACATGATAAGATTTAACAACTTGTATAAAACAAATAATTTGTCTTTCATCTTCAAAAACGAATAAAAAGTGACCCCCAAATTGTGTAACCAATAAGCATATTTTCAGAATATAAAGTTGTAGGTATATTTTTGAGCTAATAATATAGAAAGCGATTGAGTGTCTTTCTTATATTTTTGAAATGCTGTAAAATGTATTTGTTATACACACTCATCGCGATCGAACCAAAAAGTATTAACGAATTATGAGTATTACTTGTCAATGTAGGTTTCAAACCTAAAAGCATTGATTGCCTATAGGTTTGATACTCGCCCTCTGAATTGGAGGGCTCGCATCCGAGTCCTCACACACACACGCACACAAACATGTTCGTGTGTGTGTGAGTTCTCTATATAAGGATTTCAAAGGCGTGTGAATTCTACCAACTCACGCTTAACCAGCGCTGTGGAAGTTGTGGAACTTCCCCTAAACTCGTCTCACTCTGAAAGTTGACCCGTGCCCAACATTGGTACTACAATGGGTTCACCACGTTGACCTAATTCAAATTCAAATAATTCAAATTCAAATAATTTTATTGCAAAAACATGCTCCTCCTCCTCGACAGTTTACAAAGATCTTAGATTAACTGTGAGTACATTATGTTCTACCACATTGGGCGTGCAAAGTTTAACCTAATCATTACATTGTTATTTGGTATATGTATTAAAATTAAAATATATGTTAAAGGGACATAATTATTACCTTGACGACCCGCGTGGCGCAGCGGTTACCATACCGGTCTGACACGCAGTGGGTCCCGGGTTCGATTCCCGGCCAGACAGGTATCTGAATGATGAGTTTAGATTCTTGTTCTGGGTCTGGGTGTTTGTGTATTCGTCTTTGTGTGTGACCATGGCACCCACGACACAGGAGAAAATCCTACTGTGGAGCTATGAGTGTAGAGAGCGTTTTTTATTATTTTATACAAATCATTGAATATTGTATTATATTATTAAATGACAAATCAAAGTAAAACTTAACCTAAATTTCACTCTCTGTTACTCTGAGCCAATTCGTGTAGATTTATTATAATAATTATTACTAATTAGAAGCAATAAATTACGTTCAACGCTACTTTCTTTTCTCACAATCTTACTAAGATCGTTATCTGGAGGATACGGTGTTTGTATGTAAGATCACGCACTAAATTATCTGCAATTAAACAATTGTTATAAATTGCATGCTTAACAAATTTTATTGTCTATGCAGTGATGCGTCTCTTGGAGAATGTGAAAACTGGTATATCGTGAAATGCCTAATACTACTGCTAGGGGTCCTCCACGTCCATTCGTCTCTGTAGTTCCGGGATCAGAATAGGGCTACGGTATCCCCTGTCTGTCGTAAGAGGCGACTAAAACGGGGTTTACGGGGCTGCGGGCAAGTAGAGTGGAAGCTTGAACCATTCGGTCGGGCGATCCCGGGAAGGACGGCGATATGTGTGGTCGCATACCGTCGTAAAGACTAGACGGAGCGGTGGGCCAAGCGGTTGCACCATCTGGGAAGAGCCTTCTTTTGTAGCGCCGAGGACGGCCATCGGGGTGTTTTAGTGCGGTAAAAATTCCATAATTCTGAGTCTGTTATGAACTTCAGAAAGAGCAGGGGTCCTAGCTAGAAAAATATTGTAGACTTTTCACAATTTCTCTGATTTTTACGTCTAATCAGCAACATATCTACTGGAAACAATAAAATGGATCTGCTGCTATTCGGATTAACTGAAAATATTTTAATTACGACACGTATTAGCGTTCTTAGTGAACAGGTATTCTGTGAAAGAGTTTTATTACAAATGTTTCGCCGCTTGCGAGGAATTTTTATTTCGTACTTAATAAGCTTCTAGTTATTTTATTTGTAGTAGAGAAAATGCAACGGTATTAATGATTGAATATCGCATTGCGAGTATGAAGTTTCAATCCTAATTCCTAAAATAAAATATCTTTATTTTGTATAGGCCTCCGGGGGCTTACTAATTTTCAGTTACAATATGTTTTAGGATCAGAGCACGATCTCAACAGATATCCGGCAAAATTTTTGGGGGTGTCGTATTTTTTCTTTGTAATAATCTTTTTTATTTATTGTGTACTCATCGAAATAGCTAATGTGTCTGAAATTGTTTGCCACTCGTGCGACGAAGGGAATTATCATAGCAAAATTTGCCTACTAAAGTACTCGAGAGCCTAGCCATGATGTTCCCGTCCCTGTAGCCTCGGGGTCAGAATAGGGCTACGGTATCCCCTGCCTGTCGTAAGAGGCGACTAAAAGGGGCTTCCGGGGTTGCAGACGGCTTGAGTGGCAGCTCGAACCGTTCGGTCAGGCAATCCCGGGAAGGACGGCGGTATGTGTGGTCGCATACCGTCGTAAAGACTAGACGGAGCGGTGAGCCCAGCCGCCCTTCTGGGAGGAGCCCGATGGGGCAGCGCGCTCGGAGGATTCCGGTTGAAGTCGTTTCGAGATCCCGGAGTCCTCCTTTTCAGCGCCGAGGACGGCCACCGGGGGGTTTTAGTGCGGTAAAAATCCCACATAACCCTGCGTCGCTCCCACGGCGTCGTGTAACTTTGGAAGGTTTCCCCCACGAAAACAAAAAAAAGCCATGATGTTCCCAAAATTGTTTAAAAAAATCAACTAATGTCTTGGCAAGGTGACATAAGCGTTTCTTATTTTTAGAAGATACAGAAGCCAGGAGTAGCTTAGGAAGACGGAAGTTGCAAACGGTCATGGAGTTTAGTCTTTTTTGGATTTGGGAAATGCGTCAAGAATTCCCTGCAGTCATTTAAGTAACAGAGGATTATGTATAGTGATGAAAGAAACTCAGCTATTAGGTTTAGTCGACATTGGACAGATACTACTTTTGACATCATAGTCTAGTATAGACGATGCTAGATAGGGCACTCTCATCACCCCATTATTGTCCCACTGCTGGGCACGGGTCTTCTCTCAGAATGAGAGCGTTTAGGCCATAGTCCACCGCGCTGGCCAAGTGCGTATTGGTGGACATTAAAAAAAAAATAGAGAATTGAATGAGACTGTCTTATAACAGTTATAACACTACATATTTATTGAGATACGTTGTTAATCCATACTAGCACATCCATACATACATAATCGACTAAACAAGTTATTATAGTCGTATGATACATAAAAACTCTAGTTCTTTCCACACAGACACAGGCAGTTTCTAATAATCATGCGCGCATTTGTATTTTTTTATCTTACTTAAGTAGCAAACCAACATGCAGTTCACCTGATGGTAAGTGGTTACTGCCGCTCATGGATATCTGTAATCAACTTCATACAGAACATGGGCTCCATCTGAAGTTAATCATAGATGCGTTGCTACTTCCGAGGACTATGATGGTCGCCTCATATAAAAGTGTGCCGGCAACCACGCCCTTCCATCAAACGCAAGGAATCCTTCACGTTAGATATAGGTGTGGTGGTACTTTCCCGGTTGAACTACACTGGTTCTACCACTTTCAATTCAACTTTATTTAGATTAACAATAATTTCAAGTTTAATCTAGATACAACAAAACTCTTGAATTGATTACATAATACCACAGGAATGTGATACACAATAAAGTTTTTTTAGTAAAACCGGTAAAACAAACTGGCTGTGTGACCACGTCATAAGAAAAATAATCACAATTAGTAGAACCATGACTGAAATAATACCTTTTTTTTTTCGAGGGGGAAACCTTCCAAAGGTACCCGACGCCGTGGGAGCGACGCAGGGTTATGTGGGATTTTTACCGCACGAAAACCCCCCCGGTGGCCGTCCTCGGCGTTGAAAAGGAGGACTCCGGGATCTCGAAACGACTTCAACCGGAATCCTCGAGCGCGCTGCCCCATCAGGCTCCTCCCAGATGGGCGGCTGGGCCCACCGCTCCGTCTAGTCTTTACAACGGTATGCGACCACACATACCGCCGTCCTTCCCGGGATTGCCTGGCCGAACGGTTCGAGCTCCCACTCTAGCCGTCTGTAACCCCGGAAGCCCCTTTTAGTCGCCTCTTACGACAGGCAGGGGATACCGTAGCCCTATTCTGACCCCGAGGCTACAGGGACGGACTGAAATAATACCTACGTAGGTTTTGGTTATTTTTATGATAAATTGTGTTCCAGAAGTAGGATTGGATGGCCAAAGTAAACGACACATTATTTACAACACTGGTATATTTTCACGATTTTACACGTATACAATTTCAGAATACATTCGGACAGAGTAACATCACACTTGTGAATTATTAGAATGATCCATATTACGATAATACCCTCCCTTTTATACTAAAAATGGCAGGCGTTAAGGAAACCGTCACAGAGACAAAAACATTACTATTAATCTATTACATTATATAAAATTAAATATATGCATTTATAATATTTATTTATATTGTGACTTCTATTGATTTGTGATATTTATAATAACATGGCACGATCAATTTAAATACAATCATTATATAGATTCTTATTGATGTTTATAACTAATGTACCTAGTCATGAGTTTAACAGTAGTGTCCCCAGGCAAGCTACTTGTTGGTTTGTAACAATTGGTATTTCTAGGTTTACCCAAAGGGTAAAATCAGTACCCTATTACTAAGACTTCGATGTCCGTCTGTCTGTCACCAGGCTGAATTTATAACAACAAATACTCTCTATAACAACAAATACTAAAAAAAAATAACATAAATATTCAGGGGGGGAAGCGCCCTTACAACAAACCTGTTTTTTTTTTTTTGCTGTTTACTTAGTCCTTAGGTCAGTAGCAACGCATCTGTGGCCAATTACCTACGTAAGGCTTTGACCATATCTAAGGGTACTTTCAGTTGTTCACGAACGATAGTTTGTTACTTTCATATTATAAGAAAATCGAATATGAATGGATATCAATAGATAAATCGATTTGCGTATAAGAAATTAAATATCATTGCTTTTCGGTGAAGGAAAACATCGCGAGGAACCTACACACCCGAGAGTGCTTTAAAAAAGTTTTCGCAGGTGTGTGAAGTCCACCAATCCGCACTTGGCCAGCGCGGTGTACCATGGCCTATAACTCTCTCATTCCGAGAGAAGACCCGTGCCCAGCAGTGGGACAATAATGGGTTGACGACGACGAAATCGATTTGGCCAGAGGCATAGTTTCTTTCAATCGTTAGAAGTTTTTAATACTTCTGTTTCTTACGTCACCCGTTTCTTTCTGTTTATTCAAGTGTCGATCAACCATATAACAACGGGGATTGTAAAGTGAATTTTAATGCGTGAATCATTCTCAATTTTGTGTTTTCAGTGTCGGTATTTCCTATAAATAAAGGTACGGCAACGGTTGCATAGTTTTTATCATTGTAAAAAGAGAAGACATATGAAATCATATCTTTCAGGGAGCGTCACTTATAGGAGAATCATTTAATCCCTGTCAAAATGTACTGTCGGTTATGTAAAACCCTTAAACATAAGTCCCGAATCCGCCAGTGCCCATAGCACAAAACTAGAATTACCTGTGTTTACGGTCCCTAGATATACAATGTCCCTAGATACACACCCAGACTATGGATGAATCTAACTAATATTTTTGTAAAGTATTTAGTATTCTTATAACCGTTTTTTTAATTGCATCACTTGAAATACGCTAAAGTCCATATATCAGCGTTGACCCGCGTAAAAGTTTGTAAAAAGATAAATTACCCAAGATAAATGACCGAAAACACGGTAACGTAATTTTTTTAACAAAAGTATGGCACAGCACATGCTGATATTTTTTTATTCTTATTTTGAGCGTTTTTGTGCAAAGCTGGAGTCACAAAAAGTTTTGATTAAACAAAGGTAAGCACAAAAACAACCTAAGAAAAAACGTCTAGAAATAGATCCATTGATTTACGCAGACATTTCAGTTTTTCTCTTAAATCAATGCGAGGAAACACAGTTTGTTTGACTGTAAATAAATGGACCGGATTTTTTAAGGTCGTATCCCATACTTTACTGGAGGTGCCCTTGGGTCAGCTGCAATCCCAATGAGGTGGATAGTCATTGATCCGGCAACAGCTGGGGCCGCAGCCGTCCCTTTCTTTAGCGAAGAATGATGAAGGAACTCGGCAACGAGGACCGAAACCATCCCTTCCTTCCAGCTTATAGTATTTTTGTTACGACTGAACATCAGGCTCACCACAAAAATCTCGATGCAGGTGTAAAAGCCAACAGGGCCAAAAAATCTTATCAGAGACCCGCGACGAGTGACGACCCGCGTGGCAGAGCGGTTACCACACCGGTCTGACGCACAATGGGTCCCAGGTTCGATTCCCGGCCAGACAGGTATCTGAATGATGAGTTTAGATTCATGTTTTGGGTCTGGGTGTTTGTGTATTCGTCTTGCGTGTGTCCATGGTACCCACGACACAGGAGAAAATCCTAGTGTGGGGCTATGAGTGTAGAAAGCGTGTGTGTGTTAGTGAACCATTGGAATCGACAGTATCGACACAGGATGAGCTCTACTTATTATATAGCCTGTCTACCTTTACGCACTAGAAGGGCGCAAGGGCGCTCCAGGTTTCCTTCGCTTGGAGAGATGATCCCAAGCTCAACATTGGGATATAATAAAATTAAGTATCTACTACCTAGTACGATGTAAAAAACTAAAATACACGCTTCTATTACACCGCTATCCATCTCCATCGTCTGTTCCTCAATACCGAGCCTGATCGTTTGGGACTTTTATCTGTGTGTTTTGAAATCGCCACAATTTTAAATTTGAATCGTCCAACAATTCGCACTTGGCCAGCGCGGTGTACTATGGTCTAAACTGTCTCATTGAGAGAAGACCCGTGCCCAGCAGTGGGACAATAATGGGTTGACGAAAGAAAAGTTTTGAAATAGCATCAAACAAATTCTGTTCAATTTAATTTATATATATTTATTATGTTTATAGTTTGTATTTTGGTTATTTAATCTTCTTCATTAAAAATCATATTCCCGGTCAAAAATACTGTAATATAAAGTTATGTTACATTTTTAAACGCGGATGAAACCGCAGGCGGATCTAGTCTTGTGTACGAAATTTCCAATCTCGACGGCTAGAGTGGGAGCTCGAACCGTTCCGTCAGGCAATCCCGGGAAGGACGGCGGTATGTGTGGTCGCATACCGTCGTATAGACTAGACGGAGCAGTGGGCCCAGCCGCCCATCTGGGAGAAGCCCGATGGGGCAACGCAATCGGAGGATTCCGGTTGAAGTCGTTTCGAGATCCCGGAGTCCTCCTTTTCAGCGCCAAGGAAGGCCACCGGGGGGATTTTAGTGCGGTTAAAATCCCACATAAACCTGCGTCGCTCCCACGGCGTCTAAAAAAAAGAAAAAGGTCTGCTGGAAGAGATTTCTTTAGAAATAAGCAGCACCTTTGCACTTATAGACAATTGTATATTCTCTTTTGTTGATTTCCTTGTGTGTGCATAAATTAATTAAATTAAATAAATTTACTAAGGAGCGAGAGACATATACATCACTTTTAGCTTCATATCTAACAAGATTAAAACCACTTAGTGCATTTTAAGGTAATCAATACAATTCGCCTCTATAAATGTTAGCGCGATAAGTGAATGAGTCAGCCGGTTAGTCTAATTGTCTTTTATGAAAGGCGAACGACCTATTTTCCTTATCATTACTCACTCAATCGATAATTCCTCTCGTGTTTTTATCTTTTTTACAAGCGTTAAGTATCGTAGTGAGTATAACGATACTATATGTCAATAGTATGCCACCAGATGGCGCCAACATGGCGACTCACTTATTAGGAGGAGCTTATTACGAATCTTATTAGAAGGACCTTAGACCTCGCGAGTAGAAATGCACTTGTAAATGGCTTTAGATACAACCCTTGTTCTTGTTTTTTACGATTTAAGAAGCAAACGGACATGCATACCTGATGGTAAGTGGTAACTTCTGTAAACAGCTGCCTACAGATCAAGGGTTTTGTCTGAAGTCCAGCCAGGCGATCTCGGGAGTTATCGTATGTGTGGTCTCATACCATCGTAAAGACTAGACGGAGCGGTGGGCCCAGCCGCTTATCTGGCAGGAGCCCGATGGGGCAACGCGCTCAGAGGATTCCGGTTGCGTTCCTTTGGAGATCCTTGAGCCCTATTTGTAGCGCCGAGGACGGCCACCTTAAGGTTTAGTGCGGTAAAAATACCGGAGCGGTTACCATACCCGTTTGACTCGCAATGGGTCCCGGGTTCGGTTCCCGGCGAGACAGGTATCTAAATTATGAATTTAGATTCATGTTCTGGGTCTGGAACTGGATGTTTATGTATTCGTCTTGAGTGTGTCCATGGTACCCACGACACAGGAGGAAATCCTAGTGTGGGGGGCTATGAGTGTAGAAAGCGTGTGTGTTTAAAATATCCTATATGAAGCTTATGGAATATGATTTTATGAAAAAATGTATGAAGTGACTAGATTTTAAATGAGGTACAGTGATGATTAACAGGATAAAGTTACCGTTACAGAGCATTGTAATAATATCGTTCGAAATAGTGGGCGGATTTGTTACTCGTAATACACACGGTCATATCTACAACGTATGTGACTGATAATAGCTATATTGTAGTTTCATAATGTGAGTTTATATGCAGAATTCATCATTGAAGAGACTGCTAAACAACAGTAGCAAGGCCATATATAGAGGGGGGCATCGGGGACAAATGCTCACAAAAAAGGCGAGACTTGGTGACCTTCCTTTTTGGTCGTCAATTTCCAGAGACAGGTGTCAAAGAATATTTAGATTTGACGCAACCTTTTTTCTTTCGCCGGCAAATATTCCGAAATTGGTGGACAGCGAATTCATCTTTGGCCTTGGGTGAAATGAACCTACGCTACGCCATTGCCTTTATTTAAAAACTCGACAGTTTTTTTTTTTCGTTACGCGCCATCTTTTTTTTCCGTTACGCGCCATCTTTTTCTTATCCCTACCACGCGTGATATTAGATAGATTATTATAGATTAGATTATTAGATAAAGTTTAATAAAAGCCTTTTATTAAACTTTATCTAATTTAACTTTATTTAACCAATTTCTGTAAAGTTGCATATAGTAAATTATTTTTTGAAAAATAACGTCATAAAGAAGTTTCACTTCTTACGAGTGTACGCTAGTACACGCACACCTTTTTTTTATTTTTTTTTTATTTAGATAACATAAAGGATATTGAGTCCACTCCTATATTCCAATGCAGTCTCACATCTATAAATCCGAGCCCGGACAGCAAAATTCCACTGGAAGGGAATCTTCAACAGCAAACACCAATTTACTTGCTAAAGTGTTACATTGACTGCTCTTTAATTTTCAGAAGCTTAATACACATACATTTTGTACATATACTCAACCCGTACATACGCTCATTAAAAACAATTTTATCATATATTGTTACTACAACACTTAAAACAATTATGATGCAAACATTAACGATAGAAGAGATTTGAGTTTATCTGAATCACATAATTATATTAAACAATAGATATCATACAAAAAAGGAAATCCACCGTACAAATCGTTATATATATTAACAAATATACAAAACATTAATATTTAGATTTTTTTAACAATGGCTCTCGTACTATTGTTCATTTCTCCATCTTTCTCCTTTGTTTTGGCTCGTCGCCATTTTTCTATTTATATTGGCGCCCAACGCGGGGCCGTTTGTTTACTTGTCAACAGCGAACAGACGTTGAAAGACATTTGTTTTGGCTAAATTTCCCGTTTTAATATAGTGCCTGTCTTTTATGGACTTCATTCATATTTTTCAAGTGACGTTTTATAAACTCAAGTAAATGATTGAGCCAAACTTAATAGAGGTTAGGGATATAATACAAGCTGTTGCACGCGTTTCCACCTGCGTTGAACAAAATGTGATATAACTTTAAATTGTAATAACTTTTGATGGATGAATTTTTAATGCAACAAAGACTAAATGTTTAGCCAAAATATGAGGTAAATATGATTTTTTATGATAATGCAAATTTGATTGTTTAATTCCAATTAAAAAAAAACTACGCTTATAAAATCACCCTATACATGTAACTCGTTAAATCAAATTTAGTAGTTTTGATGTAATTATAAAACCACAGAAAAAAATCTAAAAATTGTATACATTCTCTTTATTAATTACTCACAGTAGGTACTCCAAACAATGTTTTTTGCAGTATGCGATGTCTGAAGACATACATAACTTTCATTTTGTTATGTTTGTTAAATAGCTTTGGTAGTTTTTAATTTTAAGAAGGCTTCTTTATTCTACTCGCGTGAAAAAGACTTTCAGTGAGTTTTTGTCTTAATTAGTTTCTAGACAAGGTTAAAATAAAAAGGCTTACAGGCAAAAAATTACTTGAGTTTTACGTCTAGGTATCGTGCAAATATGCACTTAGGAAACTATTTTGATTAATTTTTTAAACTGGTTATTATATTTTTAACCGACTTCCAAAAAGGAGGAGGTTATCAATTCGTCTGTATTTTTTTTTTTTTTTTTTATATTTGTTACCTCATTTTTCCGGACTGGGTGAACCGATTTAGATGATTTTTTTTTTATTTGAAAGGTAGTGCGTGTCATAGGGTCCCATTTTTTTTTAGTATTTTTTTGACTAGGGCATCCATAAGAAAAACGCATAAGTCTTAAATTTGCATTTTCAATGTACGCGATAAATGTATGAATAACTCAATATCCCGCCAACCGATTTTGATGATTCTTTTTTTATTAGAAAGGATGTACTCCAGGGGTAGTCTGATAAGAGTTTGATAAGGTTCTAATCATAGGATCTTCAACTTTTTGGAGCAAAATAATAAAATTAGTGATAGTCGGCCGAACCTTAGCTGGAGAAGTCCAATTGAGTAAAATATAGAATAAAATTACTATGTAGGTATTTACTATGAAAAATTTGACCTTCAACTCTTCAATCCTGATGATGCAGGGGTACTGCTAGCCTGAACTATAAAAGTTGGTCGTTTGATGTTTGCGAATATATAATGAAATTGTTAAGCAAATTCATGGGACAAAAATTTGACCTTCAACTCCTCAACCCTGATGATGCAGGGGTACTTAAAGCCAAAACCATAGGAATAAGCCATTTGGTGCTTACGTATATGTTATAAGATTACTGAGCAAAAACATAAGATGAAAAATTTGACCTTCAACTCCTCAACCCTGATGATGGAGGGGTACTTCAATCCTAAACCATAGAAGTTGGCAATTTGGTGCTTACGGTTATGTAAAGAAAATACTAAGCAAAAATATAAAATCAAAAATTTGACCTTCAACTCCTCAACCCTGATGATGAAGGGGTACTTCAATCCTAAACCATAGGAGTTGGCAATTTGGTGCTTACGGTTATGTAAAAATAATACTAAGCAGAGGCACAAAATTAAAATTTTGACCTTCAACTCCTCGACCCTGATGATGAAGGGGTACTTCAATTCTAAACCATAGGAGTTGGCAATTTGGTGCTTACGGGTATGTAAAAATAATACCAAACAGAGGCACAAAATTAAAATTTTGACCTTCAACTCCTAAACCCTGATGATGCAGGGTACTGCAAGCCTGAGCCATAGAAGTTAGCCACCTGGTACTAACGTATATGTTATAAGATTACTAAGCAACAATATAAGATGAAAAATTTGACCTTCAACTCCTCAACCCTGATGATGGAGGGGTACTTCCAGAGGGGGCGCCCTGTTTGTATGAATTGTAAAAGTGTTTTATGTTTAATTTTTGTGAATATGTAGATGCACAAAGCAAACTTAGAGGCTTTATTTAAATACAAACATAAAAATATAGTCACTAAAAAGTGTAAAATAAAAACTTTTTAACAAAAAATATCTACCGACTTCCATGTCACAAAAAAGTAAAAAATAATTTAAATATATTTTGGTCTAGAACATACTCAGTACTTAGTACATAGTTCTGAAGTCGGTGCTCATATAGGACGTAGTTACCGTCGTCCAGCGAAATATGTCGAGCACCGACTTCAGGACTATGTACTAAGTACTGAGTATGTTCTAGACCAAAATATATTTAAATTATTTTTTACTTTTTTGTGACATGGAAGTCGGTAGATATTTTTTGTTAAAAAGTTTTTATAATATTCAAATAGCCTTTAACACTCGAAAAAATGGTGATTGTCTTGAAATTACAGTCAGGCACTTCAATTTTATTTACTTGTACAAGTGAAGTAGAAATAGATTATAAAGAATGTCCCGAGTGATGGTCGTCTTGACTAGCATGACTTTCTGTGTTTCTGTGGGCGACATATAAGGGAACTATGTGACAAAATCCAGGATATGAGTACCAGCATCTTCTTGTACAGTATCAAACCATAATCTAACCAGTCACCAACACGCTTTTCAAGCGTAGTGGCAATTGCAAAAGCCACCATTAGGAGAGGCTTATGTCCTCTATGGACTTTAAACATCTGATAAATTCTTCAAAGAAGAATGGATATATAAATACATAGATATAAATGGATAGACATTTCTTCACGGTTCTTCTCTTACCAAGCAGAGGAGAGCTCTTGTCAAGCGTGGAGACTATTGCAAAAATCTACATTAGGAGCGGAACATATCCAGACTACGAAGAGCTTATAGATGAATATATAGATAGATAAATGGATATTTCTTTCTTTCCAGAAAGAGGACAGTATCACCGAGCACGATATTGAAACGGGAACAGAAATGGCTGCGTATGCTGAACAACTGGGAGGCGTTTATGAGCAAAAACTATAAGAAAGTGCGTGAGAGATGTCGCAAAGGTATGTTTTTTTTATATAATTTACTAGTTGACCCGGCGCACATCGTTCCGCCTAAAGTTCAGAAATCTAAAATTATCAGTGTTCCTTTACTATATTATGCATGTATTATACATAAAAACCTTGATCTTGAATCACTCTGTTCATTACAAAAAACTGCATTCAAATCCGTAGCGTAGTTATAAAGATCTAAGCATACATAAGGACAGACAGCGGGAAGCTACTTTATTTTATACTATGTAGTGATCAGTAGGAAAGGAGCATGGAGTCCACATGCACGGTAGTAAGTGGTCACTGCTGTGAACATCCGTGGTCAACCTCAGATAAGTCTTACCTCAGGCTAGCCACAGACGCGTTGTTACCCCCTAAGGACCACGTTGGAAACGAGCATGCAGTCCACATGATGGTAAGTGATCACTGCCGCCCATGGATATGTGAAATCAACTTCATATAGAGTGGAGATTCTATCTGAAGGCAATCATAGATGTGTTGCTCTTGTTACTCAAAAGGTCGAAGATGGTCGCCTCATATAAGCCAGCAGCCACACCTTTCCACCGAAACACAACGGCTTCATACTAGAAATAAGTATGGCGTAATAATCCACTATTGTACTACCTTGCACAAATATTGGGGGGTTTTCATTGTTAAAGAATATTATAACTGAGATAGTTTATGAAGATGTATGTATGTATGTTTGGTACTTTTCACGCAAAAGCTGATGTGACTTGGGTTGTGGCGATGGTGCTTTCGAATTAGAACCACAAAATTCTGTACCACCTTTAAACATCTAAGAGAGAATAAAACCTACCGAAAGCCAATACCTCGATTCACCGGCCAATCTTGCAGGCATACCGGCATCAGTCCGCCCGAAGGCGTGGCTCTACCTCTGCGGCGGTCAGCTCCTGCTCGAGAAGCACCCGAACGAATACGAGGAATTGCTCCAAGCGCCAGGCGACCCCAAGTGCATGGAGGACATCAAGAAGGACCTCCACAGGCAGTTCCCGTACCACGAGATGTTTATACGCGAGGAGGGATTGGGGTGAGTCTTGATTAAGATAGCTAGATTTTGATAGCTTTTAAATCCCGTATCTTATGGTTGGGTCAACTTCATATATGATTGTGGTTTCAAACATTTTGCGATGTATTTTTCTTCCAAATAGAATCTTATTCCCTGCCGATTACCTCATACTAGTCTTATAGTACAAGTAGTAAATGATTTAAAAACAAGTACATGAGTTGAAAACTACTAGCTTTTTCTCCGTCGAAAGTTATCATCTCCGTACAAGACATATCCATCATTATAGGGTCTATATTGTCTATATATTTTGGGTTTCAGCATATTAGATGAATCAATTATAAATTTATAAGTGTTTTAGTGAAAAGTAAATGTTGACTGATTATCATGTATGCATTGTCTTAATGTATTAAGCGCACATCAATGAAGACTAATTTGAGGACCACGAAACATTCTCTCTCGAAACACACACTATCGAAGTAATACTTTTTGGTTTTCAACTATTGTTGAATTACTTTGCGTACAAAAACAATCAATATTACTCGAAAATTAAAACTTTTTATTTTAAGCGTGTCAAAGGCGGAAATGGTCTTTATCGACCCTCCTGAGTTAAAAATCTCTGAATGCTGATGCTTACTTAAAAGTTTTCGGCAAACGTTAAATTGTGTGTAAATGCCAGTACACGTTAAACGGTTTATTACTAATAGGATTAAGTAAATGTAGCGTTAAACCGAGTACTGTTACGACATTTGATACTGCAGCGAGCAATGTAATTATGGTCATGTGCGGTTTACTATAAATAATATGATAGTATAATGCCTAGCGATGATGAATCACCCGGTTGATCTATTTGTGTATGTATTTAATATATGCAATATTGATTATTTCAATAATTGATAATTTGTTTACTTTTATATGCCTACCACAGATTATCGCTGTCGCCCAGGGTTGACTGGCAGAGAATGCCATTAGGCATTAAGTTCACCCTTGTAACCCTTAGTATAAGGTGTTTCAAAACTTTAAATAAATAAATAAATATAATCTTGGACCCTTCTGCAGCTACATTTTTACCATGTTCCAAAAGTCCAAGACTCGACAAAGATGTGAAAATTACATCTAACTGTAGAAACTAGCCACCCGTCGCATCGGTCGAAATTCGACCGTAATTTAAATTAAAAATCTAAACTTCATATTGTCCAAAGTAGTACGGATATTTCTCAAATTCAAAATGTAATAATTTTCAAGTAATTTTGAATGCGCCCGTTAAATATAAAAATGGGTTTAATTATCTAAGCCGCCTTTTAATGCAAAAACGGTATTTTGACAAAGACATCTGACATTTTTGACGTTATGTGTTTTCATAGTAAGACATTGAATGTTCTATTTCGTTTACTATGTATGTGTTCGTGACAAATGCACGGTAGTGTGTGTAATGTGTTTTAGTTGATTTTATGTATGATATATGCATTATTAAAAAAATATTAACATACTGCACTCCTTCCCTACGTCCACTATAACCGTGCAAAATTTCATACTAATCCGTTCGCGGCATATTACTTAAAAATGCGTCACAAGTTTTTTTGAAATAAAATGAAATGAAATGTCTTTATTTTGTATAGGCCTGCGGGGGCACTTACAAATTGTCAGTTACATTTTTTTTCTTACATCTTGATCGGAATACGACCTCATCTGAGAAGATCCGGCAAGAAACTCAGCGGGTTTGTCTTTTTTTCATATTTATATCCATTTTTTTTTAATATTATTACAATCATGTTTTTTTTACATGGTAATGAAAATTAGCTCCAGTATCTTGCCTTACAGTTCAGTAAAAGAGAGCCCTGTTTGGCAAGATACGCTACACTTTTTTACTTTGCGTGTAGATTAGCTGTGCGACTGGATTCCAACCACGAAACCTCATAAATCTTAATTGACGTCGTGGTCCCAATTTTTCCGTCAATCCAAGTTGTTATTTTCCATCTATCAACCCTTTGACACTCCATTGCTAGACAAGCGGGGGTGGCTTAATGACTGATGAGTCTTTGATCCATAGCCACCACTCCTGGCCTGGTCGCAGTTGATGCCACCGGATAGCAATTAAACTTTGTCGGATTATGATAGATGGGTGTTGATGACCACCTAAAATGTTTCCTTCGTGGTCTCCATTACCGGTTCCATAAAACATCGTCGATCGCTGCTAGCGTTAGCGTTGAAAGAATTTTGACAACTTCGCTAGTTTTTGCAGCGTTTTTTGAAGCCTTTTTTGAGGCATCCTTCTGAGGTATGTGGACCACCTAAAATGTTTCCTTCGTGGTCTCCATTACCGGTTCCATAAAACATCGTTAAGCGCTGCTAGCGTTGAAAGAATTTTGACAACTTCGCTAGTTTATGCAGTTTTTTTGGAGCATTTTTTTGAGGCATCCTTCCGAGGTATGTAAGGTATTTTGACAATTTTGAGATATGGTGAGATTTGTCCGACCTCACGCTACTCACTCGTACGTGAGATAGATTAAAATTAAGAAAGACACATGTTTTATTTTTTAATCCAGTTTTTTAGTAATATCTTGCAGAAAAAAATAATACTTGATATCATTAACAAGCCTCCCTGTCACAAAATATCACTTATGAAAGGGGCTTCATACGTGATATTTTTTGACAGGGAGGAGACATTCAAAAGGTACACACCGAAGCCTTGGGAGATACTCCGAGAGAGACCCCTGCACCTTTTGGTGTTTACGACGATATGCCATGCCGCTAAGAGGGGGCTCTTAGTCGCCTCTTACGACAGGCAGGTGATACCGTAGCCGTATTCTATTCCACGGCTACAGTGGGACCGCTCCCCCCACCCTACGTGTCTCACGTAATTAATGGAGGTCCCCTTATGAGAACAAATTTATTTTTAACACTCTGTCTATATTGACGTTTATAGCGCAGAGCGATTTTCGTGTGAAACGAATTATTCGTCTCCCTCGGATAAAGGAAGTTTCTCTTAGTTCTTGCACTAAGCACTAAATGCTCCAATGAAATTCATGTTTTGTTTCACACATGCGAAACTCATGGATTTAAGCTTAGCATTGTATGTCAGTCAATCAGTGTCAGTTTTAATAGAAAATACGCAAAAGTAAAAACAATCACATGTCGCGTTACACGTCGCATTATAATAAATTAATTGCCATATTTAATTTTAATTGCAATAAGTCTGAGAATGGACAGATCACGCGAGACTTGCACAATCAATGTCTCTTGCGGTGGTTGCCACCAGTCTCATGGTAATGCTTTGGAATATAGAAAACATGTTGACGCAGCGACGGATTCGGGGGAGAGGGGCTTAGTGGACTCAGGCCTTTTTTTGTTCTTGAGGGGGAAACCTTTTAAAGGTTTTGAAAGTGGTAGAACCAGTGTTGTTCGACCGGATAAGTACCACCGCCATACCTATCTCTAGCGTGAAGCATTTCTTGCGTTTCGATGGGTGTGGTTGCCGGCACACTTTTATATGAGGCGACCATCATCCTCGGGAGTAGCAACGCATCTGTGATTGACTTCAGATGGAACCCGTGTTCCGTATGAAGTTGATTACAGATGTCCGTGAACGGCAGTGACCACTTACCATCAGGTGGACAGCATGCTCGTTTGCTACTTCAGTCAGATAAAAAAAAAGTATTCAGCAAAACCATCATAAATACCAAAATTTTCAATAAGCCCCAATGTAAACGTTAATAACATTTACATGTGGTAATTAATTATTTTACAAATTATTATATAATTATGTCAACGCAAGCAAGCAAGATTCGACGTTTTTTCTTAATAACGTTCACAATTCCCATTGTCTTTAAGTCTTATTAAATGGTTCCTTCCTTCTACAAAAGTAACCAAGAAAGGCACGGCAAGGCAAGGCAAGAATGTAAAAATGAACATTTACACAAATAGGCGTACAAAAATATCCCAATCAAATACGCTAAAAGTGAACACATTATTTTGAGAAATAAACTGTAAAAAAATGTTAAATGTGCGGATGCTCAAATGGTGCTTAGAAACCCTTTAGTTAAAGCCTCAGTGGCAAAAAACACCGATAGGATGTAACCATATGGGGTGTTTGCGTGATCAAGTGTAAAACTTGAGAAAAAATGTTGCAGACTTCCGCGGAAACCTGTCTGAAGGACTTAGACAATGTAGTCTCATAAGGGCATTGAGAATCGTATTAAATGTACTAGTACTAGTCACCCGTCGCAACGTTCGAAATTCGACCGTAATTTAAATTAAAAAACTAAACTTCATATTGTCCAAAGTACCACTAATTATTCTCTAATTTAAATAAATTGTAATTATTTTCAAGTTATTTTGAACGTACCGGTTAAAGGTAAGAAGAGGTTTATTATCTAAGCTGCATTTAAAAGCAATAGCGGGTATTTTGACAATCTGACATTCTGACAAAGACATCTGACATTTGTGACGTTTGTGTTTTCATAGTAAGAGATTGAATGTTCTATTATTATTATTCATTATGTATGTATGTGTTTTTGCCAAATGCAAGGTAGTGAGTGTAATGTGTTTTAGTTGATTTTATGTAGATTTATTTAAAAAGAATATTAGCATTGCGCAATCCTTTTCTACATCAACTATAACCGTGCGTAATTTCATACTCCTCCGCCTGCGGCAAGTATCTTATAAACGAATCACAAGTTTTTGCTTCACGTATTCATATATAGATAAATGCGAAAGATTTTGAGTATCTGCAGTGGGGTAGCGTGGGTTCATGCCACCCGGGGCTGACCCAGCAAACGTTGTTTTACCATATAAAAATAAATAAAAAATGTTAAGGGTGGACAACCCTTATCACTAAGGGGTATGAAAAATAGATGTTAGCCGATTCACAGACCTTACTTCATTATGCTCACAAAATTTCATGAGAATCGGTTAAGCCGTTTCGGAGTAGTACGGGAGCTAACATTGTGACACGAGAATTTTATAATAAAATAGATTGATTTATTAACCATCTTGTTTTTTACATGACAAAAAAATCTAACTCCAGTGTCTTGTCCTAAATTACCTACTTCTGTTTCGTTTGGCAAGCTATGCTAAACTTAAGTGAAACTCTGTAACTTAAGTGAATAACTATCGAAATATGTATTAGTAACTCAGTCCCAAAATGTTTTGTCATCTGTTTAAGCAGAAATTTTACAATACGCAATACGGCAGTTTGCTTTTAATCAACTTCGGGCAACATTATTTCAAATGGGCAACAACATTTAAAACATTCCAACTTGAAATGGGAATGAAATTTATATCCTGTGAGTACCTACATTACACGAAACCGACTAAATTACAAAGAATGATATAGTACAGAAATGCTTCGTTATAAAAAAAAACAAAAGGAACTGAAAATATCATCCCTCTTGCCACTACTCAACGTTTTTAGAAAGATTATCTTTTAAGAAAGACAATAAAATAATGATGAAATTTAATTTTGGGGCCTTTTCTGAAAAATTGTCAATCACTAGCCAAATTTATGGAGTCGCTCCATTGGTGGACTTCACACACCTCCGAGAACGTTTTTTTTTTTCAAAGAACTATCGGGTGTGTTTTCCTTCACCGAAAAGCAGTGATAATTAATTTGTAATTCGCCAATTCGCACTTGGCCAGCGCGGTGGACTTCTCATTCTGAGAGAAGACCCGTGCCCAGCAGTGGGACAATAATGGGTTGACGACCGACGCACATAATTTTGGAAAAATCAGTGGTGAGTGCCGGGGTTTGAACCTCGGACCTCTCGATCCAGAGGGCAAGTTTCAACTATGCGACACTAATATAACAGTACTTAATACAGATAGGCTGCAGTAGCAGTATCATTATAAAGAATAAAACGCAATAACAACACGGAGAAAGTCATGCATAACAAAGAAACAACTTCATTTAATTATACTCAAGCAATACGAGAGCGGGGCAAACCGGTGAAATTGCGACGCACTCGAGAAAAAGTCGCTCAAGTCGCGGTGTCGTATGTAAAACTATACTAGCTTTCGTTTCGTGACTTTGTTCTTTTTTTATTTTTGAAGTGAAACTTCTTTATCGGGGTTGGAAAAAAATTTAGTGTAACATTTTTTATTTTTTTATTTTATTTACATATTTATTGCACCTTTAAAAAGTTACAATAGGGCAAACTTAATGCCTGATGGCATTCTCTGCCAGTCAACCCTGGGTGGCTGGAAAATTTGCGGCAGGTGTTTTAAACACAAAGATTATAGATATTTAATATGTTATAAATACATCATATACATACTATATCATTAAAATATATATTATACATACATATAATACACATAACACATACATACATATAATAGGTACACAAAAACAATACATATTATATAAAAGTTAAATAAAAGTTGTTTAAGAAACAATGACAGTGTTCAGATAATGCTCTCGGACAAGCTTTTTAAAGATGAACTTACTGGGTGCTTTCCTATTCCATTTTTTCGTTACGCGCCATATTTTTCTGCTACGCGCCATCTTTTTTTTTCCGTTACGCGCCATCTTTTTCTTATCCCTACCACGCGTGATATTAGATAGATTATTATACATTAGATTATTAGATAAAGTTTAATAAAAGCCTTATTAAACTTTATTAACTTTATTTAACCAATTTCTGTAAAGTTGCATATAGTAAATTATTTTTTGAAAAATAACGTCATAAAGAAGTTTCACTTCTTACGAGTGTACGCTAGTACACGCACACATTTTTTTTATTTGATTGAAGTAGCAAACGAGCAGTCGGACCACCTGATGGTAAGTGGTCACTGCCGCCCATGGACATCTGTAATCAACTTCATACAGAATATGGGTTCCATCTGAAGTCAACCACAGATGCGTCGCTACTCCCGAGGACTATGATGGTCGCCTCTTGTGAAAGTGCCGGCAGCAACCACACCCTTTTATCGAAACGCAAGAACTGCTTCACGCTAGAAATAGGTGTGGCTGTGGTATTTCCCCCGACGAACTGCGCTGGTTCTACCACCTATGATTATAACCAATCGTCTCGTCCCCATTTTTCTTTATATTATCTAATATTCTCATTCGCGAATATTCGCGTGTTTTTGGATATTCGCATTCGCATTCTCAAGAATATTGCGAATGTTTTGCGAATATTGAATTGCAGTGCTTTGCAAAAAAGGTTGCCAAATCTATATAATTCGAACGGAGTTTTTCGACAAAAATAAAGGCCAAATTTATATCCCCCGGCACCCTATATTTTGTGACGTAACGTACATACAAACATACGTACATACGCTCGAAAACTACCCTCCTTTTGACGTAGTCGGATAAAAAAGAAACAAATAAACATACAAACAAACTTTACCTTTTGTATATAGATAGGGAAATAAGTCAAGTGCGATTGTCGTGAGCAAACAATGGACGTTGCGTCACGAATGTTTTATTTAGTAGCGGTGAGAAAACACACACGCGTTTCATGTGTATGATTGTTTGTTTCTTACTATAATAAATTTATTTAATATATTATGTACTAGTTGACCCGGGGAACCACGTTCCGTCCAAAATTCAAAAATCTAAAATTTTATCAGTGTATCTTCACTTTATTATACATGTATTAAACATAAAAACCTTCCTCTTGAATCACTCTATCTATTAAAAAAAAAAACTACATTAAAATCTGTAGCGTAATTTCAAAGATTTAAGCGTACATAGGGACAGACAGCGGGAAGCGACTTTGTTTTATACATGTAGTGATTTGTCAGGTGGTAGAATTAGTATGGTTTGATTGGAGAGCTACCGCGACTCACACATAGGGTGAAACCTTTCTTGCGTTTCGATGGAAAAAAGTGGTTGCCGGCTCACTTTCATATAAGTCCTAAGGAGTAGCAACGCATCTGTGGTTGACTTCAGATTAATGATGTAACTAATGACATTATTTGAACATTCGCGGAAGCGAATGCAAATCTTATTTTCAGTTTTTGGTGTAGTGGTTACAAGGTGGTAGAACCAGTGTAGTTCGACCAGGGAAGTACCACCGCCACACTTATTTCTATCGTGAAGCATTTCTTGCGTTTCGATAGAAGAGTGTGGTTGCCGGCACACTTTCACATGAGGCGACCATCGTAGTCCTCGGGAGTAGCAACGCATCTGTGATTGACTTCAGATTGAACCCATGTTCTGTATGAAGTTGATTACAGATGTCCATGGGCGGCAGTGACCACTAACCATCAGGTGGACTGCATGCTCGTTTTCATCTTCAGTCAAATAAAAAAAAAGGTCAAAGTCAAGTTTTTGGCCGGAGTATATAAAAAATATATAAATTCCGCGATAATATTACTCTAAAATCATGCATATATCTATTTCCAGCCAGCAAGAACTTTTCTCCGTACTGAAGGCCTACTCCGTGCTGAACCCGAAGGTGGGCTACTTCCAAGCGCAGGCGCCGGTGGCCGCCTTCCTTCTGATGCACATGCCCTCCGTGCAGGCCTTTTGGTGCCTGGTCAGCATCAGCGATAAGTACCTCAGCGGGTACTACAACCCTGGGTTGGAGGTATGTGGCATATTGACTAGATTTGAGGTTTGTGGAGGTTGGTTGAGGTATTGTTTGTCTACAGGAAGATGCTGGTTTAAAATGTTATTTATTGAATGTTAAAATTAATTGAAACAAATAAATACGAATAAATATTGCTAGCCACGAGACCCGTGCCTAACAGACTAGACTAGATAGACCCCATACATCTGGAAAACTATTTAAAAAAAAATATGGTCCGGGTTTCCTCACACTTTTTCCTGTATTGCAGCGATAAATAAAATCGAATACGCATATATGTACATCAATTACATACAAACATATAATGGATCTATTATATTTAAAGGCCTGAAACATTCAGAAAACTGTCTAAACGGGTATAGAACCCGGTACTTGCAAATTTGCACTATGAGGGCACAATATTAATGTAATAAAAGTTGATATTAACGTAAAATCATTGTAGTTATTGTACTATTAATACGGTACAAAAGTGTACAAACAGGAAAAGCTGACCTCATCCTATTGGTAACAATCACACTAGCAGAAACATTAAGTACAGGGCGTAGTAGTAGTAATAGTAGTAATAGTAGTAGCAGCAGTAGCAGTAGGAGCAGCAGCAGCAGCAGTAGTAGTAGTAGTAAATTAATGCGGTACAAAAGTGGTACAATCAGGAAAAGCTGACCTTATCATATTGGTAACAATCACACTAGCAAAAACATTTAGTACGCGGAGTAGTAGTAGTAATAATAGTAGCAGTAGTAGCAATAGGAGCAGCAGCAGCGGCAGCAGCAGCAGCGGCAGCAGCAGCAGTAGTAGTAGTAAATTAATGCGGTACAAAAGTGGTACAATCAGGAAAAGCTGACCTTATCATATTGGTAACAATCACACTAGCAGAAACATTTAGTACGCGGAGTAGTAGTAGTAGTAGTAGTAATAGTAGTAGCAGTAGTACCAGCAGTAGTAGTAGTAGTAGTAATAGTAGTAGTAGCAGTAGCAGTAGGAGCAGCAGCAGCAGTAGTAGAATTAGTAGTATTAGTAATATTAGTAATAGTAGTAGTAGCAGAAGTAGAAGTAGGAGCAGAAGCAGTAGTAGTAGTAGTAGTCGTCCTTATATGAAAAATCAAAACATAGCTTTCAAATAAGTACATCTTCCTCCAAAGAATAAAAATCACATTGAAGACAGGAGGACCCAGAGCTCTAGTTTAATATGATTACATAACTACTAGATAACATTATTTGTAAATCAAAGTTTAAGAGTTTTTTGTTTTATGTAATACCTGTGAATGGAAAAATCGAAATTAATTTTTGCATACGAATAGTGAATGTACTTTCCATTTTTTAAAAGATGTGTAACTAATTTCTATAATTTGTATTTACAAAAAATATACTTTTCATTTAATTGAAAACAGACAATGATGACACCATTTCCAAAATAAAAAACGTGCGGCACTCGGGGACTGCCGCGGTAAAGCTATTGCATACCATTTTTTTATCAACTTATGTAATTATAATTATTTATTTATGCAGTATTTTTTTTTATTAATCCAAGTTTTTTTCTTTGATACTACTTTCTCACAAACAGCTGCTAACATATTTGTCCGATTTCCGAGCAGCTCTTCTCGATCCGTGCGAGCTTCGTACTGTCGTACCATATGTATACATACGCGTTAAGCGAACGCTCGGCCGAGCTACATGGTAGGCGGTGTTAGGATTTTTCGTTACGATATTTCTTGATTTGGTCGCCGCGCTCAAAGCTTGCGGTAAAAGCTATGCAATAGCTTAAAAAATCAAAAACCAAAATTTTCCGCACATGTTTCACAAATAACATTTACATCAACCGTCCCACACCTACTGATGGAACTGTTACATTGCTAATTGGAAAGCTCATGCATATTCACGCTAATTTCCCAGCCCTTGGGAGCTCGCGTGAAAGTGTCATTATGCCTGCCGTTAAGGTAGCAATAGAATAAACGCCTATTGTTGATCTCCTTTCCATTCTAGAATTAACACACTTGTAGTACATAGCATGGATTATCAGGCAGAATACATTTAACTGTAATAGATATGAAGCAACTAGATGTACGTCTTACCCTCCGGGACACTCATATGCTAAGGCAATGTCAACATAAGGACGGTAGGCAGGGAATTTCGGGCCTCGAGGAGTACTCCTTACCCAGGCAAATCTCTAGGAGGTCGAATACCTCCCGGATTCTTAACATTTATATATATTAATAGAACACTGTAATATCTTGTACAAATGTAAAAGATATTTACCATCACCACTTTTTAGTGGGTGGTTCGGTGTACTAGGGGTCGCTTACGAGCCGACGGTCGTCCTCCTGATGGGCGGAGTTCGCCAGTCCAGGGACCATACGCGGGGGCGGCCGCCCCCCAGGTGGTCGATCATGTAGAAATAGGTGTTGCGGTGGTCGCCCCCAAGCGAACCTATATGGTTCGATCGGGGATGGACCACGTTCTACACTCCTGAAACTTGAGTTGGTTCAGTTCTATCTGAAGTCATTCACAGTTGCAACTCAGAAAGACGTCTTCAGGAATAGCAACCGAATATGGTCGCCTCATATGAAAGTGAGTTGGAAACCATATACTAAACTCCATACACCTCATTCCAGGTCCTCCAACGCGACGGCGACATCCTCCACGCGCTCCTACGTCGCACGGCGCCGGCGGTGCACCGCCACCTGACCAAGCATCGCGTGGAGCCGGTACTGTACGCGACCGAGTGGTTCCTGTGCGCCCTTACCCGCACTCTCCCCTGGGACAGTCTATTACGCGTGTGGGACTGCTTCCTCTGCGAGGGGGTCAAGGTGAGAACATTGTGTTTATGTCGTAGCGTTTAGGAAGTTTTTTGCCTCGTATTCCAGCAAAGACTGTAGTTTTTGAAGATAATCTTTTATGCGCTTTGTCCTGCACTATCCTCTTCAACAGTCTTCTGCTCTTCTGGAGCTGCTTCCTCTGCGAGGGGATTAAGGTGAGAACGCCGAGTTTGTCGCATAGTATCTAGAAGTTAAGTTTAACATAGTATTTTATACACCGCCACCTGACAGAACAGACTTCGAGGGTCGGTCTACTAATAATATGCTGTCATCTTATGTTCTGGCTTATCACTTTCTGATGACAGTGCCTTATTTATTAATAAAGAAGAAAGAGTAAAAAAATAAATATTCGTGGTCAGTCTTGTCTGCGACAGTGTAGATCTTAAGAATCTTCGAAAATAAGTACAGGAACTGTTTATTTGCGGTCTTTACGTAATGACGACATGGAAGACTGAAACAACACACTCAAGATACCATATGCTAAATCTATTATTTTTATGTTCTTTTTGCAAACTTGCTTTTCTTAAAGAAATTCTTCTTACTTTACTTACCCCGGTCTACTACAGTCGTCTACTGTGATTACAGGTGCTGTTCAAAGCGGCCCTAGTGATCCTTGCGGGGGCCCTCGGCCCTGCGAAGGTCCGCAAGCGGGCCGCGGGGCTCTGTGAGACGCTCGAGGTGCTCCGCCACCCGCCGGAGGGCGTGCTCGGCGAGGAGTACCTCATGTACCACATGCAACGGTTGAACCTTACAGAGGAGGACTTCGAGTTTGAGCACCAGAGGCAGACCGCCCGTCGCAGAGCTATGCCTAATAGAAGGTAAGTTTCGACACCATAATCATCAGGATGATCATTATCATATTCGTCATCATCACTACAATCATCGTATTCATCGTCATGATACTTATTAATATCGACATGGTCTTTATTTTCTTTTTATATTTTAATTTGAAGGTAAGTTTCGACAACATAATCATCAGAATGATCATTATCACATTCATCATCATCACAACAATCATCATATTCATCATCATGATACTTGCCAATATCAACATGATCTTTATTTTCTTGTCATATTTTAATTATAATGGGTAAATTGATAATTTTTTATCACCATCGTCATCATTATCACCATTAACATAACTATAATCAACGTCTCCGCCAATGTTAATATATTTTATCAGTGTGCATCTAAGTCGTGAGTTTTAATGAGAGTTGTGTTCATATATTTTTTTATTCTAGGAAATAGCATAACTATGACAAGTTCTCGCAATTTTGACGACCCGCGTGACAGAGCGGTTACCATACCGGTCTGACGCGCAATGGGTTCCGGGTTCGATTCCCGACCAGACAGGTATCTGAATGATGAGTTTAGATTCATCTGGGTCTGGGTGTTTGTGCATTCGTCTTGTCCATGGTACCCACGACACATGAGAAAATCCTACTGTGGGGCTGTGAGTGTAGAAAGCGTTTTCTTAGCGTTTTTTTATTATTAAACCGTTACCCTTGATTAAATGAACAAAAGTTATTTAATATTATGGTAACTAATATGAAAGTAAGCCGGTAACTACCTCTCCCGGCCCTTCCAATGAAAACATAAGTACTGCTTCACGCAAGATATAATACAACTACGATATTTTTAACCAACTATGATTAATATTGACATTTATTAAATTTCCAGTGGCAGCTGATTCAGCGAGTGCTCCTACAAGCGCTATTCTAAGAATAACGCCAGGGACCTCTTCCACACTCTGTGAACGATTGAACGAACGGACACGAACGAACGTGCGATATGAACGTACAATATGACTGTGCTAGTGTTAGTGATAAGTGACGTGACACTGCCGTGATGTGATAACTGAGTGACGCGAGTGACATGAGTGACGTAGTGGACGTCGTGTAGGTGAGTGTTTTTGTGTACCTATTAGCCTTACAGTTGACTGTGTAGCGATTGTTGTTGGCAAATTTGTCAATTTTATTTTCAACTGACATCTGTTTAATTATTTTTGGTAATCAATGAAAGGCCAAAAAAAAATATTTAGAGTATTTATCTATATCCTTTAAGGCGTCCCAATCCCACATCAACAGCTGGGATTGTCTAACTTCCTCTTCTTTTTTTCCCTAAAATATGTATATTTGTTATTAATTATTGTGTTTCTACAACTAGCGCGCCTATGCCTAAAATTGTAATGGCATTAGGCTAGCCCTTCATTACTTTTTGTTTTTGTAAAATGTATTAATGTGCATTATGTTGGCGTTCAATAAAATAATTTAAAAAATTACTTCACTCAACTAGGGCTATAGTGTAATGCAAATTCAGAAATGTTTTAATACTGGTAAGTTTCATTACATTATTTATTATTGATTATCTATTATCTACAATTTCGATATTTAATACAAATTTTAATAGTAATTTTGACAGATTTGCCAACATTGCAACATCTGTTAGGCGTTTCCATTAATATGCACAATGTCAGTCCATACAATAGTATTATGATACATTAATTTTATTACTACATGTTCTCGAATCAACTGTCCTGACCATTGCGAGAGTTTTCATCTTATCACTGAAGATTGTGAGGTTTTTTATGCTTTGGTCTGATTGGTTTAACTTTGTTTTGTATTTGAGATAGCTCAAATTAGTCAGACCTGATCAAGTCAATTTGGTGCAGTGCAAATAGGGTCAAAATTTTGACTTAATGCTTCTAAATTTCTTATTGGATTGGACCTTACACTAGTTTAAAAAATAGTGTTGCTAGTTGCCCATCTATATCTATATGTCGGCATTTGTTTTATATGCGACATCAATATCTTCATACATGGTGTGGGCGACTATGGGTCTCATGCAAAATAACAAATCTTGAGGACAATTCTCTTGATATAATTATTACAAAGACTTTTATCACAAATACAGCACCGAATACTCTCAATAGTAATTAATTTTATAAAAGACCGAAACGGAGAGACAGTTCCGTGTTGTCGCTTTTGAGTGACGTTCACAATAATGTGTCTGCCACCCTCAGCTGACTTCACGACTCTGCCAAGACGCGACGATGTGAAGTTAGCACCGCTCGACGCGCCTTTCCGCTTCGATTCAAAATAACCGAATCCGACATATATATTAATATGTGAAGAAAAAATTTGGGATTTGTTTGTTGTTGGAGTATGAAATTACGTACGGTTATAGTTAATATAGTGAAGGATTACCAAATGCTAATATTTTTTTTAAAATAATGCATAAAACATACATAAAATCAACTAAAAACTCGTTACAAACGCTACACATTTGACACAAAAACATACATAATAAACGAAATAGAATATTCAAAGTCTTTACTATGAAAACACGTAATGTCAAAAATTTACAGATGTCTTTGTCAAAATACCCGCTATTGCTTTTAAATGCAGCTTAGATCATTAAACCTCTTTTTACCTTTAACGCGTGTGTCCAAAATATCATTTAAATTATAACAATTTATTTGAATTTGAGAAATATTCGTGCTACTTTGGACAATATGAAGTTTAGTTTTTCTATTTAAATTACGGTCGAATTTCGACCGATGTGCCGGGTGACTAGTTCTCCATAATACTACTTATGCTAAGCCAACATTTGCCATACTGTACATGGAGTTACTGTAATTGGATAGAACTGGTCAGGAATTAGGGCTATTTTACATGTATTGCGAGTTAGACCAATCAGATTATGCCGACTTTGACTTGTGTTCATAATAATTTTGAATAAAGTGTTAAAATAAATTTATTGACAACTTTGCTGAAAGAACTGTGCTAAACAATATCACTCATTAATTCTTAGGAAATCGTGCTTTTGGATAATGATAAGATCACTACAAAATCTACTATGTAGGACTTGGTCATCAATCCATGCCCATTTGTGCGATAGTTAACTCCCACTACTGGGCAGGGATCAGGGGAAAAGGAGATTAAGCCATTATTTACAAAAAACAAATCTGTGTTATACTTTTTTCGAATTTTAAGTCGTCAATATTCATAAATACAATTATATGTGTACCAATATTTAATATCGGCTTTGGTAAAGTTTCGGCCACAAAAAGTGGTTCCATCTGAAACAAATGTTTGGGACCTATCGGGTTGGGATCGGCTGAATTCTGGCAAGTCAGAATTTAATTTCAATAATTTTAACTTCAAAAAACGATTGATATATAATTCCAATTTAATATCCATTTTGGATCAAAACATATAAATTAATAGAGGTAACTCGTCCAAATGGTCCTCTTAATAAATCTCAAAATTCCAGTGAGTTTTTTTGCGAATTCATTACATTGTAAATAGTTAGGCCGATATTAGCACAGAAGCCGAAGGTTCGTTTCTCACTGAAAAACCAATTATCCGCCAATAACAATTTTCTATGATTCACAGAAATTTTATTTTAATGTATGGAAAACTACTTAATTATTTCCTCAATTACTGCACAAAGTTTAATAACAGTGAAACCGAAGTTGTCAATAAACAACAAAATATGACTGCAAAATAATTTATAAAGACTGCCTTTTTTGTACCGAAACACAGTCCAAACTATTTTATATTGTTCTATAATGTATATATGTAATATGTTAAGATTAGTTGAGTTTTGAGAATGGTTGGGGCATTAGCAGTATTTATCTGGTCTACTGAAAGGGATGTTTCACTTGTAATATAAAATACACTTTCGAGTTGATATTCGGTGCGTTCCAGAAGGCGCTCATAACGCTCCTTCAGTCGTTCCTCATGACGACCGCGGTCGTTGTGAACGCCTAATGGAACGCACTCATTGTTACACAACTGTCAAATAAAAACTTTTTTAAGATGCTGTTAAAGATAAAGTCTTTATTGCCTTCTTTTATACAAAGCTTTTTCATATAAAATATCTGATTTTGAAATACTAATTGAAAATAGCATATTTTTTTCTCTCTCGCACCTTTTGTTATGCTAGCAAAGACGTTTTAAATACAATTTTATAATAAGCCATTTTTTATAAAAAAAAATTAATGTAATAGGATTTATTTGTGAATTCTATGACAGCATCTCATTACAAGTTTTTAAGAATTTTTCCACCAGATGTGCGAGGAAGCTAAGTGTTGAGTGAGGTTGAAGTTTCGCTACGAAGTGAGACTAAGCTTACTGAGTCAGATTTGATACCTATAAACATGCTATTGGCTACACCGATCGAGATCCTTAGCTCTCAATTCTAGCTCAAATCCTTAGACCCACCCTCCATATTTTTGATGAATCCATTTCAATCATCAATGAATCATCATCAATTATCAACATCATCAATCAGTCATCATTATCAATCATCTTATCTGTGGATTTGGTAGCTTAGCTCCCCCGCGCGTCTTTTATTGGAAGGCACTCTAAAAGCAAGTGAACTGTTCCATATAATCCGTTCGCACAGTTTTTAATATTATATATTTATATGTCAAAATGTACATAAATAAAAAGTATATTGGATTTCAAATGTCACTACAGTCTTGTATTACAGTCACAAAGTTATCAAAAAGATGGATATTGTATGAAAAACATTTTTTTTTTATAAAAAATAGATCTGGAAAACAGCGCCATCTATCGGTTAAAAAGTATTCATCTTTCATCTGAACTAGATTTTGCCCCAAAGCTGATCTTAAACACAACATGTTGACTGTACAACAAGTCTTGTATGAAATTTTTTTTATTTTGTATCATATATATTAAGAAAGATAAAAGTATTGTTAATGTACTACAATGTGATAAGCTTGTAATTTGATTATTACATATCCCGCAATCGTAGAAGTATGGAGCGAAACTTGTAAATATTACTTATACTTAATATTTAATTATTCCAAAAGTAATAATAAATAAAAAAAAGTCTTTTGTATTCAACGAAAGTACAATTAGTTTAAATCATTGTATTAAAAGTGAATGCAATAGGTCGTAATTTATTTTTAGGCGGTGACAAAACTGACTTAAGTATTGTATTTTATTTTTCGACTCGAAAATTTCCTATACTTTGTTTAAAACTTAAACAGATTCTATATTTGGATGTGGTATTGAAATGTCACAATTCTTATAATATTATGTATATATGGCGTATAGAATATTCGAAAAACTATTCTAAACAAATTAGTCGAGATTAATATTTTCATAAACACTTGAGCTTAAACGGAAACAATAACTATATAAGAGATATTATTCAAAAACGATACTTATTCAGTTTTGTTACATATAATTACCATAATTATTATGTAAGGTGTCTACGAATGCCTAAAGCTCGAAACACATGTATACGCTACTTCGTCGTGGCGTGGAAATAACCACGATAATGCGTCGTGGCACGACCTGGTATCGTGTGTATGTGTTTTGAGCCTAATATCATAAGGATTTTTTTATGTTCAAGTCTATTTACAGTATTTTTGTTATTTTGTTATAGTTTTCTCACGTTTACTAAAAATAACTTCATGTAATGCATAATTGTTTCGATTTAATAGAACTGAGAGTGTTGTGATGTGTAAATGAATGTAGGAACTGTAATGTTTCGGAAAATATATATTTTTTCAATGTGAAATAAATTAGTGGAAAATTGTAGGTAACTGAGGTATATCTGTATCTCATGTTTTGTATGTGATAATGGTAATATATGACCATGTTGCATGCGATATAGGACGAAGGGTGCGGTTATAGTCAAGCTGAATTGAGACCGATAAACAACATTCATAAATATAACCTATAAAATTAAAGATATGATAAAAAAGTTAGATGTCGCCTCTCGAAATAGTGAAGCGCATTAAGGCGATGCATTGGCGACTCCTCTAGTATGACAAATGTTCATAAGCGACGATTATTTTCTAATACGTAGACTGTCTGATATGACCTTGGCCTTAACGATATATTAAATTTTGGTCGAGATAATAATTCCAATGTGTGCTGAAGTGTCAAGTGCTGGCCGGTCCAGGATTTCCATCTGGTGTGATTCGATTCCGTTGAAGACAATCAATTCACTCGAAATAAGTCAAAAATTAACAAAAAGAAATGATTCACAGATAAATTTAAGTATTCGCACCCTCGTGGGACAGGTGCACAAGTGCATGTTTTATAAATTTCCACTACAAGGATTTTATAATGTGTCGCGCCAATATAGACAAAAAAAACGGACGAATTGGACAAAGGCACTGAACTTGGACAATGGAACTGAATGGCTTACTTTGTTCTACCAGAAAGTTTGTTTTAAAAGCACTTTGGCATATTTAAATGCCCTTGTCCTGCCGAAGGTGCGTATTACTTTTGTATTTAGGGGGCTTAAGATCCTCTTTTTTTTTCTAATAATTTTAGAGCCACCCCGTTGAGCTTATAATTCGCCATCACATGAAAAAGTCGCTTCGAACCAATTTTTCGAGACGAGTTCTTCCTTTTTTTGGTCTGAAGGTATTGGTACAAAAGTATGAGGATCAATGATTAGCTATGTGTATGTGCCGGTGATCGGTATCTATATAAACGCACCTTATGTAGTATCATGTTTATATTACCTCGAATTTTGAATCTTTTGGTATGTGCAATTTTTCTTTAAATAAAAGACAGTTTACTTTCATAAAATAATGATTATTTCGTACGTATTCGTAAATTATTTTAATAATTTATGTTATTTACATTTTTGTTTGTAAATATTGTGTAAGAAATTTATTTCGACGTATGTTTTTACAGTATTCGCTTGGTTACATGTTTGGGGCCATAGATTTATTGTAGCGCTCTAGAGTTGACATTTAAGTAGAGAGAACTTAATGTTATATGGTTGTCTCTTTTACTCCCATTGAAATGTGTTATTGCTGACCCTTTACAATAAGTGACTCTTAATTTTTCTTTTTTTGTGAATCTTCGAAGGATCGTTCTATGATTTGAATCCGTCTCCTGAACTTCATAAGAGTATGATGCTTAAAGCAGACGCACATAAACATTATCAGGCGCGCTTGCAATAAAAATGCAAGTTTATTTCTCATTTATATTTTAAAAAATCATATCAGACACGCCATTTGTACAAATATATTTGTTGCATTATTGCATAATTAGATTTTTTCTTATTGTTTCGATCATCGAAAAATTCAATTTACTATGCCTCTGCACAGGCATTATAGAACGATAGCTGTTTAGACCACACAAGTAACGTTATTCCATTGTGCAATGCATATATTGATAATTGTCAAATACTGAACCACACGAGGGTTGCGTCCCATTAGACGTTCACAAAGCGCACGCTCACGAACGCAGTTTTTCCCGTTCCATGAGCTTGTGAGCTTTACTGCGTATTCTCTACTGGAACAATGACATTGACCCACCTTGTCAAATTGGTCGTCGTGAACTTCGCGTGGGCGTACGTCATGATGTCGTGAGTGACGTTTTCGCCGCGACCACGACGACCGCGGTCGTCTTGTGGAACGACGTTTTGGGCGTTTGGGACTTTGTAAGCGTCTTCTGGAACGCGGCCGAGAAAAGTTAAAAAATAAAATTGTCACGTCCAATATTTGCTTTTATCTGTTACATGTAAAAAATCTGAATTTTCTACTTAGCTCACTTCAAACGATGACAGTGATTCCCAGTGTAATAATTAACATGCACAAAATGCCTTTTGGAAACTGTAAAAATAATAATAGTAAAAAAACGAACTGGAAACTTTAATTTTAATGATATTAGTAAAAAAAAAACGCACTGAATACTACACTTATACTTCGATATTAGTAAATTTAACAAGCACTTTCCTCACCTTTGTGAATTATCCATATCGACGCAGTAAAATAAACTTGGAAAAAAACATAAAGTACCTATATATTACAACAATTACACAGAATTGTTTCATGGATTATATGTAATCGTTTTTAGTTTATATATTTCGACAGTGATAGCTTAATGGTTGAAACTTGCTCTCTCGGTCGGGAGGTTCGAGGTTCAAAAAACCAGGCACGCACACTAGAAATAGGTGTGGCGGTGGTACTCCCCGGCCGAACTATACTGGTTCTACCACCTTGAAAATGACACTCCATATCAAAATATTAATAATATAAAAATATTGTTTATTAATAATTTATTACACTAAAAGGGAATTACTGTCTTAAATATGGCAAAATTCAATACTAATGTCGAATATAGGCTATGATTTAGTAATAAGTTCCAATTATTGGTGC